>CM041782.1:268784983-269231427 GCA_023374045.1 Limonium bicolor | reverse complement strand
GGGAAGGAGGAAAAAGAAGGCTCCAGAAGAGCCATTAAAGTTGACGTATGCTTCGCAGCTACACCCTGCGCTCTAGGGCGCCAAAGGGTAAGGGATTGGTATTGAATGAGTTAAGAAACAATTAGTAACCGTTTGAGATATGAGTATTGATATTGTGAATGATCAGGATCTGAGACGAGAAGGGAGCCGGTGGTGGCTACCAGCGACGCTACATCTGTAGGTGGTGTCACAGGGACCACCCCGGGCTCGATTGAAAGGGGAATAAGGTGGAGTGCAACTTTTGTGGGGTATACGGACACCGAGCATATGAGTGCTACCGGAACCCTGCTAGCAGAACCTATAGACCCGATACCAGGGGCAAGGGCAAGACCGATCAGGGAGCTGGATCTGACGGTCAGAGGAAGGTGCAGCAAGCTGCAAACAAGAACCCACAGGTGACCCAGAAGTCGGGACCCACACTACACTTGGTGGACTGGGACGATGAGCCTGAACCCTCATCGAGGCCAGGTACCGCTTTAGCCACTTAGTAATAAAATTGTCTGCTTACCACATTATCATGCATGTTTGGGTGAATAATTGAGTTAAGTAAGAATGAGATGGGATTAGAACTTAAGTAAGATATAACCTACTACCACTTTAGGAAGCTTCAACATCTGCTATCCAATACCGTTTACACCTAACCCGGAGCACACCGACATCGAAACCATAGACTTTCTAAGCCGAACAGTTCAGTTATCCGCCAGGTATGATCTTATTAAGGGGATACCTGACACCGAAGCGCAAATAGCCATCGTCAGGAAATGCAGTCAACTAGGAATGGGACCGGGAGGTTTTTACACACTGGAGTACCCAGGGGGAGCAAGGATGAAATTAAAGATGATGAGCTTATGCAAGGACTAGAATCTGTATGCCAAGAACTACCAAACCACGAGGATGCAAGATGGATTCTCACCACCGGGGATACCCGAAGAGTTCCATCCAGTTATTACACAAGTCATGGAAATCGCTCAGCAAATGGAAGCTGAACCGGTTCCAGACATTCAGGCAGACATCTACATTGTGAACTTCTACGAGAAGGATGGGCGACTTGGACTACACCAGGATAAGGACGAGACAACGGAGTCTCTCGAAAGGGGGATACCCGTAGTGTCTTGGTCCATTGGGGATGATGCAGAGTTTTTATACGGCGAGCAGAAGCGTGCGGACCGTGCGAATAAGTTGGTACTTAAGTCTGGAGATGTATTAGTTATGGGAGGAGAATCAAGGATGTTATACCATAGGATTAAGAGAATCAAGCTGAATACAACACCGTCAGCAGTAATCAATGCGACACACATGAGACCAGGAAGATTAAACCTAACCTTTAGACAATATTAGCCATGTAATGTTAAAATGAGATGAGGAATGAGATGTAAGATTAAAACACATGTTGTAAACAGGATGGTTATGAATAAAATAACAGTGTTGTTCATATAAATTGTTTCGACTCTTGTTATACCATCAATACTCATGAAGCTTATGAATACAATTAGGTTATGGACTCGGTACGGAAGGTGCACTAAGCATACTTACAGAGGCACAGGCCGATGCCAGCGGTACTATCCTCACCGGCATCTTTCCGATTAATGGGATTGAGGCATCAGTTCTCTTCGACTCAGAGGGCTCGCATACCTTTATCTCTGCACCTTTCGCGAGCAGGTTGGGGCTAGACGCTGATGAGCTACCCGACTTCACGGTTACGCTCCCGTCTAAGGAGAAGGTTCGTTGCACTCACTACTATCGAGGAGCCATTGTCAGAATTAAGGGAGAAGACTTTCCAGTCAGTTTTATTGAGTTCAGTGAGCTAGGATTAGATGTTATCTTCGGGATGAACTGGTTGTAGCGGCACAAGGGACGTATCCTCTGCGCCGAGCATAGATTGCTGCTCAGGAGTCCGTCTGGGGTAACAATATCATACCCCCAGAGGCCCAGAGATCCTTCGACTAAGATCATCACCGCCATGGCAATGTATAAGGAATTGAGGAGAAAGGAAGAAGTGTACCTCTGCTATGTACAGGACATAGAGGGAGACCCTGAGTTCGACCCCGACTTACCGGTAGTGTCGGAGCTCCCCGACTTATTTCCACGGGAACTGCCCGGCATGCCACCCACTCGGGAGGTAGAGTTCACCGTTGAGCTGCTACCTGGTACCGGACCGATAGCCAAGGCACCATATCGCACGGCTCCGGCAGAAATGACTGAGTTAAAGGAACAATTGAAAGATTTGTTAGATAAGGGATTTATAAGACCAAGTGTGTCACCATGGGGAGCACCAGTCCTCTTCGTGAAGAAGAAGGATGGTAGTCTCCGCCTCTGCATCGACTACAGAGAGCTGAATGCAATGACAGTGAAGAATAAGTACCCACTACCCCGCATTGATGATCTGTTCGATCAGTTGAAGGGAGTGTCTGTGTTCTCCAAGATTGACCTCAGATCGGGGTATCATCAGATAGCCATTAAGGAGGGAGACATTGAGAAGACGGCATTCCGGACACGATACGGCCACTATGAGTTTACAGTGATGTCGTTCGGTTTGTCGAACGCACCGGCGAAGTTTATGGATCTGATGAACCGCTTGGTCCGGGAGCAGCTAGACAAGTCGGTTGTGGTGTTTATTGATGACATTTTGATATATTCGAAATCTAAGGTTGAACATGAGGAACATCTGAGGAGAGTATTGGAAATATTGAGGGAGAACCAGCTATATGCTAAGTTCTCCAAATGTGAGTTTTGGCTTGACTAGGTCTCTTTCCTAGGTCATGTCATCTCAGATGCTGGGATCTCAGTGGATCCAGCAAAGATTGATACCGTACGTACTTGGCCAAGACCGAAGACTGTTACCGACATCCGGAGCTTTCTCGGTCTGGCAGGTTACTACAGGAAGTTTGTTAGGGATTTCAGCAAGGTCGCTAAACTGATGACCAGTCTGATGAAGAAAGATGCACCGTTCTTATGGACGGCTGACTGTGAGAAATCATTTCAGAGCTTGAAGGACTCACTGACCACTGCACCGGTTCTGACCATTCCAGACGGTACAGAGGGCTTTGAGGTTTACTGTGATGCATCCGGCAGAGGGCTGGGTTGTGTGCTCATGCAACATGGCAAGGTGGTGGCATATGCCTCACGCCAGTTGAAGAAAAATGAGGAGAACTACCCCACACATGATTTAGAGCTGGGAGTTGTAGTCTTCGCTTTGATGATATGGCGCCAGTACTTATACGGGGTTGGTGTGACGATCTACACCGATCATAAGAGTTTGAGATACATATTCACTCAGAAGGAGTTAAATCTTCGACAGAGGAGATGGTTAGAATTTTTGAAAGACTATGACATTGACCTCCAATACAAAGAGGGAAAGGCCAATGTTGTAGCAGACGCCCTGAGCCGTCGAGCACACTCACTTCATTCGCTAGTCTCTTTCTCCAGCTTGGTTGATGAGGTGCGAGAGGCTTAGAGGACAGATGAGTACATGAGAGAGGTCCGATAGAAGCTGACAGATGGTACCTTTGAGAGTCAGAAATACGACTTCAGACTTCACGACAATGATCTGATTAGACTTAAGGGCCGGTTATGCATACCACGGGGCAACACGGATCTGAAAGACCGTATACTTAGAGAATCACACTGTTCTTCAGTTTCCATCCATCCGGGAGCCTCTAAGATGTATAAAGACATGAAGAGATACTTCTGGTGGTCGGGGATGAAGATAGATGTTACCGAGTTCGTCTTGAGGTGTCTCACATGCCAGAAGGTAAAATTCGAGCACCGACGACCGGGCGGAATGGTACAATCGATGCTAGTTCCGGAGTGGAAGTTCCATGATATCTCCATGGACTTTGTAGTTGGACTCTCACCTGCTAGGGGAGGTCTCAACATGATATGGGTGGTGGTGGATAGCCTTACCAAAGTAGCCCGATTCTTACCGATGAAGGATACTTGGAAGGTGACCAAATTAGCTGAGTTGTTTGAGAAAGAAATAATGAGACATCACGGGATACCAAAGACCATAGTGTCAGATAGAGATACCAGATTCCTTTCGAGGTACTGGAGAGCTACTAGAGAAGCGTTGGGTACAGAACTCAAGCTGAGTACCACGTTCCATCCTCAGACAGATGGTCAGACCGAGCGTACTATTCAGACACTCGAGGACATGCTGAGGGCATGTGCCTTAGACTTCCAGGGCAGTTGGATTGACAGACTACATCTGATCGAGTTTTCATACAACAACAACTATCACACTTCGATCAAGATGGCACCTTTTCAAGCGTTGTACGGTAGACCATGTCGTACACCGCTCTGCTGGGATGAGTCGAGTGAGACGGTCATTATAGGACCAGAATACTTAGAGCAAGATGAGGCTGAAGTTCAGCAAATCAGGGAGAACATGAAAGCTGCTCAACATAGGCAGAAGTCGTATGCTGATGTTCGACGACGGGACCTGGAGTTCGCAGTGGGCGACCAGGTATTTCTGCGAGTTTCACCGATGAAGGGTGTATTCAGGTTTGGGCAGAAGGGCAAATTAAGCCCGAAATTTGTTGGTCCTTATGAGATTACGGAGCGGGTGGGCCCGGTTGCTTACAGGTTGAATTTACCTACTGAGCTGGGTAAAGTGCATGATGTTTTTCATGTTTCACAGCTAAAGAAATACATGCACCACCCCTCCCATGTGTTAGAACCTGAGAGGTTGACTTTAGAACCAAATATGAGATCCGTGGAGACTCCTCGGAGAATCTTGGACAGTAAGACTAGGGACACTCGCCATAAGTCAGTGCGACTGGTGAAGGTTCTCTGGTCTAACCAGGATGTCGAAGAGGCCATGTGGGAATTAGAGGATAAGATGAGGGCGAAGTACCCTTCTTTGTTTACTGACTAGATCATCTGTATAGGGTACGGGGCGTACCCCTTTTTAAGGGGGGTAGAGCTTCCTCGCTTTTGAGTTAGGAAACAAACTTGTTGTCGTTTGTTTGGTTGTTTAAGATGTGAATTTTGTGTAAGTTGCTACACTTTGGTGTTAAGTTTGAGTTATGTACAATACTTATGTATTGTATTTGAGATTGACCTTTGTGTCTTGAGATGTGTGAATGTGAATATAAGATGTGGTGTTAAGATTAAGGGAATTGAGTACCGTGAATGGTTAAGCATATATGTGAACTTTGGGGACAAAGTTCTTTTAAGGGGGGTAGATTGAAATACCCCAAACTTCGATATGGTGTTTAAAAGATAAACTAAGTTATAAGGAGGCTAAATAATGCCTTAGAAACATTAAGAAACATTTCAAATCAAAGAAAACATAAGGAAACACCAAAAGAGCAGTTTAAGCAAAAACGTGCTCTAAGCTTGGAGAGACTTGGGAGAGTACCCCAAATATTGTTCTAAGACCTTAGTAATATCCTAATGGTCATTTTAAATCAATTACCAAAGAAAACCAAGCTTGAAAACAAGTTAAAACACAAAATGTGTTTTAAGGAGTCTTAAAGCACATTTTTGAAAAATTGTCTTGTAAATCGGTTTTGAATGGCTAAATGTCCATCATTACTCTTTAATTAGCATGTGTACTAATTAGTATCACATTAGGAAGTCTAAATCAATGGGAAATCAAAAATTTCACAACAATGTGCCTTGTTTTGTGAATAGTAATTTAATTAAGCTAGTTTATGACATAAGTAAATATAAGTGAGATATTTGATCAATAAAGACTTAAGTACCCCTTGTTACTTAATGGGGGCCGATTTTTACAAGGTGAGTCACCACCTTTGTTAGTTATTAAGTAAACAAAGAATTATAAAGCAAAACTACTATTTACTTTACAAGATAAATATCCTACCTTTAATCATCTCTCTCCTCATCTCTTCATTATCTCTTGTTCCCACGGTTTTGAGCTGCTCTCTCCCTTCTCCATTAACATGAAGAACAACCCCATGCTAGCTCCACCTTCCTTTGTACACTACTTACTCATTTTAGCTCCAAAACCAAAACAAATTACATATTCCTCTTAGTTAGCTCAAGCTCTCTCTTTCTATCTTTTCAAAACTTCAAGAGCTTTGATTTGGTGCCAAGCCAAACCACCATTAGAGGAGGAAATTCAAGTTTGGAGACTCCATTGGCTTCTCCATTCTCTTAAGGTGAAGAAAGTGTAAGAAAATCTAGGTTTCCATCACTTTTCTTCTTGACCGAAAATACATGCTCATGAGGCTTCATTTTAATGCCTTGTTCTAGCTTGTTTTCTACTCTTCAAAGGATTGAGGAGGTCCTTCTTGCTTCATATCCAAGCATGTCTTGAGAAACCAAGGTAAAACAATCACCTTAATACCTTAAAGCACATTTTAACCTAGGGTTTGTTCCTTAGGGTTAATGTATTATCTAGTACTCATTGGAGTCATTGGATATTGGTTAGAACATTGGCAAGGAGATATATTTGGTGACCGAGATTGAGCAAGGAAAAAACCTAAGGGAGAAAGTTTTTAAAGCTTGGAAAAGAACAAGGCAAATTACTTACCTTAAGGTGTTTTATTGTTTAAAGGAATGGGATTTAGATATGTGTTGAGTTTTGTGTAGAGTTTACATTAGAAAAGGGCTATATATAACCTAGGATAAAGAACAATGATCATGTTTGTGAACTTGTGATTAAGGAGCCAATGAGAAAAAGGAGATAGTTTAAGAATATCAAGGTGAGTTACAAGATGCATTTTATTTCAATGGAGCCTTGTTGTGTGTATTCGCAGGTTAAAGGCAAATATATGTGGAAATTCAGTGGTTAAGATTATTGTCATTTAAGGGCCTAAGTGCCAAGCATTTGAGTTTATACACTATGTAATGATGTGGTGTAGTTTTGGTGTAAATTGTGTGTTAAGGTGTTGTGATGAGAATTTGAGTGATAGTGGTTGTTTGATGGTGAAAAACCAAGTGTTTGGATGTAACTATAGACTAGAGAACCCATGGCAAAATTTAGAGGAGAACCTAAGTGTTCGAGATGTTCTAAGGAGATTTCATGACTAAGGAAGTGCTAGGAAGTTCTAAAGGTCGTCTTGATGAAAAAGGGTGAGATTAAGATGTTTAAATGACTTATGATGACTTAGGCATCACTATGAAGGAATTAGCAATCAAAATAGTGTACTTGTGTATTTAGGACTTAGACATATTGGTAAACTAGTAGAAAAAAATAATGTTTGGATGATGGTGTTATAAGTTGGTGTAGGAACTTTAAGTAGTTGCATAACGGGATTTTAGGTGGAGAAAGATGCTTGGGAGATGATGTTATAGTGGTGAGGAAGCATTTTGGCATAGTGGTTATAATAGGTGTGAACCACCACTTAGAAACCTAAGGAGAAACAGTACAAGTGATGACATTATTGCAAGGAAACAAATAAAGACTAAGATGGATGTTGATGAGTGATTTAAGGAGCTTAGTGGAGGGCTTAAGGTGTGTTTTAAGTGCCCAAACAAGGATAGACCATTCTAAGAAATGAGATAAGTGTTTAAGGATTTAAAAGATGGGTACTTTGGCCTGTCCGAACTTTCGTCCGAATTTGGAAGCTCGGACATGCCCTGTTGCGATTTAATTTTCTGAGTCTCGGCCAGTGTCCGGACTTCAGTCCGACCTTAGAAGTTCGGACACTTGAAATTTTTCTTTCGATTTTTCCTCGACCTATGTCCGAACTTAGGGAAGTTCCGACGCATGTTCGGACACACGTCTGGTTGCACCCTTTTGAGTCTCGACCTATGTCCGAACTTGGGAAGCTCGGACACAAGTTCGGACGAGGTGCTATTTTTGCCAAAAACTTTGTTTAAGGTTAGGAAATGATGGGGATGATTAGGTATTGATGTTATAAGGTTATTAAGGACATGTTTGGTGGGTGTAATGGTCATTAAGTGGGTGATTAAGTGTAATATATAATGAGGAAATGATGCACTTAGGAGTTAAGTTAAAAACCATAGGGTTTGGTAAAAAACAATGGGTAAAAGTTGATGTCTAGGAGGCTAAGAAATTGTATTGAGTTGAATTGAGTAATAACCTAAAACTGAATGAATGTTTTAGGATTGGTGAATTGGGACTTGGAAGGAGATAAACCAAACGATCGTCGACGGTGAACGGTACAATCTTTCTTGTGACCTGCTTGCTAACGAGGTGTAACACCCCATCCAACATTAACACACTTACAATAAACTGCAGCGGAATACAAACCTCATCACATTACTTAACTCGTTGGTGTTACACGCCGTTAACCACCCACGTGGCTAACAAGGCTAATACATGTACATTGTACCGGTCTGATGGACTAGATTCCCGAGCGACTACACATTACTATCCCTTTTCATTAACAACAATAACAACATACACCTTCCAACTGTACCGAGTATTCACAACTGATGCCGATAACAATTTCGGTCTTACTACGCCTACTGTATATATACACTTAAATGATTTCCCATGTACAATGTCTACCCCGTCCTACTCTCGAACGGCTTCCAGCTCTCTGTACCTGAAATAGGAAAAAGAGGAGAAAGGGTGGCCCCCAAGGGGCTCAGCTGTCATTGCTGGTATGGTAATCCCACAGCCCACATGCTACCGGGCCACGCACAACTAATTGTCGTCTTAGCATGCGATTGATTATATTTAAATCATGCATACAACTGTAAACACACAACACATAGCATTTCGCCTCAATGGGCTCAACAAACGGGTAATACATCCTTACTTGATAAGTCACTCATGGTATTCATTATCCCTAGAGTGTTCCTCCTCTAATGGAGCTACTTCCTTAATAGGCGACACTTACCCTTAAATCGGGTTTCCTTAAACGCCTCTTATCGCAAACTGGGACTCATTTCCATGATCCACACACTCCATATCTTACAACATATAACATTCCTCACATAACAAACATAACATCACTTTCACGTTTCGACGTGCACATGGTAACATCGCAACAGGAATTGCATTACAATAACATCGCATAACATAACGGGAACGGTCCTCTTAGGAACCGACCCAAACATAGTTAATTCACTGGTGAGCCTAGAGAATGGTGTCACCCTCATGGTAAGCTCGTTATACAATAAACAACAACACTCATTACCGTCCTAATAGTCGGACGAGTAACTTAAGTTAAGATGGTTCGGGTTGGAGGCCCAAACACATCACACAAACACATGTTCCCCCTAAACCAATCATAAGTCAGAATAGGAAAGCTTTGGAGTAAGCTTGTGGGAGATTGAAGACCGGGAAAGGAACTCAATCTTAACATTTAAGAGGGTCGAACCTGGAATGACAACGACCCCCATCCTCACACGCGTGGCCGGAACATGACCGGACTCCTCACCCCCCATTAGTACATATATACTTATAAACAAGTAGTTAGAGATCCATTATGGAGCCTACCACATCCACACAACATACGGTATCATAACCGAGTTAAGCACACAAGGGAGGTTCACACACACTTGCATACAACAACAATATCCAACTAACTCACACATAGCCGTGGTTAGAACGTCCCATGGTTCGGGTCGTTTAAATCCGAATACCGAACTCTCGTGTGATCCTAGACTCAGTTAACTAAGATTAACACTTCCGAGGTTAAATGGTATCGGAGTTGAACACGCCACATAAATGAATTACTGTAAACTCATTACATGTTTAATCTTACAACGTGGCAAACATACAGAAAAACATATTGGCATACAAGCCGGTGTAATCCGGTAGGACACAGGTTGCAAGAAAACCATACCTGTCACCGGAGTCCACTTTATCACGTCCACTTACGTTCCTCGAGCAATTCTCGAACAACTGATAACATTACATGTACTTTTATTAACATCGGGGTAACATGATTGTTTAAAGTCTAATGCTTATAACTTATCCCCGTTAATTTAGTTATATAACTTTATATTTTAACTTGTTTTATCTTTACACTTTAATACAACTTTTCCCCCACTAAATTGTCATTATGACTCACTTAACATGTCCTTTGTAATCTTATAACATCATTACTTAATATTCCCCATCATCCTATAACCTTAAACAACAATTTTTTTTACATACTTTGGGCCGTCCGACCCACCGTCCGACCCACAACTGGGTCGGACCGTTCCAGAAACTTTTCCCGTCTTTTAAATACACCTGTCGGACCATTCCAGAAACTTAGAACACACATGTCTGACCCATGTCCGACCCAACCATCTGGGTCGGACCATTCCAGAAACTTAGAACACACATGTCCGACCCAACCATCTGGGTCGGACCATTCCAGAAACTCCAACCGGTGACTAAAACAGAGCCGTCCGACCCACCCTGGGTCGGACCACTGGGTCGGACAACACCAGAAGTTGTCCAAAACTTGTCAAATTTTCTCCAAACTTTTCTCCTCCTAATGTGTTCTAACATCATTTGGCACATCAAAACACACCTTTAGCCATATGCTTAACTCTTTAAATCACTCACCAAAACCATTTATCATTCACAAATTTCTTACAAAATTCCTAGCACTTGGAATGTTTTCTCCTTAAGATTTCTAGGTGGCATTTCACCTATAATGACCACTATACCAAGGTGTTTCCTCTACACCTTAACATCATCTCTCAAACTTCTTTTCTTACTAACTAAATCTCCTTTTTCACATCTTACCCTAAACATCACTTCTTCCTTGTACATCAACATTCCTAAACCTTAAACAAACTTCTCCAAGACTTAAATACATTCTCAAAACACACATTGAATCCCTAGAACTTCCAAGATAACACATAAATCCTTGCATCACTCTAAATCACCTTAATACATGTTTTCTCCCCAAGTAAAACATTTGTTCACCTTTAACACTTCCTAGTTCACCGAAACTTACTTAAAACACTTAGAACTTCTTATACATTTTTCCAAATTTTGCCATAGCTTCTCTTGTATATACTCACATCCAACCACTTAGGTTTTTACCTTATTTCATTCAAAAACACCTAAAATCCATCAAACACATTTTTATACACAAGACTTCACACATTTAACACTACATCACAATATAGTGCATAACTTAAATTGCTTGGCACTTAGGCCCTTAAACAACATGGCTCTTAGGCCCTTAAATTACATAAACCTTAAACACTGAATTTCCACATTATATAAGCCTTTGACCTGCAATTACACACACCAAGACATATGTTCTTTTACTAGTCTCCTTGAGAACACTTTACTAAGTCATTCACCATTTGCTCTTTAGGTAGTTTTTGCAAGCATTATAAGCTCATTTCTCCTAAGGCATTAAACCACATTGAGATAGCATATTTACCTCTTTTCCTCACAAACTTCTTCCTTGTTTCCTTGTTTAAAATCGGCTAAGCTTAGTTGCTTGTCAACTTCTAAACATTACCCAAACAATGTGATAAGTATTCAAGCTCCAAGCTTAATCTCATTGTAAACCCTAGGTTTTACATTGTTCAAAGAGCATTAAGATAGTTATTTTACCTTGGTCTTTGAAGGGTATTGGAATATCTACCAAGAGAGGACTCCACCAAGTCCTTGAAAGATTCAAATGGAGCTAGAACAAAGCAACACAATGAGCACCATTAATGGTGATTTTCGGTCAAGGTAAAAACTTGGAGGAAACTTCATTTTTCTTTGAGTTTCCTTACCTTGAAGCAAAGGAGAGTAATAATATGTAGAAACACAAGCTCAAGCTCCTCCCATGGTGATTCCTCTTGGCACCAAAATTGAGCTCTTGGGATTTTGAAAGGATAGAATTGAAGAGCTTGATGAAAGGAAGAGATTGGTGGTGTTTGTTTTTATTTGGACAAGTGAGCTTGATTTTAAAGAGATCAAAGATGGAGTTAATGGTGGTGTTGGTGTATTACCGAGAGAACAAGAAGAAGAGAGGTTGAAGAAGAGTGGAACCGTGTGAAATGAAGAAAGAATGAGAGAAATGAGATTGGTTTTGCTTTTTGAAGATATTTATAACTTAAAGCAATAGTAACCTATGAGTCACCTTTATTTACTTAACAAGTTAACATGTTTGGTGACTCATTACTACAAAAACCGGCCCCCTTTATATCATTAAGGGTATTATAGTCTTTGTTGGTCAATTTAATTACTTATAACAACATATGTTACAAACTAGCTTATAAAAATCACTATTCACAAAAACAAGGCACATAGAAGTGAAATTTTTGATTTCCCATTGATATAGACTTCCAAATGTGATACTATATAGTACACATGTTAATTAAAGAGTAATGATGGACATTTAGCCATTCAAAACTCATTTACAAGACAATTTTTCAAAAACGTGCTTTAAGACTCCTTAAAGCACATTTTGTGTTTTAACTTGTTTTCAAGCTTGGCTTTCTTTAGTAATTGATTTAATATGTTCATTAACATATTTATAAGGTATAGGTATGACCATTAGGTCTTTTACAAATTTATCCCAAGCTTAGAGCACATTTTGCTCTTATTGACTTTAAGGTATTTTCTTGCGTTTTGTTTGGTTTTATTGTCTACCAGGGTTTCCTGAGGACTTGATTAGCCTTATAAAATCACAATTAAATATTATTAAGTCTTGGTAGGCTCTTTTGGGTCCTAACCAAGTTCACTCATAGCTTAGAGCATGTTTTTGCTCAAACTGTATCTTAGTGCTTTACTGCATTTACTATGATTTAAATTGTTCACTGATGTTTCTAAGGCACTTTTTAGCCTTTACATACCATAGTTTGATATTTAAACCACATATCAAGGTTTGGGGTATTTCACGAGGTGTCCCTCGGCTTGTGTGCTATCTGTTTACTTGCTATGACTAAGACAAGATAAAGCATGCAACCGGTTATATTTGCTCTCGTTGTGTTTGTGTTTTCTTTACACTAACCCACGAGACTTGAGAATGCTACTAACCGAGTTTAGTACTTACTGAGTTAAGAATAAGAGTTAAGTATTGGTGATTGTTGGTTAATACCCGTTAAGGTTTAACTAACACATGATGTTTAAGATTTCTACTAACTGGAACTTGAGTGAGGAAACCCGGGACTGACTCCGGTCATGCATACTAAGGAAAGGGGGACGGTATCTGAATCAGATCCGCCCTCCGCTTAAGGACTTGTAGCCTAGGGCCGGTTGCCGGCTCAGCTACGCTGGACTCCCGTCCAGGGTAGGTGGCATTAAGATGGTGCGGTGGGATCACCTAAATCCCAGGTTTGAAATTGAGCTACAACCATTCCCTTTCAGGAATGGTTTGCATACTGAGAATAAGTTGAGGTTAAGATTAAAGTAAGATAAGAAACTGAGGTTAAGGAATTCAGGACTAAGGAGTGGGTTACTAACCCACTTGATAAGGGAACGCTTGTGCCATTCGTTGTTTGTGAACTAAGTATGTTCATCTGTGGATTGTTGTTATTGCACTTCATATCATGCTTGTGTATGTAATCAGTTTCCATACTATCGACAATTAGTCGTCGTAGCCCCGTTAGCTTGGGGGCCATGAGAGGGAGTACCAGCATTCGTGCTGACCCCCTTTGGGGGCTGTTTTTACACTTGCAGGTAAGAGGCCCATGAGGACGCACCACGAGAGTAGGAGCGGTTAGACTTAGGATGGGATGTTTATTTTGAGTACGGGTTGCGCTTGTGCACCCGTCTGTTTATATTTAAACTGATGTAAGGTTGTGATTATGACTTAGTTACTTGTACTCGGTTGGTTGTTGGTATTTTAGATGGTGATGTTTGGGTCGGTTGTTTATTTTGGATAAGTGTTGTAATTGATAAGGCCGGTATATTCTAACGATCAGACCGTGGCAAGGTCCAGGTGTTTGTTATTTCCGCTACGACGAATTCGATTAAGTGTTCAGTTTTGCGATAACCACGATTGGCTTTGGATGGGGTGTTACATTCAGTAACCGGTTGAATTACACGGTAAATGACATCATAAGGGATGGAAGAACGTGAGAGAGACTGACCTACTTACGAACCCAAGATTGAAGCGGAACACCTTAATATTAAGAGATGATCAAATTACAACACGGCACGGCAACCGCCAAACACCAAAATTAGAGAACCCCTAGTGTGTTTACGCCAGGAAGGAATTGAGCATAAGATAAGATGTTAAAATAAATGAGTAATTAGTTGCACCATCAATGGGCAACAGAGTAAAGACCAACTACCATGGTAGTAGTGGTCGTGAGTACAATATTTATATTAGGGGATTAAGTCATGGTGCACAGTAAAGTGACCATTATGTATAAGCCTTCAAATATTGACACTGAGGCAATTAGATTTATGAGCTAAAACCCGATGTAAGTGAGGAAATGAGATGAAAGACGAACTGTGCATTAACGCCAGTAATCTATGCCATGCTATGAAAGATTTTTACCGGAAACACACTGCTCATTCCTTAGGGAACTCGAAGTGCATTCCTAGTAGATCAAACACGAGAAACAAATAATAGGCTCTATGGAAGGAGACCTCAATTACTAAAGGATCGAGTCCGTACTCAATACAAAAAGAAGCTAGGGCATATCACATAGTACATGGATTTTCCTTGATTAAGTTCAAGAAGAACATTAAGTGTTATCATAAAACGATGAAAGAGGAGATCGACAACAGAATACTTCATAATTAGCAATAGCTAAACGTGTGACGAACACTACGAGTATACTTAAACAAGATATGGGACGACCGCACTCCACAGGAGCTTACGGGCCTGCCAGACTCATTTATGAGTTAGTCGGGTAAGTAGTAATGTACTAGTAAGGTACCCCATACATGTAAAAGAGTAGTGTAAGAAACACGGGAAATAGTCGACTTCGTACCACGATCAGCGACGCAAGATCAGACAAGAGCAGCTACTACCACAAACAGTTGAAGAGAAGGAACTCAGTTAAGCCAACAACACAAAGGAATCAAAGAACTCATTTCAGACAGAAAATAATTAAGAAATATGAAGTGCAAAGAGCACGGATTATTAAGTGCAGGCATAGGACATGTCTTAAGACGTTAGAGATAAGACTGTAAAGGGCGATAAGCACTAAACAGTAGTTTCAGATTAAGAATCATCCTTATACCAAAGGTCAGTTGGAAAGAATAATTTAGACTCTTGAGAGAACACTAAGAATACGAACATTAGACCAAAGGGAGACTGGATAGACGAGCTACAACTCATTAAGGCCGTATATAATTAAAGATAACACGCGTCCATTGAGAGACCCTTATTCCTAAACTGTAAAGATGCAAAGAGATGTACAATAAATTAAATGAATAAGAAAGGCAACTAAGCCTAAGGTTATCAGAGTCGCGCAGCAGAAGCTATTAGACCGATACCTTAAAGGTTTGATATATCTAATGAACAGGAAAGGGAAGATATACCACACATCTTCTAGTTGGATAAATATACGACTTATCGACCGAATGCTTTAGAACCTTTGAGGCTAAACCCGAACACATTAGAGAGACTGGAATAAGTACCGTTAAGGATCCCCGATACAGAGACTAAGCCATTAACACAGTTGAGACCCACTGATCGAATCATAAGTGAGATAGACTACATGGAAGCCAGAATGCTCCATAAGACTTACACACCTTGAGCCGATGTTCAAGAAGGAAATAATGTTGATTACGTGGGCGTAATCCATTTTAAGGGGGGTAGAGCGAAAAACCGCTTAGCGTATGTTTACGTACCAAGTATGCAAACTACGGTGTGCATAACACAAACGAATTTGAGAATTTGTTTTACATATACATATGTATATATTCTAAGATTAATTATGGTTATTGTGCACAGAAGATGCGAATACCATACGTATTAAGTACCTATCTTGTTAACTCTGGTGTGAGTGCAAGTTAAGAGAATTAGTGAAGAAGATTAGATAGGCTCAAGAAATAAATGAGATATGAATCGGTATGAAACTATATATGAGATAAGAATAAGGTAACATGATGAGATATTATTAGATATGTGTATGAGGCATGGGATGGTAATGTTATGAGGTAAGAATTGGTAGGAAACTGATGTAGAACTTAGTAGGAACGAGAGCCTTGAGGTAATTACTAAGGGATGAACTGGGAATGATTGATGGATTGAGTCCACACCTTGGAGTTGTATTGACTACCATTAGAAAGACTAAAAAGATAGAAAATTGGAAATGAGTGGATTATTTGATGTTTGAAAATGACGTGGGAGGTGGAACTTGATTTTCTAGGGATCAAGGGAAACCGAACACCAACTGGGGTGGAGGGATAGTTCAACACTGATGCTGATCACATCAGGGTTGGATGATTCCTGAAACTCCCTACCAGTGGTCACAATTAAATCACGCTAAGGATAGAGGCTTTAGGATAAAACGAAATCGGAGTTGATTGTATTTTCAAATAGAGGGAACTATCCCTCACTTGACCTCGTAAAAAGGATTTCCTTTTTACTGAGTCTCGCCCATGAAGTCGAGGACACACGAGCCTTTGTCTTTGGACCGGTGACATGGGGAGAGCAGAGTTGTTTTGTATTCTGGCCCATGGTGACGAGGACGAACGAGCCATTGTCTACGGACCGGTGACATGGGAGAATACGTTGAAAATTATGTGATTGTTTTAATCATCAAAGAAAAAAGGGAATTTTGAGTGTTATACATGCTTAAGCATGTTGTGTGATATTTAAGTATAAGCGTATGCGGATCTAATGATTCAATGAGTTTAAGTATACATAAGTATGATCTGTATGATCTATGGAATGAGTTAAGACATGTATTCTAATGATATAAGATGCATGGGAACTTTGGGAACAAAGTTCTTTTAAGGGGGATAGATTGAAATATCCCAAACCTTAGTCACTTTAATTAATCATGAATCAATTAAATAAAAGTTATTAATGAGAGATTAAGGAATGAAATACTCTTAAATAATTACAAGGGAATAATATAATATTTAATTAAACCCTAAAAGTCATTAGGAAACATAAACGAAACCTAAAACGATGTTAAGGAGGTTTAGGAAAAAGAAATATAAATGAAAACAAAAACCAATCGTTTTACCTTGAAAAATGTGTCATGAATATTTTAGAAGTGAAAACGAGGTCGTGGACACCTTATAATATTATTTGGGTAATTTTAGAGGCATTGAAAAATTGGTTAAACAGTTAGAATAAAAGACGTTGTGTTTTCGCCTAAAATGGCGAAACACAAACCTATTAGGAATTAAATTATAATTAATTAAATTTATAAATAACAATAATTATTATTGTTTAAAAATATAAATTTGGAATCATAAAATGGTTCATCTCATTAAACGGGACATAACGTCACAAACGATATGAAAAACAGGCATGAAACGAGTCCAAAACGACATTATGAGTATAACATTGAAAAAAATATATATATGGGCCGACCCGCCCAAAAGAACTGGGCCGGCCCAGACCCAGCCATTACATCCACCCACGGTAATTCCAGACCAACCAACTAGTCCAGCCCCTTCATTTTCTACGGTAATTTGCAAAACCTAACTAGCTAAATCTCTTGATTCTTCTTTCCTCTCAACCTGCGCCTCTCTATTCTCCTTCTTCGCACGGTAAAATTTCAACCCTAAACTGGCGAACACCACGGCGCCACTTGCGTTCCCTTCCAAAGTCGTTGCCTCCCATCCCTCTCTTCCTCTTCCTTTATTCCGAATCGCAACTGGCGAAGAACAAGGAGCTACCGAGTTTGAACATGGGGACCGCAAAGGAGCGGATTGAGCCGTGGTTGGAACCGAGAATGGGTGGGGCAAATCGATGAGGGTGCCGAAGAATTAGAGTCAATAACTTCTGGAATCAAAGGTGTAAATCAGTAAATTTGTTTTGCTTGTTTTTTTGTCCGATTCTTAGTTAGATTCGAGAGAAAATTAGGATAGAAACTATCCACTTCTTCTTCTATGAATTCGGTGCTTAGTGGCCGATTTGCTTAGCGAACGGTTGTACAAATCCAGCTAAATCTTGTGCGATTGTGATGTTGTGTGGTTTCGAAATTCTGTATAACACTGGACTGTTGTATATGGACTTTGAATCTGCAAATGATGTTGTTTTTGTTGCGAAAATTAGGAACTAGGGTTTTCTGATTTTGGAATCGAATTGTGCTATTCGGATTAAGGATTTGGGGTTTCGAAAATTTAGAAGAGTAGTTGTTGTGGCAGAATCGAATTCGACAGAAAATTGGGGCAAATCGAGTAATTGAAGTTCTGGAATTTAATCTGGCCAAAATCGAATTCAAAAATTAAATTCAAGATCGATTTAGGGTTTTTGTTCAAAATAATTTATTATTTTGGTATTTAAATTGAATTAGGGCGTCGACTGAAATTGGGGATTACAAAATTGAGGTTTATGTAATTGAAATCAAGGTTTCTGGGATTAAATTGGTAAAATTGAAAATTAGGGGTAAACTGAAAATATGACTAAATTGGGGGCGAAATGGTAATTACTGGAAAATTCTGGACAAATATTTGAGTTTAAAAATGTAAATATGAGAAATCTGGGATAAAAACGTGAATATAAGAAATCTAGGGTAATAGCACAATTAGGAAAAATTTGGTGGCAAATTGAAGTTTCTGAAAAGTATTGGGCTCAGTTGAATACTTAGAGAAGATTGGTCAAAATCAATCTAGGGATTTTGACTGGTCACTAAATTAGGGATTTTGACAGAATTTAAAATTAGGGTTTCAAAATCAAAATTGAATTTAACTTAGGGATTAGTTAAAACGTTGGACTTATAATTTGGTTAACAAATCAAACTGAGTGGGCCTAAGTAAATGGAAATAATAAAATGTACTTGGCCTAATGGACAAACCAAATTGGGATTCAAGGAATAGAATTGGTTAAGTTTAAAGGCTAGTCAACTTGGGCTTTCAGCCATTAACTAGATTTTTGTAATGGGTTTAAAAATTATGAGTGGTTAAAAGATTGGAATATTAACTTGAGCCAACACTAAATATTTATGTATTAAATTGGTGAATTATAAATGAGGATAATAAATTGTAATATGTTTTTATGTGAAAGATTATAATGGTTAGAGGATTTGTACTATAAATTTATATTAAGTTGTAAAAGAGGTTAAAGGGTTTCATTAAGGGACCCATTGATGGGTTAGAATAATTAAGGAGTCATCTTATAAAATTGGTATTAAATTTTAAGGGATAGGTTGATGTTATTTATATGAGGACCTAGACGTAAATATATGTATACATAATGGGTGGCCATTAGAGATGGTGAGACTATATATATAGGTGAATGAATACGTATATGTATGAATATAGTTAAATGGTTAAGACAAAAATGATTTTTTTATTATTCATACGGGACTTAGAAATTATGAGAGTATGAATGTGTATAAATTGAACGTAACAATAAATTGGTAGGTATGATAAGAATCCAAATGAGCATGTTTTATAGGTGTATTTCATATATAATATTAGCACTTTTCTTGCTCATTTCTCCACTTCGGTTAGTTTTCCTCTAGTTTATGTTTTATTGTTTATCTCACAAATTATTGGTTTAACATGAGGAAAACCAAGCCGGGAGTAAAGTAGACGAGGAGACGAACGCATAGACGCAAACGGCTTAGAAAACGGAGTCCAAACGAAGAATCTAGAGCCGGTCGAAGTTTGAAGGAAAATAGGTCACGGTCAAGGGTTGCAACCGCCTATAGACAGGCGGACACCAGGGCGGTCAAGGCATGAGGCAACCGCCTACTTTCAGGCGGACTCCAGGCGGACACACACCTAGCCAACCGCCCAAACAGAGGCGGACTTCAGGCGGACCAGAGGCGGACGACAAGCGGAGAACCAAGGGGAACCGCCTAGTTTCAGGTGGACATGTATGGAACCGCCCAAACAGAGGCGGTTGCTTAGGCGGACGTAACTAAAATCAGTCGCGCCAGTTTTCTTCTTCGCGTCGACTTCGCCCGTCGACTTGTTTCTGCCATATCCATCTACTTCGCCCGTCGACACCTTATTTTCCTCAGCTCTGTCCCCTGCAATTAATGAGCAATCAATGCTCTTCCACCTCTGTCTGCAATCGATCTTCTTCTTCCTCTCCTCTATAAAAAGCCACTACTACTTCATCAAAAACTACTCACGCTCATACACGTTCGACCCCAAACTCAACACTCAAAATCTCTCATTCCATTTACAGAAATCCTACGTACTCGCTCCACTCTTCTTCCTCTTCATTTTCTCCATTCATCATCCACGCATCTCGTATTGTTATTACGTCCAACCTCTGTCTGACTTATTACCAGTTAATATGTCAGGCTAAGGAGGATTTGCTCCGGGCAAGGGTTTTAATTATGGTTTGTTAGCTGTGTAATATATTTCTACCGGTTAAAATAAATTCAGCTTGTTACGATTAAAGTTTTGTTTCTCTCCCTTTTTAATAAATTTCATCGATTTATTAAAAAGCCTTACTAAGTCTGTTTTTAATTTCATCGGTTAGAAACAGATGGGTTAATTAAGCCGTAAAACTGTAAGAACTTATTTTCATCGTTTAAGTTAATACATGTTGCAAGAATAAAATTCCTCACACTCCTCCGCCGTTTACACGCTTTTTGCTTGAGTTTTCATCGGACCCTGCATTACAGGTAAACGAGTTCTTATGAGTTTTCATCGGACCTTAAGAAAATTACAGGAATCTTGCCAAACTATTTATTAAACTGGTAGAGATAACACAATTAATCAGATCATATTAACCTGAACCCGAAGTTCCGTTTAATTCATCTTCACTTCACTAAATTAATCTGTTATTTACTTTTCAGAAACAAGTCAATTAATCCCCCCTCTTGTGACACGCTTAGGTACTACTTATTTCACTATAAGTCCCACGGTTCGATAATCCGGTCACTTACACTTTTCTATACTATCACGACCGGGATTTGTTTGCAGCCCGACGTTTAATTTGAGTTTTAATTTCTTTTCTTTTAATTTTACACCAGTTTAACCACTCACAATATATAACGTCTGCAAAATGGCGCCGTTGCCGGGGACTTGATTTAATCTAGTCCCTAAGCCCCGGTTAATTCACCTGTTATATTATAATAACCTGTTAATATATTAAAACTGTTAATCCAATTTCGGACATTTAACCTCGGACATATGACTTGGAATACTTTGGACCTCGGACTTCTAACTCTAACATTTAATTTTATTGTCATTTCTTTCCAGTGTCATTTCAATTCATTGTCTTTAATATTCCATTGTCTACTAACTAACTTAAAATTTCTGTCATTTCGTCCATTGTCATTTCTTTCCATTGTCATTTCAATTTTTGTTATTTCTTTCCATGTCCCAACTACTAACTTTAAATTTCTGTCTACTAATTCCTAACATTTTTTTTATTCTAACGTATAACCAGTTCTTTTCTCTGTTTGAGTGGTGGAGAATGCCTTTTACCAGGTCAAACAGCCTCCCAGAAAATATTAATAATCAAACGGTTGGTTACATCTAGAGATCGAGAGAACCTTTCGGCACTCTAAGGCAGAACAGAACTCAACAATACATTACCACCACAGTGAAAGAATCTGACCCGGAAGCTGACATGGCATCTACACCAGCGACAGTTCGAAATATCAACAGGCCGTCTAACCAAGGACAACAGCCTGCTATTATCCTTCCTCACCTTAGCCCATCCGAATACGATGAGTGGCAGAAGCTGAAGCCATATCATCAAATCAGATGTGTGAAAGAGTTGGGCATGTTTGATGGCACCAGTCCAGATGAAGCCCTGTTACATGTTACTAAGTTCTTGCAACATGCCAACAGTCTTACTGCGACCGACGCAGTACTACAGTACGCAAGATTGTCATTATTCCCTCACAGCCTGACGGGAAGTGCGAGCAAGTGGTATCATAGCCTGACACCAAGTACCATCGGTACCTGGGACGACATGGCCACCAAGTTCTACGACAAATTCCTTCCCCCGAGCCGAACATTGGAGATGATTGCTGAAATCTATAATTTCAAGCAACCTGGGTCGGAAAATATTTGTGAAACTTGGGATCGTTTCAAAGGTTTACTACTTACTTGTCCTCACCATGGTCTGACGAAAGAACAAGTATCACAATTGTTCTACAAGGGCTTGATCGGTCTGTGCAGAACAATGGTGCTGTCTTCGCTAGGGGCTGACATTCTGAAAAAGCCAGGAGCACAATTTCTGAACAGCATGGAATCTCTCTGTGAGGAAATCAGAGACTGGGGCTCCGGTGGATCAAGGAGCGGTACTCCAGGTTTATATCATGTTGGGGAAAGTGATAACAAGTTCGATCAATTGATGAAAAGCCATGAGCAACTCATGGAGAGCAATGATCAGCAGGCAACAAAAGTCAGTACTCTACAAAAAGTGGTTGAGCAGATGGCTATGAATTCCTACCCCCAGCAAGCTAAGTCGATGATTTCCCGATCATCTACTACCCCTCCAGGCTATGCTCCTCTATCCCAATCATCTCCTGTTATTTCTTGTACACAATGTGGTGGGCCTCATGACTACGAACAATGCCCCCAGCTACAAGAATTAAAAGCAGCGGAGGAGGCAAACTACATCACCAACAATTCAGGATACAGACAACCTTGGCAACGTAACATGCAATCCAACCTCCGCTACTCAAACACAGAAAATATCCAAAACCCACATACCCTTCAACCATCTCAAAATTACAGACCTCAGTCCAATTTCCAAGGAGGCCAAAGGCAATATCAACAACAGCCTTATGGCAATGAAGCTTCATCGAGTCGACCGACTCAACCTCCTTCGAATCCTGAGTCTGAAATGTCTCAAACGCAAGAGATGTTCAAGGCTATGATGGGTAAATCCAGAGATACGCAAGAAGAGGTTGTCGCTTTGCGCAAGGACCAAAAAGCCTTGCAATCTCAGATCCAACAGTTACTCACTCAACAAAGACCACCTGGTCAATTCCCTTCACAGACTAACCCCAATCCAAAGGAACAAGCGAATTCAATCCTTATAGACGATGGCACATTTCAATCAACAAACTTGTGTGCAGTCTCCTTTAGGAGTGGAAGGGAACTTGCCGCCAGCAAAGGAAAAGAAAAAGAAAATCATGAAGATGCCTATATCAATGTTGAAGAAACCATCAAACCAACTTCACCTCCCTCAGAAATCCAAGTTCCTACTCGTGCTACTCCACCTCCATCTCGAGTTACCTTCGACATCCCAACTTCCACTCATAAAAATAGTGAACTCCCATTTCCGAACAGAATGAAAAAGAAACACCTAGATGAGCAGTTCTCCAAATTCTTGAGCATTTTCAAGAAACTGACTCTCGACATACCTATACTTGATGCTTTGCAAGAGATGCCTAACTACACCAAATTCCTAAAGGATCTCTTGACAAAGAAGAAAAAGAAACCTGGAAAAGAAACAGTGCATCTCACAGAGGAGTACTCTGCTGCCCTTCTTCGAGCACTTCCCCCCAAACAAACAGATCCGGGAAATCCCGTGATCCCGTGTTTTATAGGTGGGGTAGACTGTGGAAGTGGTCTATGCGACCTAGGAGCCAGCATTAATATCATGCCATACGCCACCTTCTTGAAAGTTAAAGGAGGAGAAATGCAACCGGTTCCTTTCAAACCCCAACTAGTAGACAGATCAGAGATCAAGCCCATGGGCATAGTCCGGGATCTGGTAGTTGGAGTATCTCGCTTTATCTTTCCAGCTGATTTCGTCATTCTAGAAATGGATGATGATGTTGAGGTCCCCTTGATTCTAGGTCGACCGTTTCTGAGTACCGCCAAAGCCATCATTGACGTCCATGACGGGAAAATCACTCTGCAGTACAAGGACGAAACGATCGAATTCGACATGCAGAAAATGATGAAGAAAAGCTCAAACTTTTATCCTCATGCTAAGGCAGTGGGATTCACAGATGATGAGGAGGAGGAAAGCGATTTTGCTACAGATGAGGACATGTATTCCCCATCTTCCATCTTGGAAGCTGAAACTGGACCGCTAGAGCAAGTATTATTTACTTCTCTAGAAGAAAAGGTGGAGGATCCGGAAGTTAACGCCATGTTGGCGTACGTAGAGAAAGGAAGGGCTGGTTATCAAGCGTACCGGCCACCAATCGAAGAACTCAACAGAAAACCTCAAAAATCAATTCCATCAGTGGAACAACCACCTGAACTCGAGCTTAAAGAAATACCCTCTAACCTCAAGTATGCCTTCCTAGCTGAAAATGACCATTTACCTGTCATTATTTCCTCTTCTCTGAATTCCGGGGAGGAAACAAGGTTACTTGAGGTATTAAAGAAGCACAAGACAGCAATCGGGTGGACTATTGCTGATATAAAAGGAATGGATCCCTCATATTGCACGCACCATATCTATATGGAGGAAAACTACAAGTCTATCAGACAACCTCAACGCCGGCTAAACCCTAACCTCAAGGAGGTAGTTCGAAAGGAGGTTCTGAAACTCCTTGACGCGAACAACATTTATCCAATTTCTGACAGTCCATGGGTCAGTCCTGTTCAAGTTGTCCCGAAGAAGGGGGGCATCAAAGCTGTTATTAATGAAAAGGGAGAGACTATCCCTCAAAGAAAGATCACAGGATGGCGTATGTGTATTGATTATCGGCGCTTAAACTTGGCGACCAGGAAGGATCATTTCCCTCTCCCCTTTATCGACCAGATGTTGGAGCGGCTAGTAGGGCAAGAGTACTACTGTTTTCTAGATGGGTTCTCAGGGTATTTCCAAATACCAATCGCACCAGAGGACCAGGACAAGACAACCTTCACTTGTCCATACGGTACCTTTGCTTACAGACGAATGCCTTTCGGCCTGTGTAATGCTCCTGCTACCTTCGAGAGATGTATGCAAGCAATATTCGCTGATTTCATCGAACAGAGCATAGAAGTCTTTATGGATGACTTCTCGGTCTATAGCTCAAGTTTCGATAAATGCTTGGCACAACTTGATTTGATCCTAGGACGGTGTGAGGATACGAATCTCGTTTTAAACTGGGAGAAATGTCATTTTATGGTCAAGGACGGGATCGTCCTTGGACATAAAATATCAGCTAAAGGAATAGAGGTGGATAAAGCCAAGGTAGAGGTTATCGAGAAGTTACCAGCACCAACTACTGTCAGAGATATACGAGCGTTTCTCGGGCATGCAGGATTTTATCGGCGGTTTATAAAAGACTTCTCAAAAATCAGCAAACCATTGACCGACCTGCTACAGAAAGATGCCCCGTTTCATTTCGATGAAAGATGTTCAGCTGCTTTCAAAACTATAACACAAAAATTGGTGTCAGCACCTGTTGTCATACCACTTGACTGGTCTCTTCCGTTTGAGATCATGTGTGATGCAAGTGACTACGCCGTGGGGGCAGCTCTATGCCAGAAAAAAGAGAAAATTTTGAGAGTGATTGCTTATGCCAGCAGGACACTAAACGACGCCCAGAAAAACTATACAACCACTGAAAAAGAACTTCTGGCTATAGTTTTCTCCCTTGATAAGTTCAGATCGTACTTGTGGGGAAGCAAAGTCATCGTGCACACAGACCACTCCGCTCTCAAATACCTATTTACAAAACAAGAAGCCAAGCCTCGCTTATTGCGCTGGATTCTTCTTCTACAAGAGTTTGACATCGAAGTCAAAGACAAGAGCGGAAAGTTGAATGTCGTCGCTGACCATCTCTCCAGATTGGTAACTCCTACGGATAGTGTACCTATCAACGAATTCTTCCCCGATGAGACTGTCTTCTCAATCACCAAAGTACAAGAGCCATGGTATGCGGACCTGGCCAATTATTTAGTCTCCGGAACAGTACCCTATGATTTATCCTACCCCAGAAGAAGAAATTTCTTTCTGACTCAAAGCATTATTTCTGGGAGGATCCGTATTTGTTCCGAGTTTTGTGGATGGGTTGATTCGACGATGTCTCCCGGAAGATGAGGTTTCAAGCGTCATACATTTTTGTCACTCACGGGAAGCCGGAGGTCACCATGGACCCACAAGAACCGCTGCTAAAATCCTGGCCTCAGGATTTTATTGGCCGACTCTTCACAAGGATGTTTACCAATTCTGCAAACAATGTGATAATTGTCAGAGAATGGTAACACATCCAGGAGACATGAAATGCCACAACAGGGAATACTAGAAGTGGAGCTCTTTGATTGTTGGGGCATTGATTTCATGGGACCGTTCCCTTCCTCGCAAGGCCACCAATATGTTTTAGTGGCAGTGGATTACGTGTCGAAATGGGTAGAAGCCATACCCTGTCATCATGCTGATGCAAAGACAGTAACCAGATTCCTTAAGAAGCACATCTTTACGCGTTTTGGCGTGCCTAGAATTATCATCAGTGACGGAGGATCTCACTTCTGCAACCGTTCATTCGAAGCGCTTATGGGTAAGTACAGGGTACGTCACAAGGTAGCTCTACCTTATCACCCCCAGACAAACGGCCAAGCAGAAGTTTCGAACCGTGAGTTAAAATGGATCCTCCAGAAAACGGTTAACTCATCACGAAAGGATTGGGCACTTAAGCTAGATGATGCGCTTTGGGCTTACCGCACTGCATTTAAGACTCCCATCGGGATGTCTCCTTTTAAGCTTGTTTATGGGAAATCATGTCACCTACCTGTAGAGCTGGAACATAAGGCATATTGGGCACTCAAGGCCCTGAACTTCGATTTAGAACCCGCAGGAGAAAAGCGAAAGTTTCAACTCTCTGAACTCGAGGAGTTAAGAGATCAGGCATACCGTAGTGCGACAATATACAAGGAGCGCGCCAAGAAACATCATGACCAGATGATCCACAAACGTGACTTTAAGGTTGGCGACGGAGTGCTGCTTTATAATTCCAGATTGAGACTATTTCCTGGAAAACTCAAGTCTCACTGGACTGGCCCATTCCAAGTTATTGGAACCACTCCTTTTGGTGTTTACGAACTCCAGAATCAAAAAGGAGAAAGCTTCAAGGTCAATGGATCCCGTCTAAAAAGGTATGCCGGAATTCTTGAAAATAATAATGCTCTGTTCACCATTTCTTTCTTACAGGAATACGAGGAAGCCTCCACCCCAAAGGAACAGCAGACAACACTTCTACATCGTAAGTTTACAAAAGTGTACAAACTTCATAACAACAGCAGTTCAGATACCTCGCCCTCAAACAGAGGCGGTTGCTTAGGCGGACGTAACTAAAATCAGTCGCGCCAGTTTTCTTCTTCGCGTCGACTTCGCCCGTCGACTTGTTTCTGCCATATCCATCTACTTCGCCCGTCGACACCTTATTTTCCTCAGCTCTGTCCCCTGCAATTAATGAGCAATCAATGCTCTTCCACCTCTGTCTGCAATCGATCTTCTTCTTCCTCTCCTCTATAAAAAGTCACTACTACTTCATCAAAAACTACTCACGCTCATACACGTTCGACCCCAAACTCAACACTCAAAATCTCTCATTCCATTTACAGAAATCCTACGTACTCGCTCCACTCTTCTTCCTCTTCATTTTCTCCATTCATCATCCACGCATCTCGTATTGTTATTACGTCCAACCTCTGTCTGACTTATTACCAGTTAATATGTCAGGCTAAGGAGGATTTGCTCCGGGCAAGGGTTTTAATTATGGTTTGTTAGCTGTGTAATATATTTCTACCGGTTAAAATAAATTCAGTTTGTTACGATTAAAGTTTTGTTTCTCTCCCTTTTTAATAAATTTCATCGATTTATTAAAAAGCCTTACTAAGTCTGTTTTTAATTTCATTGGTTAGAAACAGATGGGTTAATTAAGCCGTAAAACTGTAAGAACTTATTTTCATCGTTTAAGTTAATACATGTTGCAAGAATAAAATTCCTCACACTCCTCTGCCGTTTACACGCTTTTTTCTTGAGTTTTCATCGGACCCTGCATTACAGGTAAACGAGTTCTTATGAGTTTTCATCGGACCTTAAGAAAATTACAGGAATCTTGCCAAACTATTTATTAAACCGGTACAGATAACACAATTAATCAGATCATATTAACCTGATCCCGAAGTTCTGTTTAATTCATCTTCACTTCACTAAATTAATCTGTTATTTACTTTTCAGAAACAAGTCAATTAATCCCCCCTCTTGTGACACGCTTAGGTACTACTTATTTCACTATAAGTCCCACGGTTCGATAATCCGGTCGCTTACACTTTTCTATACTATCACGACCGGGATTTGTTTGCAGCCCGACGTTTAATTTGAGTTTTAATTTCTTTTCTTTTAATTTTACACCAGTTTAACCACTCACAATATATAACGTCTGCAAGGAACATGCTTTTAGAATATATATATAGATGTACAAATACGTGTATATATATAATCGAAGGATGTGAACTTTGGAACAATTAATTAGAGGTTGGAATGATTCAAGTAATTAAATACAATTATGAAATTTGGGAAGTATTTGTAAATTGATGTGATATTGTTAAATAATATTTAGACTTGTGAGAACTTATATATAAACATATACACAAGTGTGTATAATTGGTAAGTTTAATTAAGAGAGTTACATATGGTAAATTAAGTTATTAACCTACCCGGCTACTATGTTATAGGATCTAGATAGTCGGAGGTGTTCGACGGATTGGGCGAGTAACGTTTTAAGAGCTAGCCAATCTCCAGGTGTACGGTACAGTTCTTCTTGTGACCTGCTTGCTAACGAGGTGTCCCTCGGCTTGTGTGCTATTGGTTTTTGTGTGCTCACTAAACAAGATAAAGCATGCAATCGGAACATAATGTTTATTGTATTGTTGTGTGAGTGATGTTTGAAAACTAACACAACTTACTGTGAGAACTTACTAACCAACGTTTAGTAAGGAATTGAGTGAGACTAAGGAACGCTCCCTTATATTAGTTTGTTAATAACCGAAAGAGGTTTAACCAACAAACATCGTCTTGAGACTTCTACAAACTGGAACTTAAGGGGGGAGTGAGGAACCCGGGACTGACTCCGGTCATGCATGCTAAGGAAAAAGGGGGTCGGTATCTAAAGCAGATCTGACTTCCGCTTAAGGACTTGTCTTCGGACTTGTTGCCTAGGGTCGGTTGCTGGCTCAGCTACATTGGACATACAGTCTAAGGTAGGAGGCATTAAGATGGTGCGGTAGGATCACATAAATCCTAAATTATAAGATAAGTTGTTTATTCAACCAATGGAGTTAATAGCTCATTGGCTAGGGTTGCTTTTGACCCGACAAAAATAAACATTGAGGTAAGATAAAATCATTTCTATTTAAAGAGTGGCTTGTATTCTAAGTTTAAGATGAGGTTTGAGATAAGTTGCAACCATTCCTATTTAAAGGATGGTTTGCACTATAAGACTGAGATAAGCTACATCCGTTCCTGTTTGAAGGATGGTTGTTTTCTAAGACTAAGTTAAGGACTAAGATTGAGGCAAGATAAGATTGGATTGAGAATAAGAGGAAACATAACTTAAGAAGTTAAATAATTAACTCTCTAATTAAGGGAACGCATTTGAGTCGTTCATTATGTTTGAACTTTGATTGTTCATATTTGGATTGTTGTTTATTGCCCTTTCTATTATGTTGTGCATCTAATCAACCTCCATGCTATCGGCAATTAGTTGTCGTAGCCACGTTAGCTTGGGGGCCATGAGAGGATCGTACCAGCATTCGTGCTGACTCCCTCTGGGGGCTGTTTTTACTACACAGGTGAACGTCAGGAGGCGGCCGTCACGAGAGTAAGATGGGGTAGACGTGATACGGGTTAAGTGTGGCCTACGAGATGTGCATGTACACTCGTATGGCATCTTGAGTTAGTAAGATGTATAGGATGTGAGGGGATTGTAAGAAGGATATGTATTTGGTTAAGGCTTGTAAGTACTAATGTTCGGTATATTCTGTTAATCAGACCGTGGCAAGGTCCTGGAATGTATTTGAATCCGCTGCAGTGTTTGTATATATGGTGATAAGTTTGTGATAACCACGATTGGATCGAGATGGGGTGTTACATCACCACAAAGGAATAGGGCTTGCACGCAATTCTCTTTGGGTTTCCCCACTTTTTTCACATCACCTGAAGGTGTGCGTCTACGGTCGGGTCTTTGACTGACCAAACAATGGGCTAGGTAAGGACACTGCCAGGAAAACGCTTGGGGCTAAAGCCCAGGTATTAAGGGGATGTGGTTAGACGACATCCTCCTCTTTTCCCCCGCTTATTCACATCACCTAAAAGGTGTGAGTCCCTGACAGGGGACCCTCAAACGGGTCCCGGGGTGAAATTGGTTTGCGTGGACCCTCGCTCTCATATGATGCAAAGGTACAGAAATTAAAGTGCACACGTAAGTAAACAAACAATGTAATCAAGCCATAAATAAACATTTTCGAGTTAAGCCCTCTTTCTTAAAATTAAACATGTTAAAATTAAGAAGTGGTCCCCAGCAGAGTCGCCAGTCTGTGAGCCTCGATTTTAAACCCTACCCTATGTTGATTAAGTTGATTAGGATCTAGTCTGGTTTTAGGTCCACTTATAACCTGAGATTAATAACTATGTCATATAATAATAATTATTAAAACCTAAGCTAGCTCACTAGAACCTATTATGAGTCGCCACCTAATTTTAACCTAGATCAAATTAGGAAAGGAGAGTTCGGGTTCGGGGGCTTGGTATTCGACTTATTTAGGGTTCAAATTACTTTCATAACCCTTCCTAGGTCGTTTTTCCTCTACTTGGTTTATTTACGGCTTTCTACAAAGTTATTTTTAACCTAGGTGCGCGCTTCTGTTTTTTTTATTTTTTAACGCTTTTTGACAGAAAATTAAAGTGAAATTGAAAGTTACCTAAACTAGGGTTTCGGAGGCAGAACTAGGTCAAGTTTTAATTACGTCCGTGGCCACGGACCTACTGTCCGAGACCACGGACCCCAGTTGAATTAGGTGATTTCGAAAACAGAACTAAAATAAAAATGCAAACTTGAAAAGTCCGGGGCTACGGACAGGGTGTCCGTCCCGGACATGTATTGACAGAAACCCTAAAATTTGAAAAATTGAAAAATACAAAATCCCGCCACCGTCCGTGGGTGTCCGTGGTCACGGACATCCCGTCCGTGGTCTCGGACAAAGAGTCCGAGGTCACGGACAACCCACGGACAGTGGGTTTTCGATGGTTCCCGAGGGTGTTTTGAGCTCAAATTTTATGGGTTTGTAGCCTGAAAGATTTTAAACACGTTAGTAACTGAAAGAACAATTTGACATCAAAATTAATACGAAGCTTAGCAAACAAGTAACAAGGCAGTAGCTAAAACAATTAGCAATACAGGAATGAAAAAGAGTTAATTTAAGCCTAAATTTTGAGGCAAGACTGATAATGTCGTGGACAGTTAGGAATGTGGGATTTCTACCTGTTTTACCTTTGGATTCACAACGATTCTTCACACCGGGAATCGAGTGCTCCGTTTGTGGCAGACCCGAAAGGTTTTCGACCCGAGCTTCTGGTGGTTGGTTGATCTTGCTGTTCTTCACGTTTTGGAAGTGTTTTTGTGAGGTTTTGATGATTATTGGTGCCTTGGGGATTGGAAAACGTGTTTATATGGTGATTTCTGGGGATTTTCGGTATGATTCGGGTGGCCGAGTGTTGGAAAACGTGAGAGAGAGAGAGAGGGGGCTGTGTTTTCTGACTTCCTAGGGTTCTTGAGCATATGAGATTCCCCTTTTATCAAAAAAAAGCTTATCCCTTATATAGACTTTCTTAAAGATAAAGAAAATCTAGTAAAAGTAAGATTTTTTGATATTTTAATTAAGTGACTTCCCAAAGGAATTTTGCTGTGAAATTTTAACCACGTTTCAAGGATGACAATTATGAATTTTCTGAAGTGAAATCGGATTTTTTAAATGTTGGAATATTTTTAAATTGAATTTCTCGTCAGATTCACTCAGAAATTGCTAGAAAATTATTGGAAATTCAAAAAATCAAAATTCCAACGCCATTATGCTTAGAATGTCATCCTATACCATGGGTTAAAATATCAAAGCATTTCAAGCTGATTTATGCATCTTTCGGAGGAGAGAGAAAGCCTATAAGAGGTCTCAAGAGCCTTAAAATTATAAAAACCCTGACAATGACGGAGCTGCTCCCCATGCCCTGGAATGCGCCAATCGAGCCGGGATCTCTCACTACTTGACTGAAATGCCTCTCACAACACCAAAACCTCGTAGACCCTAATCAGGGGGGGTCAAAATTTTGGGTATAACACCCAGTTACCCCACTAGATCATTAACTGCACCAGAGCAATACCAAAACACTCAGTCCTACAGAGTGCAGAAGCGTAAACCCTAGGCAGCTAATATCTAGTGAAACAACTAGATAGGAGGAACCAATAACCAAGGAAGTTTCACAAACAAGCTCAGTCAGTCACACAAGCTGAGTTAGTCACACAACCATTTCCTTTTAGAAATCTATTTTAGCTCAATTAGTGTTTGTCAAAACATCCCTTAAGTCTTGTTAGCAAAGCATAAGAGTACGAGAAATCGTACCTGGTATGTGAAGAACAATAGTTAACTCGAATGAGTGATCCCCCAATAGCAACCTATAATTAAGGTGTCCCAAGTGTCGATTAGTTAAGGGACTTATAAACTAATCATCCTCTATTCCTACTGATTTATAGTTCCAGGTTTACCATTACTCTCTCACAAAGGTTTGGGCTTGATTTCGTTAATTAAATCCTTTGTTAGGCCCAATTCGTTTAATTTGGAATGATTTAGGATTTATCCCTGAGAGTGGCCCAAACTCTCTTTGAATTGTTTAAGTGGGCTTTTGGAGTTCATAAACTTGGGCTCAGTAGGTTAACCCAAGACCGTGTTACGTTTATCTTGTGTAATTAAACCCTTCAGTTATCAATGACTATTTTATTACACACCGATTAAAATCCTAAAGTTTAATATATATATATATATATTCTTCTAAATATATCTTTCACAAGGAATGTTACTTCCTTTGTAACACCCCTAAAACCGGCCTAAGAGTTAAGGACATTACACGCCGCGTAGTACTACCTAATAACGCAATGCTTCTAACGCTTAACAGTCACAAATAAGGCCCGAAACAACACTTCCATAAATACTTGTAAACAATTGTACTGAATACATCAAACCATAAAGTAATCCTCAAACCGAAATGAAATGTCAAAAAGAAGTAAGGCCCGAAGGCTACAACTCATACAATCGAATGTCTAACAACAGAATAAGTAAAAAGTCAAGCTCCAGATACTAGAATGACCCTCGCTGATCAATCTGCAAAAATGTTAAAAGTAGGGGAGTGAGCACACAACTATGTGTAGACGTGTATATCTGAGTGGTTAAACTGGTGTAAAAATAAAAGAAAAGAAATTAAAACTCAAAATAAACGTCGGGCTGCAAACAAATCCCGGTCGTGGTAGTATAGTGAAATGTAAGCGATCGGATATCGAACCGTGGGACTAATGTGCATATTATAGTACCTAAGCGTGTCACAAAAAGGGGGGATTAATTGACTTGTATTATAAATAAAAAGGAAAGATAAAATAAACTAAGTTAACAGATAAACTAAACGGGACTCTGGTTCAGGTTAATATAATCTGCTTAACTATGCTATCTCTACTGGTTTAATATAATAATTTGGCAAGATTCCTATTATTATCTTAAGGTCCGATGAAAACTCATAAGAACTCGTTTACCAGAAAATGCAAGGTCCGATGAAAACTCAAGCAAAATACGTGTAAACGGCAGAGGAGTATGAGGAATTTTATTCTTGCAACTGAGTACTAACTTAAGCGATGAAAATAAGTTTCCTCCAGTTTTACGGCTTAATTAACCTATCTATTTGTCACCGATCAGATTAGAAATAGATTTAGTAAAGCGATTTAATAAACTCATGACATTTATTAAAAAGGTGCGAGATAACATTTAATCGTAACAAACTGTATTTAAATTAAAACCAGTAAAAATATTGCATAAGTAATACAAACACATAATAACCATTCCCAGAGTATCAATATTCTAGCCTAATATATTAAATAGATAAACAGAAACAAGAGTAATAGAAATCATCTGTAGTCACTCCTGCATTCGTTCTGCTATTTTGTATACGTAGGACTAGAGGTGGATATGGTGGAATGTAAAATAAATAAAATGGAGAAGATGGGAGAAGAGAAATGGGATGGACGTGTGATATGAGGTGATGGATGTCTATTTGGTTGAAGGTGCAGTGTGTTTATATAGAGGAAGGGAAGAGGCAGATCTGGAGTGGAAGAGCATTGATTGTTCATTAATTGCAGGGGACAGAGCTGAAGACGCGTGAGGAAATTAAGGTAGGCGGTGCGGAGTAGATGGATATGGCAGAAGCAAGTCGACGGGCGAAGATGAAAACTGGCGCGCGTTGATTTTTAGTCACGTCCGCTTGTTGTCCTCGTTGGCGTCCGCCTCTGAAGCCATGCGGACGTCTCTGTCTGTTTCTGTCCGCTCCTCTGTCCGCCCAGGGCTCACGCGGACATCTCTGTGTGTCCGCCTATCTCCATCACTTGTGTCCGCCCGGTCACACTTGTGTCTAGCTGTCCGCCTATCCCCATGCGGACACAGGGGAGGTCTCAGGCGATGTGGCTTATTTCCTTCTACGAACTTTGACCGGCTCTAGATTCTTCGTTTGGACTCCGTTTTCTGAGCCGTTTGCGTCTATGCGTTTGTCTCTTCGTCTACTTTACTCCCAGCTTGGTTTTCCTCATGTTTAAACAATAAATTTGTGAGATAACAATAAAACATAAACTAGAGGAAAACTAACCGAAGTGGAGAAATGAGCAAGTAAAAGTGCTAATATAATATATGAAATACACCTATAAATCATGCTCGTTTGGACACTTATCACACCCCCACACTTATCTTTTTGCTTGTGCTCAAGCAAAACCACGTACCCAAGTAAGTAGGGAATGCTCAATACTAACAAATATTATTATGAAGGGTAGGATAAAGAAGTGAACAGTTCATGATCTTTTTAACTTATTGAGGAGTGTGATCCATCAACTGCTGGTGGCATAGGTGTGCTCAGGGTAAAAATAAGATATAGAGTTTCAGGGTATGATCCAAGGTACTTCAATGTTTCTTTTCTGTAGGTGACTCTGAGAACTTTTACCATGGCCAACTTCTCTCAAGAATGGGCATTGAGGAGAAAACAAAAGGAAAAATAGATTCATGCATTTGTTTCACTTTTGCATAATGGATGAGAAAATGTAGGCATCACGCCTTTGTATTTAAGAACACTCAACTCTTTTTGGTTACCAATGGTGTCTCGCAAGTCCCTTATTTTTTTGTATTTTTCTTCTTTTTTTAACACAGAGAAGCACCCCTTAGCAATCCCTAAGAGGGAAGACAGATAGAAACCCTGAGCAATAAAATCCAACCATTTGCAGATTATTTGGTCACACTGCATATAAAATGCTCCTCAAAAGTAATCAAAATTTTAAAATCTTGTACCATTTATCCCACAATTCATAACAGTATTTATTCTTAAAGAGAACAACCCACATATAAAGGGTCCACATATTGAATTGGACAAACGCAAGATAAACAGAGAGATTAAGCATTTAAGCACAAAATTCCGCCGAAAGGGCACACTCCCCCACACTTAATTTGAACAATGTCCTCATTGTTCACCAGAAAAACAAGGGAAGGTTTCAGAAGACCTTTTCGGTAAGTAGATAAAATAGAGATAACACAAAGGTCACAATAAACATTTAAGCAATAAACGCTCCTCTGCAGTTTTTATTTAAATTAAAGCATAATTAAAGAAACTGGTACTCCCCTGATATTATTTTTGCTAGTTGGTAAAGGAGTTCCCCCACACTTGAGCTTCAGCCTCAAGTAGCGTAGCTTGGTTGCAGTGTAGACATGAATTTGCACCTGCATAAGACACTAGAAGCAACCATACTAAAACGGAGTTAAAAGTTAGCAAAAATAAAATTTGAAGAGAACCTGAAATTAAAAGAGCATAAAAGCAAATAAAATAAAAGTTCATCCGGGTTACCTCCCGGGAAGCTGCCCTTCTTTAACGTCTTTGGCTAGACGCCCGCTTCGTTATCCTGGATCAAAAATATAAGTAGACAACAGTTCTGCCAGGAAAACGGAGTTGACAATAATTAAAAGCAAACCACCTGGATCAAAACAAAACATTACTTCGGCATATAAAATAGGAAAATGAATACTCCACAAAATCTAGTGTTTGAGGAGGTACTGCCGGTAACGTAGTTCTAACAGCAGACCCGGTGGTGATAAATTTTCTTCCTCAAATTGGAGGATGTAAACATCCTCCTCTTGTAGGTGAGGCTTGTAGAAAGAACGCTGATCGATTCATCTTGAGAGAAAGTTAATTCTTCGAAGGTGATAGTGGCATTTGTTTGGATATTTTGGCGGGGTGATGGCAATTCCTTCTCTTCATTTTTGAGGATGTAAGTATCCTCATCTTCTGGATAGAGCATAGAGAAGGATGGAAACTGGCGGTAGGTGACTGTAGAGGGAAGAGAGTAACTTACATCCGTAGTGGGGTGTTCTACCTCATGAACTGTTTCGCTCTTTGGTTGCTGTTCTGTTGAGCGAGTCTCTCCAGGTAATCTGGTTGATCTTCTAACCAGAGTTGTTCTTGTAATATGAGACAATCCACATAATCATGAGCTCCCCCACATACGGAGCAGTATAAATACTGTGAATAGCAAAACTCTTGTTCGATCTCCTCCATCTGCCACGTACTGTTTTTTTTTGTGTTTCTGTATATAAAACGTAACTACTGAAACAGATTTAGAAAACAAACATACTAATAATATAAACAAAATATAAAAGATAATTATAAAACAACAAACAAAATAAAATAGACAGAATATTCTAATATAACAAGTGAATAATCCGGGGCTTAGGGACTAGAATAAATCTAGTCCCCGGCAACGGCGCCATTTTGCAGACGTGTATATCTGAGTGGCTAAACTGGTGTAAAAATAAAAGAAAAGAAATTAAAACTCAAAATAAACGTCGGGCTGCAAACAAATCCCGGTCGTGATAGTATAGTGAAATGTAAGCGACCGGATATCGAACCGTGGGACTAATGTGCATATTATAGTACCTAAGCGTGTCACATAAAGGGGGGATTAATTGACTTGTATTATAAATAAAAAGGAAAGATAAAATAAACTAAGTTAACAGATAAACTAAACGGGACTCTGGTTCAGGTTAATATAATCTGCTTAACTATGCTATCTCTACTAGTTTAATATAATAATTTGGCAAGATTCCTATTATTATCTTAAGGTCCGATGAAAACTCATAAGAACTCGTTTACCTGAAAATGCAAGGTCCGATGAAAACTCAAGCAAAATACGTGTAAACGGCAGAGGAGTATGAGGAAATTTATTCTTGCAACTGAGTACTAACTTAAGTGATGAAAATAAGTTTCCTCCAGTTTTACGGCTTAATTAACCTATCTATTTGTCACCGATCAGATTAGAAATAGATTTAGTAAAGCAATTTAATAAACTCATGACATTTATTAAAAAGGTGCGAGATAACCTTTAATCGTAACAAACTGTATTTAAATTAAAACCAGTATAAATATTGCATAATTAATACAAACACATAATAACCATTCCCAGAGTATCAATATTCTAGCCTAACATATTAAATAGATAAACAGAAACAAGAGTAATAGAAATCATCTGTAGTCACTCCTGCATTCGTTCTGCTATTTTGTATACGTAGGACTATAGGTGGATATGGTGGAATGTAAAATAAATAAAATGGAGAAGATGGGAGAAGAGAAATGGGATGGACGTGTGATATGAGGTGATGGATGTCTATTTGGTTGAAGGTGCAGTGTGTTTATATAGAGGAAGGGAAGAGGCAGATCTGGAGTGGAAGAGCATTGATTGCTCATTAATTGCAGGGGACAGAGCTGAAGACGCGTGAGGAAATTAAGGTAGGCGGTGCGGAGTAGATGGATATGGCAGAAGCAAGTCGACGGGCGAAGTAGAAAACTGGCGCGCGTTGATTTTTAGTCACGTCCGCTTGTTGTCCTCGTTGTCGTCCGCCTCTGAAGCCATGCGGACGTCTCTGTCTGTTTCTGTCCGCTCCTCTGTCCGCCCAGGGCTCACGCGGACATCTCTGTGTGTCCGCCTATCTCCATCACTTGTGTCCGCCCGGTCACACTTGTGTCCTGTCCGCCTAGCTGTCCGCCTATCCCCATGCGGACACAGGGGAGGTCTCAGGCAATGTGGCATATTTCCTTCTACGAACTTTGACCGGCTCTAGATTCTTCGTTTGGACTCCGTTTTCTGAGCCGTTTGCGTCTATGCGTTTGTCTCTTTGTCTACTTTACTCCCAGCTTGGTTTTCCTCACGTTTAAACAATAAATTTGTGAGATAACAATAAAACATAAACTAGAGGAAAACTAACCGAAGTGGAGAATGAGCAAGTAAAAGTGCTAATATAATATATGAAATACACCTATAAATCATGCTCATTTGGACACTTATCACCCCCCCACACTTATCTTTTTGCTTGTGCTCAAGCAAACCACGTACCCAAGTAAGTAGGGAATGCTCAATACTAACAAATATTATTATGAAGGGTAGGATAAAGAAGTGAACAGTTCATGATCTTTTTAACTTATTGAGGAGTGATCCATCAACTGCTGGTGGCATAGGTGTGCTCAGGGTAAAAATAAATATAGAGTTTCGGGGTATGATCCAAGGTACTTCAATGTTTCTTTTGTTTAGGTGTCTCTGAGAACTTTTACCATGGCCAACTTCTCTCAAGAATGGGCATTGAGGAGAAAACAAAAGGAAAAATAGATTCATGCATTTGTTTCACTTTTGCATAATGGATGAGAAAATGTAGGCATCACGCCTTTGTATTTAAGAACACTCACTCTCTTTGTTGGTTACCAATGGTGTCTCGCAAGTCCCTTATTTTTTTTGTATTTTTCTTTCTTTTTTTTAACACAGAGAAGCACCCCTTAGAATCCCTAAGAGGGAAGACAGAAAGAAACCCTGAGCAATAAAATCCAACCATTTGCAGATTATTTGGTCACACCGCATATAAAATGCTCCTCAAAAGTAATCAAAATTTTAAAATCTTGTACCATTTATCCCACAATTCATAACAGTATTTATTCTTAAAGAGAACAACCCACATATAAAGGGTCCACAATATTGAATTGGACAAACGCAAGATAAACAGAGAGATTAAGCATTTAAGCACAAAATTCCGCCGAAAGGGCACACTCCCCCACACTTAATTTGAACAATGTCCTCATTGTTCACCAGAAAAACAAGGGAAGGTTTCAGAAGACCTTTTCGGTAAGTAGATAAAATAGAGATAACACAAAGGTCACAAATAAACATTTAAGCACATAAACGCTCCTCTGCAGTTTTTATTTAAATTAAAGCATAATTAAAGAAACTGGTACTCCCCTGATATTATTTTTGCTAGTTGGTAAAGGAGTTCCCCCACACTTGAGCTTCAGCCTCAAGTAGCGTAGCTTGGTTGCAGTGTAGACATGAATTTGCACCTGCATAAGACACTAGAAGCAACCATACTACAAACGGAGTTAAAAGTTAGCAAAAATAAAATTTGAAGAGAACCTGAAAATTAAAAGAGCATAAAAGCAAATAAAATAAAAGTTCATCCGGGTTACCTCCCGGGAAGCTGCCCTTCTTTAACGTCTTTGGCTAGACGCCCGCTTCGTTATCCTGGATCAAAAATATAAGTAGACAACAGTTCTGCCAGGAAAACGGAGTTGACAATAATTAAAAGCAAACCACCTGGATCAAAACAAAACATTACTTCGGCATATAAAATAGGAAAATGAATACTCCACAAAATCTAGTGTTTGAGGAGGTACTGCCGGTAACGTAGTTCTAACAGCAGACCCGGTGGTGATGAATTTTCTTCCTCAAATTGGAGGATGTAAACATCCTCCTCTTGTAGGTGAGGCTTGTAGAAAGAACGCTGATCGATATCATCTTCAGAGAAAGTTAATTCTTCGAAGGTGATAGTGGCATTTTGTTTGGATATTTTGGCGGGAGGTGATGGCAATTCCTTCTCTTCATTTTTGAGGATGTAAGTATCCTCATCTTCTGGATAGAGCATAGAGAAGGATGGAAACTGGCGGTAGGTGACTGTAGAGGGAAGAGAGTAACTTACATCCGTAGTGGGGTGTTCTACCTCATGAACTGTTTCGCTCTTTGGTTGCTGTTCTTGTTGAGCGAGTCTCTCCAGGTAATCTGGTTGATCTTCTAACCAGAGTTGTTCTTGTAATATGAGACAATCCACATAATCATGAGCTCCCCCACATACGGAGCAGTATAAATACTGTGAATAGCAAAACTCTTGTTCGATCTCCTCCATCTGCCACGTACTGTTTTTTTTTTGTGTTTCTGTATATAAAACGTAACTACTGAAACAGATTTAGAAAACAAACATACTAATAATATAAACAAAATATAAAAGATAATTAATATAAACAACAAACAAAATAAAATAGACAGAATATTCTAATATAACAAGTGAATAATCCGGGGCTTAGGGACTAGAATAAATCTAGTCCCCGGCAACGGCGCCATTTTGCAGACGTGTATATCTGAGTGGCTAAACTGGTGTAAAAATAAAAGAAAAGAAATTAAAACTCAAAATAAACGTCGGGCTGCAAACAAATCCCGGTCGTGATAGTATAGTGAAATGTAAGCGACCGGATATCGAACCGTGGGACTAATGTGCATATTATAGTACCTAAGCGTGTCACATAAAGGGGGGATTAATTGACTTGTATTATAAATAAAAAGGAAAGATAAAATAAACTAAGTTAACAGATAAACTAAACGGGACTCTGGTTCAGGTAAATATAATCTGCTTAACTATGCTATCTCTACTAGTTTAATAATAATTTGGCAAGATTCCTATTATTATCTTAAGGTCCGATGAAAACTCATAAGAACTCGTTTACCTGAAAATGCAAGGTCCGATGAAAACTCAAGCAAAATACGTGTAAACGGCAGAGGAGTATGAGGAAATTTATTCTTGCAACTGAGTACTAACTTAAGTGATGAAAATAAGTTTCCTCCAGTTTTACGGCTTAATTAACCTATCTATTTGTCACCGATCAGATTAGAAATAGATTTAGTAAAGCAATTTAATAAACTCATGACATTTATTAAAAAGGTGCGAGATAACCTTTAATCGTAACAAACTGTATTTAAATTAAAACCAGTAAAAATATTGCATAATTAATACAAACACATAATAACCATTCCCAGAGTATCAATATTCTAGCCTAACATATTAAATAGATAAACAGAAACAAGAGTAATAGAAATCATCTGTAGTCACTCCTGCATTCGTTCTGCTATTTTGTATACGTAGGACTATAGGTGGAAATGGTGGAATGTAAAATAAATAAAATGGAGAAGATGGGAGAAGAGAAATGGGATGGACGTGTGATATGAGGTGATGGATGTCTATTTGGTTGAAGGTGCAGTGTGCTTATATAGAGGAAGGGAAGAGGCAGATCTGGAGTGGAAGAGCATTGATTGCTCATTAATTGCAGGGGACAGAGCTGAAGACGCGTGAGGAAATTAAGGTAGGCGGTGCGGAGTAGATGGATATGGCAGAAGCAAGTCGACGGGCGAAGAAGAAAACTGGCGCGCGTTGATTTTTAGTCACGTCCGCTTGTTGTCCTCGTTGCCGTCCGCCTCTAAAGCCATGCGGACGTCTCTGTCTGTTTCTGTCCGCTCCTCTGTCCGCCCAGGGCTCACGCGGACATCTCTGTGTGTCCGCCTATCTCCATCACTTGTGTCCGCCCGGTCACACTTGTGTCCTGTCCGCCTAGCTGTCCGCCTAGCTGTCCGCCTATCCCCATGCGGACACAGGGGAGGTCTCAGGCGATGTGGCTTATTTCCTTCTACGAACTTTGACCGGCTCTAGATTCTTCGTTTGGACTCCGTTTTCTGAGCCGTTTGCGTCTATGCGTTTGTCTCTTTGTCTACTTTACTCCCAGCTTGGTTTTCCTCACGTTTAAACAATAAATTTGTGAGATAACAATAAAACATAAACTAGAGGAAAACTAACCGAAGTGGAGAAATGAGCAAGTAAAAGTGCTAATATAATATATGAAATACACCTATAAATCATGCTCATTTGGACACTTATCACACCCCCACACTTATCTTTTTGCTTGTGCTCAAGCAAAACCACGTACCCAAGTAAGTAGGGAATGCTCAATACTAACAAATATTATTATGAAGGGTAGGATAAAGAAGTGAACAGTTCATGATCTTTTTAACTTATTGAGGAGTGTGATCCATCAACTGCTGGTGGCATAGGTGTGCTCTGGGTAAAAATAAAATATAGAGTTTCGGGGTATGATCCAAGGTACTTCAATGTTTCTTTTGTTTAGGTGACTCTGAGAACTTTTACCATGGCCAACTTCTCTCAAGAATGGGCATTGAGGAGAAAACAAAAGGAAAAATAGATTCATGCATTTGTTTCACTTTTGCATAATGGATGAGAAAATGTAGGCATCACGCCTTTGTATTTAAGAACACTCAACTCTCTTTGTTGGTTACCAATGGTGTCTCGCAAGTCCCTTATTTTTTTTGTATTTTTCTTTCTTTTTTTTTAACACAGAGAAGCACCCCTTAGCAATCCCTAAGAGGGAAGACAGAAAGAAACCCTGAGCAATAAAATCCAACCATTTGCAGATTATTTGGTCACACCGCATATAAAATGCTCCTCAAAAGTAATCAAAATTTTAAAATCTTGTACCATTTATCCCACAATTCATAACAGTATTTATTCTTAAAGAGAACAACCCACATATAAAGGGTCCACAATATTGAATTGGACAAACGCAAGATAAACAGAGAGATTAAGCATTTAAGCACAAAATTCCACCGAAAGGGCACACTCCCCCACACTTAATTTGAACAATGTCCTCATTGTTCACCAGAAAACAAGGGAAGGTTTCAGAAGACCTTTTCGGTAAGTAGATAAAATAGAGATAACACAAAGGTCACAAATAAACATTTAAGCACATAAACGCTCCTCTGCAGTTTTTATTTAAATTAAAGCATAATTAAAGAAACTAGTACTCCCCTGATATTATTTTTGCTAGTTGGTAAAGGAGTTCCCCCACACTTGAGCTTCAGCCTCAAGTAGCGTAGCTTGGTTGCAGTGTAGACATGAATTTGCACCTGCATAAGACACTAGAAGCAACCATACTACAAACGGAGTTAAAAGTTAGCAAAAATAAAATTTGAAGAGAACCTGAAAATTAAAAGAGCATAAAAGCAAATAAAATAAAAGTTCATCCGGGTTGCCTCCCGGGAAGCTGCCCTTCTTTAACGTCTTTGGCTAGACGCCCGCTTCGTTATCCTGGATCAAAAATATAAGTAGACAACAGTTCTGCCAGGAAAACGGAGTTGACAATAATTAAAAGCAAACCACCTGGATCAAAACAAAACATTACTTCGGCATATAAAATAGGAAAATGAATACTCCACAAAATCTGGTGTTTGAGGAGGTACTGCCGGTAACGTAGTTCTAACAGAAGACCCGGTGGTGATGAATTTTCTTCCTCAAATTGGAGGATGTAAACATCCTCCTCTTGTAGGTGTGGCTTGTAGAAAGAACGCTAATCGATATCATCTTCAGAGAAAGTTAATTCTTCGAAGGTGATAGTGGCATTTTGTTTGGATATTTTGGCGGGAGGTGATGGCAATTCCTTCTCTTCATTTTCGAGGATGTAAGTATCCTCATCTTCTGGATAGAGCATAGAGAAGGATGGAAACTGGCGGTAGGTGACTGTAGAGGGAAGAGAGTAACTTACATCCGTAGTGGGGTGTTCTACCTCATGAACTGTTTCGCTCTTTGGTTGCTGCTCTTGTTGAGCGAGTCTCTCCAGGTAATCTGGTTGATCTTCTAACCAGAGTTGTTCTTGTAATATGACACAATCCACATAATCATGAGCTCCCCCACATACGGAGCAGTATAAATACTGTGAATAGCAAAACTCTTGTTCGAGCTCCTCCATCTGCCGCGTACTGTTTTTTTTTGTGTTTCTGTATATAAAACGTAACTACTGAAACAGATTTAGAAAACAAACATACTAATAATATAAACAAAATATAAAAAATAATTAATATAAACAACAAACAAAATAAAATAAACAGAATATTCTAATATAACAAGTGAATAATCCGGGGCTTAGGGACTAGAATAAATCTAGTCCCCGGCAACGGCGCCATTTTGCAGACGTGTATATCTGAGTGGTTAAACTGGTGTAAAAATAAAGAAAAGAAATTAAAACTCAAAATAAACGTCGGGCTGCAAACAAATCCCGGTCGTGGTAGTATTGTGAAATGTAAGCGACCGGATATCGAACCGTGGGACTAATGTGCATATTATAGTACCTAAGCGTGTCACATAAAGGGGGGATTAATTGACTTGTATTATAAATAAAAAGGAAAGATAAAATAAACTAAGTTAACAGATAAACTAAACGGGACTCTGGTTCAGGTTAATATAATCTGCTTAACCATGCTATCTCTACTGGTTTAATATAATAATTTGGCAAGATTCCTATTATTATCTTAAGGTCCGATGAAAACTCATAAGAACTCGTTTACCTGAAAATGCAAGGTCCGATGAAAACTCAAGCAAAATACGTGTAAACGGCAGAGGAGTATGAGGAATTTTATTCTTGCAACTGAGTACTAACTTAAGCGATGAAAATAAGTTTCCTCCAGTTTTACGGCTTAATTAACCTATCTATTTGTCACCGATCAGATTAGAAATAGATTTAGTAAAGCAATTTAATAGACTCATGACATTTATTAAAAAGGTGCGAGATAACCTTTAATCGTAACAAACTGTATTTAAATTAAAACCAGTAAAAATATTGCATAATTAATACAAACACATAATAACCATTCCCAGAGTATCAATATTCTAGCCTAAATATGAAATAGATAAACAGAAACAAGAGAATAGAAATCATCTGTAGTCCTTGCATTCGTTCTGCTATTTTGTATACGTAGGACTAGAGGTGGATATGGTGGAATGTAAAATAAATAAAATGGAGAAGATGGGGAGAAGAGAAATGGGATGGACGTGTGATATGAGGTGATGGATGTCTATTGGTTGAAGGTGCAGTGTGTTATATAGAGGAAGGGAAGAGGCAGATCTGGAGTGGAAGAGCATTGATTGCTCATTAATTGCAGGGGACAGAGCTGAAGACGCGTGAGGAAATTAAGGTAGGCGGTGCGGAGTAGATGGATATGGCAGAAGCAAGTCGACGGGTGAAGAAGAAAAACTGGCGCGCGTTGATTTTTAGTCACGTCCGCTTGTTGTCCGTTGGCGTCGCCTCTGAAGCCATGCGGACGTCTCTGTCTGTTTCTGTCCGTCCTCTGTCCGCCCAGGGCTCACGCGGACATCTCTGTGTGTCCGCCTATCTCCATCACTTGTGTCCGCCCGGTCACACTTGTGTCCTGTCCGCCAAGCTGTCCGCCTATCCCCATGCGGACACAGGGGAGGTCTCAGGCAATGTGGCTTATTTCCTTCTACGAACTTTGACCGGCTCTAGATTCTTCGTTTGGACTCCGTTTTCTGAGCCGTTTGCGTCTATGCATTTGTCTCTTCGTCTACTTTACTCCCAGCTTGGTTTTCCTCACGTTTAAACAATAAATTTGTGAGATAACAATAAAACATAAACTAGAGGAAAACTAACCGAAGTGGAGAAATGAGCAAGTAAAAGTGCTAATATAATATATGAAAAACACCTATAAATCATGCTCGTTTGGACACTTATCACACCCCCACACTTATCTTTTTGCTTTTGCTCAAGCAAAACCACGTACCCAAGTAAGTAGGGAATGCTCAACACTAACAAAAATTATTATGAAGGGTAGGATAAAGAAGTGAACAGTTCATGATCATTTTAACTTATTGAGGAGTGTGATCCATCAACTGCTGGTGGCATAGGTGTGCTCAGGGTAAAAATAAAATATAGAGTTTCGGGGTATGATCCAAGGTACTTCAATGTTTCTTTTGTTTAGGTGACTCTGAGAACTTTTACCATGGCCAACTTCTCTCAAGAATGGGCATTGAGGAGAAAACAAAAGGGAAAAATAGATTCATGCATTGTTTCACTTTGCATAATGGATGAGAAAATGTAGGCATCACGCCTTTGTATTTAAGAACACTCAACTCTCTTTGTTGGTTATCAATGGTGTCTCGCAAGTCCCTTATTTTTTTTGTATTTTTCTTTCTTTTTTTTTAACACAGAGAAGCACCCCTTAGCAATCCCTAAGAGGGAAGACAGATAGAAACCTGAGCAATAAAATCCAACCATTTGCAGATTATTTGGTCACACTGCATATAAAATGCTCCTCAAAAGTAATCAAAATTTTAAAATCTTGTACCATTTATCCCACAATTCATAACAGTATTTATTCTTAAAGAGAACAACCCACATATAAAGGGTCCACAATATTGAATTGGACAAACGCAAGATAAACAGAGAGATTAAGCATTTAAGCACAAATTCCGCCGAAAGGGCACACTCCCCCACACTTAATTTGAACAATGTCCTCATTGTTCACCAGAAAAACAGGGAAGGTTTCAGAAGACCTTTTCGGTAAGTAGATAAAATAGAGATAACACAAAGGTCACAAAAAACATTTAAGCACATAAACGCTCCTCTGCAGTTTTTATTTAAATTAAAGCATAATTAAAGAAACTGGTACTCCCCTGATATTATTTTTGCTAGTTGGTAAAGGAGTTCCCCCACACTTGAGCTTCAGCCTCAAGTAGTGTAGCTTGGTTGCAGTGTAGACATGAATTTGCACCTGCATAAGACACTAGAAGCAACCATACTACAAACGGAGTTAAAAGTTAGCAAAAATAAAATTTGAAGAGAACCTGAAAATTAAAAGAGCATAAAAGCAAATAAAATAAAAGTTCATCCGGGTTGCCTCCCGGGAAGCTACCCTTCTTTAACGTCTTTGGCTAGACGCCCGCTTCGTTATCCTGGATCAAAAATATAAGTAGACAACAGTTCTGCCAGGAAAACGGGAGTTGACAATAATTAAAAGCAAACCACCTGGATCAAAAAAAACATTACTTCGGCATATAAAATAGGAAAATGAATACTCCACAAAATCTGGTGTTTGATGATGAGGTACTGCCGGTAACGTAGTTCTAACAGAAGACCCGGGTGGTGATGAATTTTCTTCCTCAAATTGGAGGATGTAAACATCCTCCTCTTGTAGGTGTGGCTTGTAGAAAGAACGCTAATCGATATCATCTTCAGAGAAAGTTAATTCTTCGAAGGTGATAGTGGCATTTTGTTTGGATATTTTGGCGGGAGGTGATGGCAATTCCTTCTCTTCATTTTCGAGGATGTAAGTATCCTCATCTTCTGGATAGAGCATAGAGAAGGATGGAAACTGGCGGTAGGTGACTGTAGAGGGAAGAGAGTAACTTACATCCGTAGTGGGGTGTTCTACCTCATGAACTGTTTCGCTCTTTGGTTGCTGCTCTTGTTGAGCGAGTCTCTCCAGGTAATCTGGTTGATCTTCTAACCAGAGTTGTTCTTGTAATATGAGACTGAAATACCCCAAACCTTGATATGTGGTTTAAGTATTAAACTATGGTATGTAAAGGCTAAAAGGTGCCTTAGGAACATCAGTGTACAATTTAAACCACAGTAAATGCAATAAAGCGCTAAGATACAGTTTGAGCAAAAACATGCTCTAAGCTATGAGCGAACTTGCTTAGGACCCGAAGAGCCTACCAAGACTTAATAACATTTAATTATGATTTTATAAGGCTAATTAAGTCCTTAGGAAACCTTGGTAGACAATGAAACCAAACAAAACACAAATAAATACCTTAAAGTCAATAAGAGCAAAAATGTGCTCTAAGCTTGGGATAAATTTGTATAAGACCTAATGGTCATACCTACACCTTATAAATATGTTAATGAACATATTAAATCAATTACCAAAGAAAACCAAGCTTGAAAACAAGTTAAAACACAAAATGTGCTTTAAGGAGTCTTAAAGTACGTTTTGAAAAATTGTCTTGTAAATGAGTTTTGAATGGCTAAATGTCCATCATTACTCTTTAATTAACATGTGTACTATATAGTATCACATTTGGGTGGCTATATCAATGGGAAATCAAAAATTTCACATCTATGTGCCTTGTTTAGTGAATAGTAACTAAATAAGCTAGTTTGTAACATATGTTGTTATAAGTAATTAAATTGGTCAACAAAGGCCATATATATGTTATATATTAAAGGGGGCACGGTTTTAGAGGGTGAGTCACCATACACAAGTCAGCCAATTAAAAGAAAGAAAGAAAAGTAAGTAAAAGGTTACTTTTTGCTTTATAACATAAATATCTCCAAACTAAACCTCTCTCCTCACTTTCTCTTCTTTTTCTTGGTTCCCACCGTCTCCAACCTCATCCTCCCCTCCATCTCGTTTTGCTACAGCCATGTACCATTCTCCATTTGAATGTTGTAACTTTTAGCTCCATGCACCAAATCAAATTCCAAGACCATATTTGTCTTAGTTAGGTCAAGCTCTACACTTCTCTCTTTTCAAATCTTCAAGAACTCCATTTTGGTGCCATGAAGATTCTCCATTGAAGGAGCTTGAGCTCACCTTTTCATGCCTTGACATTCTCCTTTGCTTCAAGGTAAGGAAAATCAAAGAAAAACAACATTTCCTCTTGTTTTAGTGTGGCCGAAAATTCACCTTACAATGGTGCATTACCTTGCTATCTTTTTAGCTTAATCCAAACTTCAAAGGGCTAGGAGGAGTCCTATCTTGCCACTTGTTCAAGTTCTCTTTCAAATTCCAAAGGTAAACATCAATTTAAGTGTTTTTGAAACAATGTAAACCTAGGGTTTACAATGAGATGAAGCTCAAAGCTTGTATACTCATTTCAATGTTTGTATATTGTGTAGTAGTTGACAAAGAATCAAATACTTTACCGGTTATGTAAGGAAACAAGAAAGAAGTTGTTTGGAAAAGAGGTAAATATACTAACCTAATGTTGTTTAATGCCTTAGGAGAAATGAGCTTATAATGCTTAATAAATAACCTAAAGAGCCAATGGGAAAATGAGCTAGGAAACTATCCACAAGGTGGACTAAAAGGACATGGGAGCATTGTTGTGTGTATTCGCAGGTTGAAGGCATTTAAATGTGGAAATTCAGTGTTTATGGTTATGCTATTAAGGGCCTAAGTGCCAAGCAATTTAAGTTTATGCACTATATTGTGATGTAGTGTAAATTTGGTGAAGTTTTGTGTGTGAGGAAGTTCTTGATGGATTTTAGGTGTTCTTGAATAAAATAAGGTAAAAACCTAAGTGTTTGGATGTGAGTATATACAAGAGAAGCTATGGCAAAATTTGGAAAATGTATAAGGAGTTCTAGGTGTTTTAAGTAAGTTTTGGTGAACTAGGAAGTGTTAAAGGTGAATAAATGTTTACTTGAGAAGAAACCATGTATAAAGGTGATTTAGAATGATGCAAGGAATTAGGTATTATCTTGGAAGTTCTAGGAATTCAATGTGTGTTTGAGAATGTATTTAAGTCTTGGAGAAGTTTGTTTAAGGTTTAGGTAATGTTGATATCCAAGGAATAAGTGATGTTTAGGTAAGATGTGAAAAAGTAGATTTAGTTAGTAAGAAAAGAAGTTGAGAGATGATGTTAAGGTGTAGAGGAAACACCTTGGTATAATGGTCAATATTGGTGAAATATCACTTAGGAATCTTAAGGAGGAAACATTCCAAGTGCTAAGAATCTTGTAAGGAATTTGTGAATGATAAGATGGTTTTGGTGTGTGATTTAAAGAGTTTAGTACATGGCTAAAGGTGTGTTTGATGTGCCAAATGATGTTAGAACACATTAGGAGGCTTGAGGAAAAATTTGGAGAAAGTTTGACAATGTATGGGAAGTTTCTGCACCCGACCTACCCAGGGGACCGACCCCAGTCTGGGTCGGTCGGGCTGAAACTGTGAACTTAGGTGATCTCTGCAGCCGACCTACCCAGGGGGTGGGTCGGTCGGACCTTAAAAAAAAAAAAAAAAAAATTAAATTAAATTTTAAGAATGTTAAGTGGTGTTAGTGGTATGCCATTAAGAGAGTATTGATGGTTAGAAAGAAAATATATATGGACTTGAGAGATTAAGTTAAGTAAGATGATTTAAATGTTAAGGTTATAAAATGATATGTAATGGGGGGATTGATTAGTAATGATGTAATAAGGTTGTGTAGGACAGTTAGGTGAGTTAAAGTCACAATTTGGTGGGTGAAAAGTTGAAGTAAAATGAAAGAGTGAAACATGTTAAAAATGTAAAGTTATTTAACTAAGTTAATGGGGGAAAGTTATAAGCATTAGACATTAAATAATCATGCTACCCAATGTTAATAAAAGTACATGTAATGTTATCAGTTGTTCGAGGATTGCTCGAGGAACATAAGTGGATGTGATAAGTGGACTCCGGTGACAGGTATGGTTTTCTTGCAACCTGTGTCCTACCGGATTACACCGGCTTGTATGCCAATGTGTTTTCTGTATGTTTGCCACGTTGTAAGATTAAACTTGTAATGAGTTTACAGTAATTCATTTATGTGGCGTGTACAACTCCGATACCATTTAACCTCGGAAGTGTTAACCTTAGTTAACTGAGTCTAGGATCACATGAGAGTTCAGTATTCGGAGTAAACGACCCGTACCATGGGACGTACTAACCACGGCTATGCGTGTGTTAATTGTGTGACATGTGTATGTGAATGTTGGGATCTCCCTTGTGTGTTTAACCCAGTTGTAATACTGTATGTGTGTAGGTGTGATAGACTCCATAGTGGGGTTCTAACTATTATCTAAAGTAAGTATGTACTAACAGTAGTGAGGAATCCGGTTTGGCCGGTCGCGCGTTGTTTGGGAGAGGGTATCCTTTTAGTCTTACCCTTCTCTTTGTTATGGTTGTTTCCCTCACGGGTTATGATCTCCCATTAGCTTATTCCAAAGCTTAGCTATTCTGACTTATGATCGGTTTAGGGGGAACATGTGTTTGTGTGGTGTGTTCGGGCCTCCAAACCCGAACCGCCTTAACTTAAGTTACTCGTCCAACTATTAGGACGGTAATGAGTGTTGTTGTTATTGTATAACGAGCTTACCATGAGGGTGACATCATTCTCTAGGCTCACCAGTGATTTAACTATGTTTGGGTCGGTTCCTAAGAGGACCGTTCCCGTTATGTTATGTGATGTTATTGTAAGCAATTCCTATTGCGATGTTATCATGTGCACGTCGATACGTGAAAGTATTGTTAAGTTTTGTATGTGAGGAATGATATATATTGTGAGATATGAAGTGTGTGGATCATGGATATGAATCCCAGTTTGAGAAAGAGGCGTTTAAGGATAACCCGATTTAAGGGTAAGTGTCGCCTGTTAAGGAAGTAGCTCCATTAGAGGAGGAACACTCTAGGGATATTGATTGCCTTGAGTGACTTATTAAGTAAGGATATATTATCCGTTTGTTGAGCCCGTTGAGGCGAAATGATTATGTGTTGTGTGTTTACAGTTGCATGCATGATTTAAAAATAATCAACCGCATGTTAAGACGACAATTAGTTGTGCGTGGCCCGGTAGCATGTGGGCTGCGGGATTACCATACCAGCAAAGGTGCTGAGCCCCTTGGGGGCCACCCTTTCTCTTCTTTTCCTATTTCAGGTACGAGGAGCTGGAAGCCGTTCGAGAGTAGGACGGGGTAGACATTGTACATGGGTAATCATGTAAGTTAAATATATACAGTAGGCGTAGTAAGACCGAAGTTGTTATCGGCATCAGTTTGTAATTACTCGGTACTGTTGGGAAGTGTATGTATGTTTTGTTGTTTATGGAAAGGGATAATGATGTGTAGTCGCTCGGGAATCTAGTCCATCAGACCGGTACATTGTTTATGTAATAGCCTTGTTAGCCACGTGGGTGGTTAACGGCGTGTAACACCAGTGAGTTGAGTTATTTGATGAGTTGTGTATTCCGCTGCAGATTGTTGTTATGTATTTGTTGTTGGATGGGGTGTTACAAAAAGTGGTATCAGAGCGAAGTATCGCTCTGATGACTGAATTACCGAGCTTAGGAAGTACCGAGTTAGGATTTAAGTACTTTGGGTTAAGGGTTGAGTGATAGCGTGAGAGATACGCTAGTAAGGAACTACCAGTGAATACTGGAAACCTACAGTATCCTTCCCGCCCTCCACAGTCCCTGTTTTATAACTTGGGGAACAACGCCAGAGAGATGAAAGTCCTTCATACTCGGGAATACCCGATCTGGCTGTTATTAAGTACCTCTAAAGGTACGGAGAACCTGTCACACGGTAGATCCCGAAAACTGGGAATCCCGGAGACGGTCTCCATCTGAACAATGTTAACCGCATTTCGTAGCAATGAATGAAGGATCTTGTGTATAGAGGAATAGAATTTCCGGCAACCTGGGTCGACATGCCAAGCAGTCGAGAAAAACCAACTTGCAACGCACCAACCGTGCAACAGGCAAGAAGTGGATTAGTGAAACCGAGACAAGTGTCTATGATAAGTGTCCAAATGAGCATGATTTATAGTTGTATTTCATATATAATATTAGCACTTTTCTTGCTCATTTCTCCACTTCGGTTAGTTTTCCTCTAGTTTATGTTTTATTATTTATCTCACAAAATTATTGGTTTAACATGAGGAAAACCAAGCCGGAAGTGAAGTAGATAAAGAGACGAACACATAGACGCAAACGGCTCAGAAAACGGACTTATAACGAAGAATGTAGAGCCGGTTGAAGATTGTTATATAATGTATAATATATATAATATCGCACGGACACAAACAGAGGCAACCGCCCCGTATTGGGCGGTCTACTCTAATGCAACCGCCTCGCGGAACAAATAGAGGCAACCGCCTCTCAAGGAGGCGGAACAGATAGAGGCAACCGCCTCTCAAGGAGGCGGACGTGAGAGAGGCTACCGCCTCGCGGTCAGGCTACCGCCTCGCGGTAAAATTAGAGGCTACCGCCTCTTAACTCGCGGACGAGACACAGGCTACCGCCTGGTTCACTCGCGGACAAGACAGAGAAGACCGCCACTTATTAGGCGGTCGTGTATAAAATTGCGCCGAGCTTATCTTCTTCTTGCCCGTCTTCTTCTTCGTCTGCAACTTGCGCCGACTCTCCGCAACTCGTCCACTGCAACTTATCTATCTACCCCGCCGGCGCCTACCATATTTCCCTCACGCGTGAGCTTTGTCCCCTGCGCAATCAATGAAGCTGCTCTTCTTCATCTGCAATCGTACGGATCCAAACCTCTATATAAACCCACGCCCTCTGCTCAAATAAAATTAACTCCCTTCCTCCGCATCCAAATTGTTAGTTGTTATTTGTTAATTGTAATCGTTAGTATTAGACCACACCACGACCACCACCATTCATCTCGTATCCTCCACTTCTCCATTTTAGTTTTATTCTACATTTCCCCACGAAGCGTAAGCACAATAAGAAGAACAGAAGAAAAGGGAGCTGGACCAGAAGCGAATCGCAGTCCAGTCTCCGCCAGCAGTCTCCAAATTAATTGCTATTTCTGTTTCCTTTTTATTATTGTTAATGTCTGAGTGATTTTATTCGTATCCTAGGATGTGGTTTGACCCTAAATAATTCAGACTTATTATTAATACCAAGTTTGCTTATAAATATTTGTTTTGTCTCTCTAAATTATTAAATGCTTAACAACTGATCATTTTTATGCATTTACGGTTTCTCTTATTTCAATGATTTTGTAAATCTGAGAATAGACCATAAAGAGAGATAAACGTTAGATATTATACTCCTTGATTAGCAGATAAAATCCATCGCTGTTATTAAAAAGAATTCTCGCTTAAAGCTAATTAATGATTTTAGACTTTTTCTGATTGTAAAAAGTCTATTGATTTAATTAAGAGTTGTCCTTATCTATGATTTAGGAAGGCCACAAGATTAATTCTTAAACAGACAAAAAGAGCAAATTAGGATTATAATTATTGTCTGTACTTAAATAAATATTTATCACCTGTTTCACTTATTAAACTTGTTTTAATTCCTTTCAGCAAATATTGTTAAATGCTTATTCTGACAAAATACTGCATTTATTTGGTAGCTATCAATATATGATTTTGAGATAGTCAAAATACCACAAAGGAATTAATCTTGGTATTCACACTCCGGATTGAGCAGGAAAATACTAAGGCTATTAATAGGAGTTCGTAACTGACAATTATTAACTCTAATAGGCAATAAATATTTGAGACAAGGTTTTAAATATGTCTAAGTAATTTAGGAAATTCCCCCGCTATCCTAGGATACCTTTTTACATCCATCCTTTTACTTTATTTTACTGTATTTATTATTTCTGTACTAATACTGAAAATCAAGCTTGCCTCCGGCTAAACCCCAATTTATATTTTATGCACTTTAATTTATCTTTCTGTACATTTACTAAACTGGATAATTAATTAGACAGTTGCGAAGTCTCTGTGGATACGACCTTGTTGTACTACAAAGATTGGGTTCACTGCCCATAGTTAGCAAGATAGTTTAACTACTATTTTGCCCAACAAGTTTTTGGCGCCGTTGCCGGGGACTTCGGTCCAACTATCTGGTTCATTATCTGTTTAGTTTTTCTTTTATTTCTGTAATTACCCTTTTTTTTGTATAAATTTTTGTTTCTTTTTAAAGGTACTTAATTCTGATGGATGATCACTACGATCAAGCAGAAGATTGGTATGGTTACCCCTATGGCGCAGATGACTACAGTCAATGGAGTGTCTGCCAAGAGTGTGGAGGAGACCATGAAAGTTCCTATTGTCCTATGGTTGCAGTAGAAAGAGACAACGCCATTTTACGGGAAATGATGGCAAATTTTACCTCAACCATTGAAATGATCCGGCAAAGAACGCTAGATCAGGTAGACCACATGGAACAACCCGTTCCACAACTGAATGCAGTGGTTCACGAGGAAGAACAACCTGTTGAGGACATAAGCTACTCTCCACCTCCTCCACTATTCGAATTAGAGAATCCATCACCAAACAACTATCAGCTTGATTATGGAGACAACCCCTCAGAAGAGAGTTTCTCCTTGGACTTCATGGAGTCCCCTCCCTCTGGAATCAACTACTACTTCCCCTCCTTCACCGTGCTTTACCCAGAAGATGAGGGTGGATACATCCTCAACCTTGAGAAGGAGGAGATGCCGCCTCCCTCCGAGTCATCAGAAGAGAGTGCTATAGTAAATTTCAAGGAGCCACTTCCCTCTGAAGATCCCTTTCAAGGTTCTTACCATAAGCCTCAACAACAAGAGGAGGATTTTTACATCCTCCAATTTGAGGAAGAAAAATCATCGCCACCGGGTCTTCTGTTAGAACTACGTTCCCGGCAGTACCTCCTCAAACACCAGATTTTGAGGAGTATTAATTTTATTATTTTATATGCCGAGGTAACATTTTGTTTTGATCCAGGATAACGACAAAGCGTCTAGCCAAAGACGTTAAAGAAAGGCAGCTTCCTGGGAGGCAACCCGGGTGTACTTTTATTTATTTTGCCTTTATGTTCTTTTAATTTTCAGGTTCTCTTTAAATTATATTTTTGCTAACTTTTAACCCAGTTTTTAGTGTGGTTGCTTCTAGTGTCTTCTGCAGGTGCACCTCCATGTGGACACCGCAACCAAGCTACGCTACTTGAGGCTGAAGCTCAAGTGTGGGGGAACTCCTATAATCGCAACTAGCAAAAATAAAATCAGGGGAGTACCAGTTTCTTTAATTTTGCTTTTATTTAAATAAAAATTGCAGAGGAGCGTTTATTTGCTTAAATGATTATTTGTGATCTGTGTTATCTCTGTTTCGTCTACTTAAACGAAAAGGTCTTCTGAACCTTCCCTTGTTTTTCTGGTGAACAATGAGGACATTGTTCAATTTAAGTGTGGGGGAGTGTGCCCTTTTCAGTGACATTTTGTGCTTAAATGTTTAATCTCTCTCCTTATTTTTCGTTTGTCCAAATTCAAAATTTATGGACCCTTTTATATGTAGGTTGTTCTCTTTAAAAATAAATATTGTTATGAATTGTGGGATAAATGTACAAATTTTAAAATTTTGATTACTTTTGAGGAGCATTTTATATGCGGTGTGACCAAATAATCTACAAATGGCTAGATTTATTGCTCAGGGTTTCTTTCTGTCTTCTCTCTTAGGGATTGCTAAGGGGTACTTCTCTGTTTAAAAAGAAAGAAAAAAATAATAATAAGGGACTAGTGAGACGCCATTGGTAACCAACAAAGAGAGTTGAGTGTTCTTAAATACAAAGGCGTGATGCCTATATTTTCTCATCTCTTATGCAGAAGTGAAACAAATGCATGAATCTATTTTTCCTTTTGTTTTTCTCCTCAATGCCCATTCTTGAGAGAAGTTGGCCATGGTAAAAGTTCTCAGTCACCTAAAAAGGAAACATTGAAGTACCTTAGATCATACCCCGAAACTCTATATTTTATTTTCACCCTGAGCACACCTATGCCACCAGCAGTTAATTTTTCACACTCCTCAATAAGTTAAAAAGATCATGTTTATCCTACCCTTCATAATAATATTTGTTAGTATTGAGCATTCCCTACTTAATTGGTTACGTAGTTTTGCTTGAGGACAAGCAAAAAGATAAGTGTGGGGGTGTGATAAGTGTCCAAATGAGCATGATTTATAGGTGTATTTCATATATAATATTAGCACTTTTCTTGCTCATTTCTCCACTTCGGTTAGTTTTCCTCTAGTTTATGTTTTATTATTTATCTCACAAAATTATTGGTTTAACATGAGGAAAACCAAGCCGGAAGTGAAGTAGATAAAGAGACGAACACATAGACGCAAACGGCTCAGAAAACGGACTTATAACGAAGAATGTAGAGCCGGTTGAAGATTGTTATATATATGTATAATATATATAATATCGCACGGACACAAACAGAGGCAACCGCCCCGTATTGGGCGGTCTACTCTAATGCAACCGCCTCGCGGAACAAATAGAGGCAACCGCCTCTCAAGGAGGCGGAACAGATAGAGGCAACCGCCTCTCAAGGAGGCGGACGTGAGAGAGGCTACCGCCTCGCGGTCAGGCTACCGCCTCGCGGTAAAATTAGAGGCTACCGCCTCTTAACTCGCGGACGAGACACAGGCTACCGCCTGGTTCACTCGCGGACAAGATAGAGAAGACCGCCACTTATCAGGCGGTCGTGTATAAAATTGCGCCGAGCTTATCTTCTTCGCCCGTCTTCTTCTTCGTCTGCAACTTGCGCCGACTCTCCGCAACTCGTCCACTGCAACTTATCTATCTACCCCGCCGGCGCCTACCATATTTCCCTCACGCGTGAGCTTTGTCCCCTGCGCAATCAATGAAGCTGCTCTTCTTCATCTGCAATCGTACGGATCCAAACCTCTATAAAACCCACGCCCTCTGCTCAAATAAAATTAACTCCCTTCCTCCGCATCCAAATTGTTAGTTGTTATTTGTTAATTGTAATCGTTAGTATTAGACCACACCACGACCACCACCATTCATCTCGTATCCTCCACTTCTCCATTTTAGTTTTATTCTACATTTCCCCACGAAGCGTAAGCACAATAAGAAGAACAGAAGAAAAGGGAGCTGGACCAGAAGCGAATCGCAGTCCAGTCTCCGCCAGCAGTCTCCAAATTAATGGCTATTTCTGTTTCCTTTTTATTATTGTTAATGTCTGAGTGATTTTATTCGTATCCTAGGATGTGGTTTGACCCTAAATAATTCAGACTTATTATTAATACCAAGTTTGCTTATAAATATTTGTTTTGTCTCTCTAAATTATTAAATGCTTAACAACTGATCATTTTTATGCATTTACGGTTTCTCTTATTTCAATGATTTTGTAAATCTGAGAATAGACCATAAAGAGAGATAAACGTTAGATATTATACTCCTTGATTAGCAGATAAAATCCATCGCTGTTATTAAAAAGAATTCTCGCTTAAAGCTAATTAATGATTTTAGACTTTTTCTGATTGTAAAAAGTCTATTGATTTAATTAAGAGTTGTCCTTATCTATGATTTAGGAAGGCCACAAGATTAATTCTTAAACAGACAAATAAGAGCAAATTAGGATTATAATTATTGTCTGTACTTAAAAATATTTATCACCTGTTTCACTTATTAAACTTGTTTTAATTCCTTTCAGCAAATATTGTTAAATGCTTATTCTGACAAAATACTGCATTTATTTGGTAGCTATCAATATATGATTTTGAGATAGTCAAAATACCACAAAGGAATTAATCTTGGTATTTACACTCCGGATTGAGCAGGAAAATACTAAGGCTATTAATAGGAGTTCGTAACTGACAATTATTAACTCTAATAGGCAATAAATATTTGAGACAAGGTTTTAAATATGTCTAAGTAATTTAGGAAATTCCCCCGCTATCCTAGGATACCTTTTTACATCCATCCTTTTACTTTATTTTACTGTATTTATTATTTCTGTACTAATACTGAAAATCAAGCTTGCCTCCGGCTAAACCCCAATTTATATTTTATGCACTTTAATTTATCTTTCTGTACATTTACTAAACTGGATAATTAATTAGACAGTTGCGAAGTCTCTGTGGATACGACCTTGTTGTACTACAAAGATTGGGTTCACTGCCCATAGTTAGCAAGATAGTTTAACTACTATTTTGCCCAACAGTCTACGGGACCACAGTTGATAAACAATACACCAACGGTGTACCAACCGATAAAGGAACTGCAACGTAGTGCCCAAACAAGAGACAAGTCTCAGTAACCACGACAATGCGTGGAACGGGCTACGAAGAGAATACAATACTAAGACAAAGGGGTCTCCCAGAATGGGAAACACCCTAGTTGATGATCGTCAGGTGAAGACAGTGAGAAGTCACCTAGAAGAGTTATTATCAAGGCAGTGAGATCAGTAAGGGCCAGCAAGGCCACTGATGACAATATGGGTAAAAACAATACCACAACCGGTAAGTGCTAAACCGATAGCCAGTTAGCATGGCGCACTTGCCATAGCAAGTGCAGCTATAACAGGGCTGTTCGGGAAATTTATAACCACTACGAAGTACTTGGTGAAGTACCATGAAGTTAAGTGTGATCGTCATAACAGTGGAAGGGCTTGGTAGCCTAACCTCTGTAATTGTAAATACGCCAGTCAGCAAGAAGCTAGACTTGGCTAAGGTAAGAAGATGTTGTGAAACCATGAAAATTTTCTTTCAAACTCAGATTTATTCAAACCCTTTTCTTTTCAAAACCAGATCTTCTCTCAAACCAACACTTCTTTCCAACCTTCTTTTAAACCAAACCAGTAAAACCAAGGGCAGTTGATAAGAATTCAGCATTGGATAAACTTTCCCTCGATTAAGTCCGGGAAGCATGGAATGAATATTGTCACGGGACAATATAAGGGAATTGACAACAGAATACTTCACCTAGGCGTGTGACGGACACTACGAGTGTACCAACTGAATTGTGGGACGACCGCACTCCGATAGGAGCTTGTGGGCCTGACAGACCTACTTATGGGTTAGTTGGGTAAGTAGTAATGTATCAGTATGGTACCCCACATATGTATACGAGTGGAGTCCGAAACACGGGAAGTAGTCAACTCCGTCTACGGTCAGCAGTATAAATCAAACAAGAGCTAAGGATTACAAGGAATAGTTGAAGTTAAGGAACTCAGTTAAGTTAACTAGACTAAAGGAAATAATGAATTCCTCTCAAGGAAATGTTTAAGAGTTATGAAGTGCGAAGGGCACAAACTGTTATATAAAGACATCACACATGTCTTAAGAATTCCGAGGAATAAACATGATAGCTGGAACGGTGACCCAGCCTGTGCATGGCAAGGCAGATGCCTAATGTGGACACATTAACGTGCAATGAACGGGATGAAACTCCCAGATTGAGTACCTACACTACCAGGAAAGGTTGATCTTCACAGGAGGAGATAATAAACCAGTTAAGAACGCAAACGGCGTGGCTAACAGAATATACCAATAAGTGTGAACCAAATGTAATGGCATAACTTAGCAACACCCAGGAGAAATCCTTGAAGGGTGTTCGCATCAACAATCGTTGAATGAAATGCATGACACAAACACAAGGGTCGGAATTAACACCCAGTTTAGACATAAGTTGTTAGGAGACGGACTGACAATCCTAAGGGGCATCCCATGAAAGGAAACAGAATGCAACGACCTTGTCATGGAGCTCAGTATAATATCCAAACCATATAATGTCGTACAGAGGAGTACATGTGTGTGGACAGCCTACAATGAGCCCAGCTCAAGGCAAATAAGGCTTATAAGCCATAAGCAAGATACGTTATATAAATTAGATTGATTGCAGAAGTTTATGTTATATAAGTGAATAGAGTGGAGAACGAACCACTGCATTAAGAGTGGGGATACCTCTTGATGTTGTGAAACCGCAGGAGCGGTAGTTATGTGAACCAAGCTCAAGAAATATGTTAAGGATGGATGATATTATTATTGAAAGAGAGCAGTTAGCTTAATAGTACGTGTGTATAAAGTGAAACACCGAGCTAAATGATGCCGGCTTGTGACTCGAATGATCGATGCTCAAGGAGCATTCAGTAGTCATCCAAAAGAATGACAAATCATAATACGAGTGATGTAAGTATATGCGTGGAAGTTAATGTGACAGTAAATACGATGTGAGTTAGTGTTATACAATAAGCACGGTGCGCAGTAAGCGACCGTTGTATAAGTGTTGTTAAACGATAATGTAACAGATAAGACCAGTTATGAGTTAAACTCAGTGGAGATGCAAGATAAGTGATGTTAAACAAACTGAGCAATAAGCCAGTGGTAGGTACTGTGTGATGAGGAACTTCAGTGTGAATTCCATGGCGAATCGCATAAGGGATTTATTGTCAAGAGTTTACGCCTCTGCACTCTGTATGACTGAGTGTTTTGGTATTGCACTTGCGCAGTAATGAACGAGTGAGATAGCTAGGAATTGGAAACATGTTAATTGTGAAGCAATAATGTTATAATGGCCGATGCATAGGAAATGCAAGACCACACCAATAAAAGAGTACTTGTACAAAACCAAATGTGGAGACATGATTAACAGTAAGTGACTACAGTAGCACTAACTGCCAAATATCGGTATGGAATATACCCCAAATGTTGTAAATAGCTGAGAGAGCACTACACACTAGGTAGTAGCCCAATCTCAACCGACAATAAGTCGGAAGGCAACAAGTCAATCATTGTGAAATACATAGCTGTATACATAGTAAATTGTTATGGAAGTGGATAGAAAGTTTATAACTCACCGAATTCGCTAATGGTAAAAGATACCATCGTCGGTTGAGAAACCATTGTCACCAAGATAAAGGTAATAATTGGGGATGTACAATACAGTAAGAATAACAAATGGAGCAATTAAGCTCTACAGTTATTAGAGTTTCGCAGCAGAAACTAGTGAGCCAGTGATTCAAGTGTTGAATGTACATGGTGAACATGAGTGAATGGCTAATTATTAACGCCTAGAAGCCTAACAGGCCAGAATCGAAACCAACTAAGAGTTTAAACAAACTCCAATGAGAATTCTTGGTTTAGGAACTAAACCGCCAATATGGTTAAGATCCTCTAATCAGAATCCATTGTGTAATAGACCGCGTGGAAGTTAAAACACTTCACGACGGCAGAACATTTAAGCCAATGTTTAGTGATTGATTACGTGGGCGTAATCCCTTTTAAGGGGGGTAGAGCGCAAAACCACTTAGTGTATATTACCGTACAAGTGTACGTAGTGTATGTGACTTATATTGTGCATAGCACAAAATTATATTATTGTTTTGATGATTGGTGTGTGGTTACGTAAACATACACATTCATTCATGGTTTATTTGGTATTGCGCACGAATAAATGCGAATACCATTGTGATCGTGCGTGTATTTGTTAACAGCTGTGTGTGATAGTACAGTGTGGGAGTAGAGAAACTCCCGGGGAACAAAACCTCGACAGTGTTAAATGTGAAATGGTGTGTTTATTTGATAAATATATATTATATATACTATATAGTGATTCATGAAAGATACGAAACTGACATAGAACCTAGTGAGAATGAGATTCCCTAGGTAACTACATTTAAGTGAATGGAAATAACTGATAGACGACGTTCTATCCTTGGAGATGTTATGATCATGACTAGAATGATTAAAAGATAGAAATTGGAAATGATGATTTAATTGATGCTTGAAAATGAAGTGGGAGGTGGAACTTGATTTGCATGTGATCAAGGGACGCCGAACAAATTGGGTTGGGTGGAGGATACTTCAACCTGATGCTGATCACATCAGGGTTGGATGACTCTTGAAACTCCCTATAAGTGGTCACAAATAACCACGCTAATAAAAGAAGCAAAGAGCTTAGTTGGACTTGGAGTTTGTGTTTGTTTTCAAAAGGATTTCAATTGGTATTTATAAAACGTTGATAGATACTTTACATAATTAAAGTTCTCTTACTTAACCTCATAAGGAAATTTTAAATTTAAGTGATTGTTTTGATCTCCCAAAGGCACGGGGACGGAAGGTGTCCATCGCGACCGGGTGCTGGGGATCACAGTATATATCAAAGATATTTTTGATGTTTTATACATGCTATGACATGTTGTGTGGTATGTGTAATAAATGTTTTTGACCTTGAGTTCCAAAGTGTATGTTATCAAGACCTACGAGTCTAAATGTGTTGTGTTACATAGACCTATGTGTCTAAAGGCTGTTATTTATCAGACCTATGTGTCTGAATGTTGTTATGGTACCCAGACCCAAGAGTCTAAGGTTGTTATGTATGTGTAAGTGTTGTTAAATACCCGGACCATTGAGTCCGAGGTTCTCATGTGAATAGTTGTTATGTTATGATGTGAATGTGTTGCCCGACCATTAAGTCCGAGGTTGTGACGTAAAGTGCATTTGATTATGGAAGTTTTATTCCTATAAGTAATCCCCGTATTCTAATCCAAGATGTGAGGGAAGTGTAAACTTCGAGGACGAAGTTCTTTTAAGGGGGGTAGATTGAAATACCCCAAACCTTGATATGTGGTTTAAGTATTAAACTATGGTATGTAAAGGCTAAAAGGTGCCTTAGGAACATCAGTGTACAATTTAAACCACAGTAAATGCAATAAAGCGCTAAGATACAGTTTGAGCAAAAACATGCTCTAAGCTATGAGCGAACTTGCTTAGGACCCGAAGAGCCTACCAAGACTTAATAACATTTAATTATGATTTTATAAGGCTAATTAAGTCCTTAGGAAACCTTGGTAGACAATGAAACCAAACAAAACACAAATAAATACCTTAAAGTCAATAAGAGCAAAAATGTGCTCTAAGCTTGGGATAAATTTGTATAAGACCTAATGGTCATACCTACACCTTATAAATAGTTAATGAACATATTAAATCAATTACCAAAGAAAAACAAGCTTGAAAACAAGTTAAAACACAAAATGTGCTTTAAGGAGTCTTAAAGCACGTTTTTGAAAAATTGTCTTGTAAATGAGTTTTGAATGGCTAAATGTCCATCATTACTCTTTAATTAACATGTGTACTATATAGTATCACATTTGGGTGGCTATATCAATGGGAAATCAAAAATTTCACATCTATGTGCCTTGTTTTAGTGAATGTAACTAAAATAAGCTAGTTTGTAACATATGTTGTTATAAGTAATAAATTGGTCAACAAAGGCCATATATATGTTATATATTAAAGGGGGCACGGTTTTTAGAGGGTGAGTCACCATACCAAGTCAGCCAATTAAAAGAAAGAAAGAAAAGTAAGTAAAAGGTTACTTTTTGCTTTATAACATAAATATCTCCAAACTAAACCTCTCTCCTCACTTTCTCTTCTTTTCTTCTTGGTTCCCACCGTCTCCAACCTCATCCTCCCTTCTGCATCTCGTTTTGCTACAGCCATGTACCATTCTCCATCTTTGAATGCTTGTAACTTCTAGCTCCATGCACCAAATCAAATTCCAAGACCATATTTGTCTTAGTTAGGTCAAGCTCTACACTTCTCTCTTTTCAAATCTTCAAGAACTCCATTTTGGTGCCATGAAGATTCTCCATTGAAGGAGCTTGAGCTCACCTTTTCATGCCTTGACATTCTCCTTTGCTTCAAGGTAAGGAAAATCAAAGAAAAACAACATTTCCTTTTGTTTTAGTGTGTGGCCGAAAATTCACCTTACAATGGTGCATTACCTTGCTATCTTTTTAGCTTAATCCAAACTTCAAAGGGCTAGGAGGAGTCCTATCTTGCCACTTGTTCAAGTTCTCTTTCAAATTCCAAAGGTAAACATCAATTTAAGTGTTTTTGAAACAATGTAAACCTAGGGTTTACAATGAGATGAAGCTCAAAGCTTGTATACTCATTTCAATGTTTGTATATTGTGTAGTAGTTGACAAAGAATCAAATACTTTACCGGTTATGTAAGGAAACAAGAAAGAAGTTGTTTGGAAAAGAGGTAAATATACTAACCTAATGTTGTTTAATGCCTTAGGAGAAATGATCTTATAATGCTTAATAATAACCTAAAGAGCCAATGGGAAAATGAGCTAGGAAACTATCCACAAGGTGGACTAAAAGGACATGGGAGCATTTTTGTGTGTATTCGCAGGTTGAAGGCATTTAAATGTGGAAATTCAGTGTTTATGGTTTATGCTATTTAAGGGCCTAAGTGCCAAGCAATTTAAGTTTATGCACTATATTGTGATGTAGTGTAAATTTGGTGAAGTTTTGTGTGTGAGGAAGTTCTTGATGGATTTTAGGTGTTCTTGAATAAAATAAGGTAAAAACCTAAGTGTTTGGATGTGAGTATATACAAGAGAAGCTATGGCAAAATTTGGAAAATGTATAAGGAGTTCTAGGTGTTTTAAAGTAAGTTTTGGTGAACTAGGAAGTGTTAAAGGTGAATAAATGTTTACTTGAGAAGAAACCATGTATAAAGGTGATTTAGAATGATGCAAGGAATTAGGTATTATCTTGGAAGTTCTAGGAATTCAATGTGTGTTTTGAGAATGTATTTAAGTCTTGGAGAAGTTTGTTTAAGGTTTAGGTAATGTTGATATCCAAGGAATAAGTGATGTTTAGGTAAGATGTGAAAAAGTAGATTTAGTTAGTAAGAAAAGAAGTTGAAGATGGTGGTTTAAGGTGTAGAGGAAACACCTGGTATAATGGTCAATATTGGTGAAATATCACTTAGGAATCTTAAGGAGGAAACATTCCAATGCTAAGAATCTTGTAAGGAATTTGTGAATGATAAGATGGTTTTGGTGTGATTTAAAGAGTTTAGTACATGGCTAAAGGTGTGTTTGATGTGCCAAATGATGTTAGAACACATTAGGAGGCTTGAGGAAAAATTTGGAGAAAGTTTGACAATGTATGGGAAGTTTCTGCACCGACCTACCCAGGGACCGACCCCAGTCTGGGTCGGTCGGGCTGAAACTGTGAACTTAGGTGATCTCTGCAGCCGACCTACCCAGGGGGTGGGTCGGTCGGACCTTAAAAAAAAAAAATTTAATTAAATTTTAAGAATGTTTGGTGTTGTGGTATGCCCTTAAGAGAGTATTGATGGTTAGAAAGATAAATTATATGGACTTGAGAGATTAAGTTAAGTAAGATGATGATTAAATGTTAAGGTTATAAAATATGTCATGGGGGGATTGATTAGTAATGATGTAATAAGGTTGTGTAGGACACGTTAGGTGAGTTAAAGTCACAATTTGTGGGTGAAAAGTTGAAGTAAAATGAAGAGTGAAACATGTTAAAAATGTAAAGTTATTTAACTAAGTTAATGGGGGAAAGTTATAAGCATTAGACATTAAATAATCATGCTACCCCAATGTTAATAAAAGTACATGTAATGTTATCAGTTGTTCGAGGATTGCTCGAGGAACATAAGTGGATGTGATAAGTGGACTCCGGTGACAGGTATGGTTTTCTTGCAACCTGTGTCCTACCGGATTACACCGGCTTGTATGCCAATGTGTTTTTCTGTATGTTTGCCACGTTGTAAGATTAAACTTGTAATGAGTTTACAGTAATTCTGTAACACCCCATCCAACATTAACATACTTACAATGAACTGCAGCGGAAGAACAACCTCATCACATTACTTAACTCGTTGGTGTTACACGCCGTTAGCCACCCACGTGGCTAACAAGGCTAATACATACACATTGTACCGGTCTGATGGGCTAAATTCCCGAGCGTCTACACATTACTATCCCTTTCCATTAACACAACAACAACATACACCATCCAACTATACCGAGTATTTATAAACTGGTGCCGACAACAATTTCGGTCTTACTACACCTACTGTATACATACACTTAAAAGTTTAGTTTACCCATGCACAATACTACCCGTCCTACTCTCGAACGGCTTCCAGCACTTCGTACCTGGAATAGGAAAAGAAGAAAGGGGTGGCCCCAAGGGGCTCAGCACCTTTGCTGGTATGGTAATCCCGCAGCCCACATGCTACCGGGCCACGCACAACTAATGTCGTCTTAGCATGCAGTTGATTATATTTAAATCATGCATGTGACAATAAACACACAACACTTAACATTTCGCCTCAATGGGCTCAACAATCGGATAATACATCCTACTTAACAAGTCACCCATGGTATTCATCATCCCTAGAGTGTTTTCTCCTCCAACGGAGCTACTTCCTTAATAGACGACACATACCCTTAAATCGGGTTATCCTTAAACGCCTCTTATCACAAACTGGGAATCATATCCATGATCCACACACTCCACATTTACAACATATACATACACTACATAACAACACTTAACAACACTTTGCACGTTTCCACGTGCACCAACATAACACCGCAATAGATATTGCATCACAACAAAGATACATAACATAACGGGAATGGTCCTCTTAGGTACCGACCCAAACATCACTAATACACTGGTGAGCCTAGAGATTGTTGCCAGTCTCATGATAAGCTCGTTACATAACTCGTTACCGTCTCGTTAAATGAACGGTTAACTTAACACAAGGTGTCTCGGATATAGTGATCCAAGCACACCGAAACAAACATAACCATAACCGTATGCCCTGTGCCCGAACTGAGTCAATAGCCTTGGTTCAGCTAAAGGGAAGGTTGGGAACAAATTGGAAAACAACCATACATACAGAGGATCGAACCTGCTATACAACGACCCCCATACTCACACGACCACACCGGCCGTAACATCCGCTCCTCATTCCCCCCATTGCACTTGTCAGAAGTTCGTCATTGAACTTAGTTTAAACAATCACAACATTGGTTCTTGTTAGACACACACAAGGGAAGGGAGAGTTGTACATTCACATATAAACATCACACAACAAACATCCCATATCCACTCAACGCATAGCCGTGGTAGAACATTCTTAGGTCGGAAACGTTATTACCCCGATACCGTTCTCTTACGTTTACCTAGTAGTGGTTAACTAGCCCTTCAAGCGCATTAGAGGTTACCGTATCGTCACGTAAACATACAATAACAATAACGACTGTAAACTCGTTCATGATTTATCTCATAACGTGGCAAACATACAGAAAACACATTGCATACAAGCCGGTGTAATCCGGTAGGACACAGGTTGCAAAAAACCATACCTTCACGAGTCCCCTTAATCACGTCCATTTATGTACCCTCGAGCAATTCTCGAACCACTTTACATCACATGTGTTTTTCATTAACAATCGGGTTTGCTTGATTATTAATGTCAATGCTTAATTTTTCCCCGTTCCTTAGTTACATAACTTAACATTTTTAACCTTGTTTTACTTTCACATTTTATTACAACCTTTTACCCCTTAATCACCATTAAAATCACTTATCATGTCCTTAACAACCTTATAACATCATTACCTACCACCATCCCCATCATCACTAACATTTCATAACCTTAAACCATGTTTTTGGTGGTCCGACCGACCCACCGTCCGACCCACCTTCTGGGTCGGTCCATTACGAAACCCTTTTACTTCCTTATAAACATGCCCGTCCGACCCACGTCCGACTCACTCGACTGGTCGGACCATGTGGCGAACATTTTCTTCTTCTTTGAAACTTGACCGACCGACCCATGTCCGACCCACCCTTTTGGGTCGGACCATTACCGAACACATTCCTAACATCTAACAAGCTCGACCGACCCAAAACTGGGTCGGACCCCTGGGTCGGTCGCCTTCTAAACTTACCCAAACTTTACCAATTCTTCACCAAACTTCTCCTAAGGCCTCTTATGTTTCCTAACAACATTTGGTAACCTTATATCCACATACACATCCACTAACTCATCTTCTAACTCCTTAAACTTTACTTATTTCCTTGTAAAAATTCCTTAACACTTTCAACATTTGTACTAGGTTCCTAAATGGTGTTTCTCACCTATTATAACTACTATCCCAAAACACTTTCTTCTCATCTTAACATCATCTCTTAAGCATTATTTTCTACTAACTAAATCTCCTTTTTACATCATACCTAAACATCACTTGTTCCTTGAACACCAACCTTACCTAAACCTTAAACAACTCCTCCAAGACTTTAATACATTCACAAACACACATTGAATTCCTAGAACTTCCAAGATAACACCTAAATCCTTGCATCACTCTAAACACCTTAACACATGTTTTCTTCTCAAGTAAACAATTTATTCACCTATAACACTTCCTAGATCACCAGACCATTTAAAACACTTAGAACTTCTCACACATCTTTCCCAAATTTGGCCATAGCTTCTCTTGTATATACTCACATCCAAACTTAGGTTTTTACCTTATTTCATTCAAAACACCTAAAATCCATCAAAATTTTTATACACAAACTTCACACATTAAGCACTACATCACAATATAGTGCATAACTTAAATTGCTTGGCACTTAGGCCCTTAAATAACATGGCTCTTAGGCCCTTAATTGCATAAGCCATAAACACTGAATTTCCCACATAAATAATGCCTTTGACCTGCAAGTACATACACCAATACATATTCCTTTAATAAACTCCTTGAGAGCATTTTACTAGCTCATTTGCCATTGGCTCCTTAGGTATTTTATCAAGCAAATTAAGCTCATTTTCCTAAGGCATTTAAAACACATTGAGATAGCTTGTTTACCTCTTTCCTCACAAATTTCTTTCTGATTCCTTGTAAAACCGGTAGGGCATTTGGTCCCTTTTTAACTATTAAACATTATACAAACAATAGAATGAGTATTCAAGCATTATGCTTCTCCTCATTGTAAACCCTAGTTACACATATTGTTTTAACACATTAAGGTAATTGTTTTACCTTGGAATTGGAAGAGAACTTGAATAAGTATCAAGAGAGGACTCCTCCTAGCCCTTGGAAGATCCAATGAAGCTAAACAAGCAAGGTAAATACACCATGGTGAGGTGAATTTTCGGTCAACATGAAAATGGAGGAAACTGGATTTTCTTTGAGTTTCCTTACCTTGAAGCAAAGGAGAGTAATAATATGTAGAAACACAAGCTCAAGCTCCATCAATGGTGATTCTCCATGGCACCAAAATTGAGCTCTTGAAGATTTGAAAAGGTAGAAGTGTAGAGCTTGACCTAACTAAGACAAATATGGTCTTAGAATTTGATTTGGAGCATGGAGTTGGATTTGGCAAGGAAATGAAGATGGAGAAGAGAGGGCTGTTGCAAAATCGTAAATGGAGGAAAGGAGAAGGTGAAGAACCGTGTGAAATGAAAGAAGAGAAGGAAATGAGAAGATGAGTTTGCTTTTTGGAGATATTTATGTTATAAGCAAAATAGTACTTTACTTTAAGTTTTACTTTACTTATTTGATTTCTTTTACAACTTGGTGACTCACTACTACAAAAACCGGCCACCATTATGCCTAGGAGGGTATACTAGTCTTTGTTGACCAATTTAATTACTTATAACATTATATGTTACAAACTAGCTTATAAAAGTTACTATTCACAAACTAGGCACATAGAAGTGAAATTTTGATTTCCCACTAATATGGCCACCCAAATGTGATACTATATAGTACACATGTTTAATTAAAGAGTAATGATGGACATTTAGCCATTCAAAACTCATTTACAAGACAATTTTTCAAAAACGTGCTTTAAGACTCCTTAAAGCACATTTTGTTTTAACTTGTTTTCAAGCTTGGTTTTCTTTAGTAATTGATTTAATATGTTCATTACATATAAATAAGGCATAGGTATGACCATTAGGCCTTATACACATTTATCCCAAGCTTAGAGCACATTTTTGCTCATATTGACTTTAGGTATTACCTTGTGTTTGTTTGGTTTCATTGTCTACCAAAGTTTCCTAAGGACTTAATTAGCCTTATAAAATCATAATTAAATGTTATTAAGTCTTGGTAGGCTCTTGGGTCCTAACCAAGTTCACTCATGGCTTAGAGCATGTTTTTTGCTCAAACTGTGTCTTAATGCTTTATTGCATTTATTATGGTTTAAATTGTTCACTGATTACTAAGCACTTTTTAGCCTTTACATACCATAATTTGATATTTAACCCACATATCAAGGTTTGGGGTATTTCAATTCATTTATGTGGCGTGTACAACTCCGATACCATTTAACCTCGGAAGTGTTAACCTTAGTTAACTGAGTCTAGGATCACATGAGAGTTCGGTATTCGGAGTAAACGACCCGAACCATGGACGTACTAACCACGGCTATGCGTGTGTTAATTGTGTGACATGTGTATGTGAATGTTGGGATCTCCCTTGTGTGTTTAACCCAGTTGTAATCTTATGTGTGTAGGTGTGATAGACTCCATAGTGGGGTTCTAACTATTATCTAAAGTAAGTATGTACTAACAGTAGTGAGGAATCCGGTTTGGCCGGTCGCGCGTTGTTTGGGAGAGGGTATCCTTTTTAGTCTTACCCTTCTCTTTGTTATGGTTGTTTCCCTCACGGGTTATGATCTCCCATTAGCTTATTCCAAAGCTTAGCTATTCTGACTTATGATCGGTTTAGGGGGAACAGTGTTTGTGTGGTGTGTTCGGGCCTCCAAACCCGAACCGCCTTAACTTAAGTTACTCGTCCAACTATTAGGACGGTAATGAGTGTTGTTGTTATTGTATAACGAGCTTACCATGAGGGTGACATCATTCTCTAGGCTCACCAGTGATTTAACTATGTTTGGGTCGGTTCCTAAGGGACCGTTCCCGTTATGTTATGTGATGTTATTGTAAGCAATTCCTATTGCGATGTTATCATGTGCACGTCGATACGTGAAAGTATTGTTAAGTTTTTTGTGAGGAATGATATATATTGTGAGATATGAAGTGTGGATCATGGATATGAATCCCAGTTTGAGAAAAGAGGCGTTTAAGGATAACCCGATTTAAGGTAAGTGTCGCCTGTTAAGGAAGTAGCTCCATTAGAGGAGGAACACTCTAGGGATATGATTGCCTTGAGTGACTTATTAAGTAAGGATATATTATCCGTTTGTTGAGCCCGTTGAGGCGAAATGATTATGTTGTGTGTTTACAGTTGCATGCATGATTTAAAAATAATCAACCGCATGTTAAGACGACAATTAGTTGTGCGTGGCCCGGTAGCATGTGGGCTGCGGGATTACCATACCAGCAAAGGTGCTGAGCCCTTGGGGGCGCACCTCTCTTCTTCTTTTCCTATTTCAGGTACGAGGAGCTGGAAGCCTTCGAGAGTAGGACGGGGTAGACATTGTACATGGGTAATCATGTACGTTAAATATAACAGTAAAGGCGTAGTAGACCGAAGTTGTTATCGGCATCAGTTTGTAATTACTCGGTACTGTTGGGAAGTGTAGTATGTTTTGTTGTTTTGGAAAGGGATAATGATGTGTAGTCGCTCGGGAATCTAGTCCATCAGACCGGTACATTGTTTATGTAATAGCCTTGTTAGCCACGTGGGTGGTTAACGCGTGTAACACCAGTGAGTTGAGTTATTTGATGAGTTTTGTATTCCGCTGCAGATTGTTGTTATGTATTGTTGTTGGATGGGGTGTTACAGAGACAATCCACATAATCATGAGCTCCCCCACTACGGAGCAGTATAAATACTGTGAATAGCAAACTCTGTGTCGAGCTCCTCCATCTGCCGCGTACTGTTTTTTTTTTGTGTTTCTGTATATAAAACGTAACTACTGAAACAGATTTAGAAAACAAACATACTAATAATATAAACAAATAAAAAATAATTAATATAAACAACAAACAAAATAAAATAAACAAAATTCTATATAACAAGTGAATAATCCGGGGCTTAGGGACTAGAATAAATCTAGTCCCCGGCAACGGCGCCATTTTGCAGACGTGTATATCTGAGTGGTTAAACTGGTGTAAAAATAAAAGAAAAGAAATTAAAACTCAAAATAAACGTCGGGCTGCAAACAAATCCCGGTCGTGGTAGTATAGTGAAATGTAAGCGACCGGATATCGAACCGTGGGACTAATGTGCATATTATAGTACCTAAGCGTGTCACATAAAGGGGGGATTAATTGACTTGTATTATAAATAAAAAGGAAAGATAAAATAAACTAAGTTAACAGATAAACTAAACGGGACTCTGGTTCAGGTTAATATAATCTGCTTAACCATGCTATCTCTACTGGTTTAATATAATAATTTGGCAAGATTCCTATTATTATCTTAAGGTCCGATGAAAACTCATAAGAACTCGTTTACCTGAAAATGCAAGGTCCGATGAAAACTCAAGCAAAATACGTGTAAACGGCAGAGGAGTATGAGGAATTTTATTCTTGCAACTGAGTACTAACTTAAACGATGAAAATAAGTTTCCTCCAGTTTTACCTTAATTTAACCTATCTATTTGTCACCGATCAGATTAGAAATAGATTTAGTAAAGCAATTTAATAAACTCATGACATTTATTAAAAAGGTGCGAGATAACCTTTAATCATAACAAACTGTATTTAAATTAAAACCAGTAAAAATATTGCATAATTAATACAAACACATAATAACCATTCCCAGAGTATCAATATTCTAGCCTAACATATTAAATAGATAAACAGAAACAAGTAATAGAAATCATCTGTAGTCACTCCTGCATTCGTTCTGCTATTTTGTATACGTAGGACTAGAGGTGGATATGGTGGAATGTAAAATAAATAAAATGGAGAAGATGGGAGAAGAGAAATGGGATGGACGTGTGATATGAGGTGATGGATGTCTATTTGGTGAAGGTGCAGTTGTGTTGTATATAGAGGAAGGGAAGAGGCAGATCTGGAGTGGAAGAGCATTGATTGCTCATTAATTGCAGGGGACAGAGCTGAAGACGCGTGAGGAAATTAAGGTAGGCGGTGCGGAGTAGATGGATATGGCGAAGCAAGTCGACGGGTGAAGAAGAAAACTGGCGCGCGTTGATTTTTAGTCACGTCCGCTTGTTGTCCTCGTTGGCGTCCGCCTCTGAAGCCATGCGACGTCTCTGTCTGTTTCTGTCCGCTCCTCTGTCCGCCCAGGGCTCACGCGGACATCTCTGTGTGTCCGCCTATCTCCATCACTTGTGTCCGCCCGGTCACACTTGTGTCCTGTCCGCCTAGCTGTCCGCCTATCCCCATGCGGACACAGGGGAGGTCTCAGGCGATGTGGCTTATTTCCTTCTACGAACTTTGACCGGCTCTAGATTCTTCGTTTGGACTCCGTTTTCTGAGCCGTTTGCGTCTATGCGTTTGTCTCTTCGTCTACTTTACTCCCAGCTTGGTTTTCCTCACGTTTAAACAATAAATTTGTGAGATAACAATAAAACATAAACTAGAGGAAAACTAACCGAAGTGGAGAAATGAGCAAGTAAAAGTGCTAATATAATATATGAAAAACACCTATAAATCATGCTCGTTTGGACACTTATCACACCCCCACACTTATCTTTTTGCTTTTGCTCAAGCAAAACCACGTACCCAAGTAAGTAGGGAATGCTCAATACTAACAAATATTATTATGAAGGGTAGGATAAAGAAGTGAACAGTTCATGATCATTTTAACTTATTGAGGAGTGTGATCCATCAACTGCTGGTGGCATAGGTGTGCTCAGGGTAAAAATAAAATATAGAGTTTCGGGGTATGATCCAAGGTACTTCAATGTTTCTTTTGTTTAGGTGACTCTGAGAACTTTTACCATGGCCAACTTCTCTCAAGAATGGGCATTGAGGAGAAAACAAAAGGAAAAATAGATTCATGCATTTGTTTCACTTTTGCATAATGGATGAGAAAATGTAGGCATCACGCCTTTGTATTTAAGAACACTCAACTCTCTTTGTTGGTTACCAATGGTGTCTCGCAAGTCCCTTATTTTTTTTGTATTTTTCTTTCTTTTTTAACACAGAGAAGCACCCCTTAGCAATCCCTAAGAGAGAAGACAAAAGAAACCCTGAGCAATAAATCCAACCATTTGCAGATTATTTGGTCACACCACATATAAATGCTCCTCAAAAGTAATCAAAATTTTAAAATTTTGTACCATTTATCCCAATTCATAACAGTATTTATTCTTAAAGAGAACAACCCACATATAAAGGGTCCACAATATTGAATTGGACAAACGCAAGATAAACAGAGAGATTAAGCATTTAAGCACAAATTCCACCGAAAGGGCACACTCCCCCACACTTAATTTGAACAATGTCCTCATTGTTCACCAGAAAAACAAGGGAAGGTTTCAGAAGACCTTTTCGGTAAGTAGATAAAATAGAGATAACACAAAGGTCACAAATAAACATTTAAGCACATAAACGCTCCTCTGCAGTTTTTATTTAAATTAAAGCATAATTAAAGAAACTGGTACTCCCCTGATATTATTTTTGCTAGTTGGTAAAGGAGTTCCCCCACACTTGAGCTTCAGCCTCAAGTAGCGTAGCTTGGTTGCAGTGTAGACATGAATTTGCACCTGCATAAGAACACTAGAAGCAACCATACTACAAACGGAGTTAAAAGTTAGCAAAAATAAAATTTGAAGAGAACCTGAAAATTAAAAGAGCATAAAAGCAAATAAAATAAAGTTCATCCGGGTTGCCTCCCGGGAAGCTGCCCTTCTTTAACGTCTTTGGCTAGACGCCCACTTCGTTATCCTGGATCAAAAATATAAGTAGACAACAGTTCTGCCAGGAAAACGGAGTTGACAATAATTAAAAGCAAACCACCTGGATCAAAACAAAACATTACTTCGGCATATAAAATAGGAAAATGAATACTCCACAAAATCTGGTGTTTGAGGAGGTACTGCCGGTAACGTAGTTCTAACAGAAGACCCGGTGGTGATGAATTTTCTTCCTCAAATTGGAGGATGTAAACATCCTCCTCTTGTAGGTGAGGCTTGTAGAAAGAACGCTGATCGATATCATCTTCAGAGAAAGTTAATTCTTCGAAGGTGATAGTGACATTTTGTTTGGATATTTTGGCGGGAGGTGATGGCAATTCCTTCTCTTCATTTTCGAGGATGTAAGTATCCTCATCTTCTGGATAGAGCATAGAGAAGGATGGAAACTGGCGGTAGGTGACTGTAGAGGGAAGAGAGTAACTTACATCCGTAGTGGGGTGTTCTACCTCATGAACTGTTTCGCTCTTTGGTTGCTGTTCTTGTTGAGCGAGTCTCTCCAGGTAATCTGGTTGATCTTCTAACCAGAGTTGTTCTTGTAATATGAGACAATCCACATAATCATGAGCTCCCCCACATACGGAACAGTATAAATACTGTGAATAGCAAAACTCTTGTTCGAGCTCCTCCATCTGCCGCGTACTGTTTTTTTTTGTGTTTCTGTATATAAAACGTAAGTACTGAAACAGATTTAGAAAACAAACATACTAATAATATAAACAAAATATAAAAGATAATTAATATAAACAACAAACAAAATAAAATAGACAGAATATTATAATATAACAAGTGAATAATCCGGGGCTTAGGGACTAGAATAAATCTAGTCCCCGGCAACGGCGCCATTTTGCAGACGTGTATATCTGAGTGGTTAAACTGGTGTAAAAATAAAAGAGAAGAAATTAAAACTCAAAATAAACGTCGGGCTGCAAACAAATCCCGGTCGTGGTAGTATAGTGAAATGTAAGCGACCGGATATCGAACCGTGGGACTAATGTGCATATTATAGTACCTAAGCGTGTCACATAAAGGGGGGATTAATTGACTTGTATTATAAATAAAAAGGAAAGATAAAATAAACTAAGTTAACAGATAAACTAAACGGGACTCTGGTTCAGGTTAATATAATCTGCTTAACTATGCTATCTCTAGTGGTTTAATATAATAATTTGGCAAGATTCCTGTTATTATCTTAAGGTCCGATGAAAACTCATAAGAACTCGTTTACCTGAAAATGCAAGGTCCGATGAAAACTCAAGCAAAATACGTGTAAACGGCAGAGGTGTATGAGGAATTTTATTCTTGCAACTGAGTACTAACTTAAACGATGAAAATAAGTTTCCTCCAGTTTTACGGCTTAATTAACCTATCTATTTGTCACCGATCAGATTAGAAATAGATTTAGGAAAGCAATTTAATAAACTCATGACATTTATTAAAAAGGTGCGAGATAACCTTTAATCATAACAAACTGTATTTAAATTAAAACCAGTAAAAATATTGCATAATTAATACAAACACATAATAACCATTCCCAGAGTATCAATATTCTAGCCTAACATATTAAATAGATAAACAGAAACAAGAGTAATAGAAATCATCTGTAGTCACTCCTGCATTCGTTCTGCTATTTTGTATACGTAGGACTAGAGGTGGATATGGTGGAATGTAAAATAAATAAAATGGAGAAGATGGGAGAAGAGAAATGGGATGGACGTGTGATATGAGGTGGTGGATGTCTATTTGGTTGAAGGTGCAGTGTGTTTATATAGAGGAAGGGAAGAGGCAGATCTGGAGTGGAAGAGCATTGATTGCTCATTAATTGCAGGGGACAGAGCTGAAGACGCGTGAGGAAATTAAGGTAGGCGGTGCGGAGTAGATGGATATGGCAGAAGCAAGTCGACGGGCGAAGAAGAAAACTGGCGCGCGTTGATTTTTAGTCACGTCCGCTTGTTGTCCTCGTTGGCGTCCGCCTCTGAAGCCATGCGGACGTCTCTGTCTGTTTCTGTCCGCTCCTCTGTCCACCTAGGGCTCACGCGGACATCTCTGTGTGTCTGCCTATCTCCATCACTTGTGTCCGCCCGGTCACACTTGTGTCCTGTCCGCCTAGCTGTCCGCCTATCCCCATGCGGACACAGGGGAGGTCTCAGGCGATGTGGCTTATTTCCTTCTACGAACTTTGACCGACTCTAGATTCTTCGTTTGGACTCCGTTTTCTGAGCTGTTTGCGTCTATGCGTTTGTCTCTTCGTCTACTTTACTCCCAGCTTGGTTTTCCTCATGTTTAAACAATAAATGTGTGAGATAACAATAAAACATAAACTAGAGGAAAACTAACCGAAGTGGAGAAATGAGCAAGAAAAAGTGCTAATATAATATATGAAATACACCTATAAATCATGCTCGTTTGGACACTTATCACTATGACCAGTAAGCAGCGACCGTCATCAGTAAGGTCGCTCAAAATAGTTGAAATCAGAAGGAGGTGAGGATAAACATTATATCCACAATTTCCTAATCAGTCAGAAGCTTTCAGAAACAGAAACAGAATGGAACACCAGAGTTCCCGATTCAGAAACAATCAGAGTTCATAAACAGAAGAGGGACAAGACATAATGCACACACTCAGAAGTGGTCCACGACCCATAGATCATAACAGATCTCTCGACAACACAGAAATGACTCTAATGAGCCAAAGGGTTTGTCAACCCCACAGAACAGAAAGGGAATGACCCACACTCGGAACGACGTCTACATGGTATACCACGGAATAGCTCGACCCAGCCATTCATGGCTCAGAAACAAAGTGTAATGTCCCAAAACAGAACGGCACCAAAAACTTGTTAGCAGAAATATGTGACTATGTCTACCTAGGCAGTGTACCTATCGTTTTGCGGAATAGTGAATTAAGTGGGGGTTGTCGATAAGACGGTTGTTGTGGTTGGTAATAATCTTGTCGCCTGAACTGGTTGTAACTTTGAGTACCCAACTGATTATACCTGTTTAAATTCTGCTCTATGTTCATTATCGCAACCGTCGTTTCCAACTGTGTCAACACTCTACTCAGTTCATCCATGTTATACTCCATCTTTGCCTACAAAAATAAGAACAAAAATACAAAGTAAAATAGAACTAATAATAGAAAATGAACACAAAAATAAAATTAGCTAACTCAAACCAATAAAAATAAGATGTAAATAAAGAGTCAAATAAAAAATATGAACTAGAAATCCTAACTAAATAAAAAAAATGTGAAAAAAATTAAAAAACAAAATCGAAAGAAAAATAAGTAAACGAAACAAAATTCTACTCCTAAAGGTGTACGTGTACTAAAAGTAACAACTATATCCTAATTAAACTATAAGCAAAAACAAAAAGAAAATTGAGAATAAAAGCTTACGTAATCCTAAACTAGGAAAGAAACAAAAACTAACTAACAAAATTAAAAAGAAGAAAACTTACGTACTAGCAGATCAAATTCGACAAGAAAGAAAAGTCACGCAACAGAAGCTAACTAAATTGAATTCAGAAAGCAAGAATTGTATTCGTATTCAACTTAAAGAAATCGACCAAAAATTAAATAAAAATTAAATAATAAAAAAATTAACTCAAATAAAATCTCAATCACATAAATAAAAATGCATTTAACTGTGCCAGAGGTCCCCGGCAGCGGCGCCAAAAACTTGTTAGCAGAAATATGTTACTATCTCTACCTAGGCAGTGTACCTATCGTTTTGCGGAATAGTGAATTGAGTGGGGTTGTCGATCTCAGGGACCTCGTTCAATTAATTGACAATTTATTTACTAACCGAGAAAACTAAACTAAGAAAACAAGAAATGTCACTTTTTCAGGTTTTACTTAATTTAATGAAAAGAATAACTCAACAAACAAATATAAAATAGCGAAATAATAAAACGGTAAAAATAAACTAAATAAAGAAATAAAGATTAAAACTCTAAAATCTAAGGAAGCACCTCGGATTGTTCTGCAAACCTTCACTTTATTAATCTATTTATAAACTCTTCCCAATTCTGCAATAAACTCAGGAATTTTAATTAACCCGTTGACCGGCCCCTGTACAACGAATCCTAACTGGTAGAAATAACAAGCTGCAAACCATGCCCAAGTCAGTTCTAACCAATCGCATTATAACCAATTCCTATTGGAGACAGATTAACCTATAGGCAAACCATGCTTCTAGTCGTTAATCCGGTTTAACTTCCTATGTCTTGTTAACTAATCTCAGCGCCGCATTTTGATTAGAAAACTACAAATATTACTTTAATAATTAGCTAGAGAATTAAAGCGCATGAAGAGCAGGAATTAAACTACTACGCAATTATAATCAGAGAAAAAGATTACAAAATAACTATAAAGATTCGGTTTGCTACCCCAACCCGGGGAGCTAAACTAACTACTCAAACATAATCATAAAAGTAACAAAAATAACAACGGGAGACATTAATATGTGACAATGGAGATATGTGGTGAGGTAGTGGTATGGTGGACGTGGTAGACTGGTGACAGACGATGGAGTATGTGGAGATGATGATGGATAGTGGTGGTCGACGGTGTATATGGATGGGTTGAACGAAAGTGGATGGTGCTGTGAATTGTGATGGTGTTGGATTTGGAGGTGAATGAGGCATAAGCCTCCTCTCGGGGGCATACGGCGTGATATTGGACTATTGTGGGTATATTGGGTCTTATTTCCATGGCCCATTATTTCTCAGCCCACAAGATATTAATGTTAGATAGATGATATATTTATCTATACTAGTTTTAGTTAGATAACAAATTTATCTTTACTTTTATCTCTAACATTATATGTATATATATATGCTATATCCGTGTATAGGGTTGTACGATACGCATATGAATTATAATCAAATACACTTCATTAAACTCTCATTCTCTTCTAATACCGTCATTAAGTCCTAATATGGTATCAACAGCGTGGGTTAACTAGCGTTTTTCTCTGGCAACAATGGCGGACGGTCTGGGCAAGGAGAAGACACCAGAGACGCATACGAGCAACAGCAACAACTCTACCATCGACATCAATGACCCGCTGTATGTGCATGCGGCGGAGCAACCAGGGATTTCCTTGGTACCGAAATTCAGTGGAGTTGGATTCTTGGGCTGGAAGTGCGACATCATCTCTGCGCTTAAGTCGAAGAACAAGTACGGGTTTGTTACCGGCACCGTGAAGAAACCAGACGTAGGAGAGACGATTCGCTACGCCGCCTGGGAGAGATCGTGCTCTCTCGTAGCTTCTTGGCTGAAGAATTCCTTGGATGCGAGTGCTTTGCAAGGCGTTCGATATTGCCAAGATCCCAAGATTATCTGGGATTCAATCTGCGAAAGATATGAACACACAAACCTCGCTGTGATTCATAATTTAAAGCGTGAGCTAGCAGAAACAAAGCAAGGAGAAGACACGGTTGTGGTGTACTTCAACAAATTGAAGCGAATCTGGGAGAGTTGGATTTGGCAAATCCGGCACAGAGTTGTTCTTGCGGAGCTTGCACTTGCAGTCTGGACAAACGCGTCAAGAAAGCAGTAGAGCAAGACAAACTAATCCACTTTCTTATGGGTTTAAACCGGAAGTATCTGTCAATTCGTGGACAAATACTGGCGATGCAAGAAATACCCAGTTTAGAGAAAGCTTTTTCTTTGATAGTTCAAGAAGAAGATCAGAGAGGAGACGATAATGTCACAGAGAATGCGATGTCCTTTTACAGCCATGGAGCAGGCTCAGGAGAAAATTCCAGAAATTACAGAAGAAGTGTCGACACAGAGAAGAAGAAGGCGATTTGTTCTTTTTGCAAGAAACCGGGGCACAATTTTGAAGAATGTTATCAGAGGCAAAAATGTACCCATTGCAAAAAGTCTGGGCACTTAGCTGTCGAATGCTACCAATTGCACGGGAAAGAGGCAGTAACCGCAGCTCGGAAAAAGAAAGGGTATGCCAATGCAGCTAGGGTTCAAGATGAATCGAATGCAGATGCTGGTTTGACACCGAAACAGCTATAGCAGATTGCAGAATTGATTCAGAACAACACATCAGCAAAACCAGAAGCAATAAGTCACTGTAATTTTTCAGGTAACCATCTACCTAAACTCAACTACACACAGTGTTTATTTAGCAACAATTCGCAAGATTTGTTCAAAGGCCAATGGATTATAGACTCCGGGGCAACAGACCACATGTCAGGAGCGAAAAACCTTTTCGAAAACTGGCAAAATTTGAAGATAGAAAGAAGCGTCATTCTTCCTGACGGAAGTCCGCAACTGGTGAACAAAATTGGAGATGTGAAAATTGGAAATGGAATCAGGCTAACAGGAGTATTGTATATTCCGAATTTCATGTTCAATTTGATTTCTGTTCGAAGGTTGACTGAACAATACTCTTGCTCACTGAGTTTTGACGCCCGTAATTGCTTTGTCCAGGTCCCGTTGACAGGGACGATTGAGAAAGTAGGGCGCGGTCAACATGGACTTTACATTCTGGACGAGGTTGAGGCGGATCGAAGCCTTGGATTTTCTGGATCGTTTTTGCAGACACGGCCCAAGACAAGGGTGGTGTTAATTGTAGTGGTTTGGGCTCCAATATAGATAGACTTGTTATTGATAGTTACGGTTTGGGCTCCGAAATGGATATCAGCCCTCAAGCTAAGAGTTTACACATTACTTTGGGTCATGTACCTTTAGACAAGCTTGTCCGGTTGGGATTAATAAATAAAGAAGATTTTTCTATACAATATGCTTGCGACATTTGTTACAAGGCTAGAGCGCAGCGGTTACCTTTTGGAGATTCAGTGAGTAGGAGCAAGAGACTTTTTGAATTATTACACATCGACGTATGGGGACCATTTCATACTACCACATATAATGGTTACAAGTTTTTTGTTTGCTTTGTTGATGATTTCTCACGAACCACTTGGGTACATCTTATTAAAGAAAAAGGCGATGCTTGGGAAGCAGTGGTTAATTATATTAGAATGGTGGAACGACAATTCGAGGTCAAGGTTAAAATTGTTCGAACAGATAATGCAAAGGAGCTGGGTGGTTCTAATGCAGGCAAGTTGTTCTTCTCACAACAAGGTATAATACACCAGACTACTTGTGCATACACACCACAACAGAATGCGGTAGTAGAAAGAAAACATCGATACCTCCTTGAAACTGCAAGAGCTATATATTTCCAATCCGGTCTTCCACTCGAATATTGGGGGGAATGTATTCTTCATGCAACATATTTGATCAACAGACTCCCGACTAAAGCTTTAAATGGAAAGACCCCATATGAGATACTATACAAACAAAAACCTTTGTATGATAGTATCAAACCCTTTGGGTGCCTTTGTTACAAGAGCATTATTCACAACAGAGGAGGAAAATTCAATCCAAAGGGGGAAGCATGTATTTATCTCGGAGTAGACCCAAGGAAAAAGGGCCACAAGGTAATGAGTATAAAGGATTATCACGTGGAAGTAAGTCGTGACGTTAAATTCCATACTACCACATTTCCCTTCAAGGATGGAATTGAACGTTACATGGACCATGCACAACACCATACTAGCGATAATCAGAATATAGCATATTTTGATGAAGACGTTAATCATCCAGAGTCTGAGCAAGACGCTCACGAAGAGCCTGCTATACAAGAGCAAAATACAATACATCAAGAGATTCGACGGTCAACACGGGAAAGCCATAGGCCTCGTTACCTTGAAGATTATGTTTGCAATATTTTTCAAGAGGTTCTAGACGAACGAGTTTACAACAATAGAGGGGATACCACTACTGTCATATCCAACCTTGGCAGTCTAACCGATATCACACCTACCAAGTCAATTGCTCTACTATCCACGAGTCTTAATGCCATAAACAAGATCGTGGATATGAAGGAACCAAGTACCTACAAAGAGGCAGCCGTCCATGACCATTGGAGACAAGCAATGCATGAAGAATTACAAGCACTTGAACGGAACAATACTTGGGATGTTGTGAACTTACCTAAAGGCAAAAAATTGATTGGATGCAAATGGGTATACAAAGTCAAACTCAAATCTGATGGCACGTTAGAACGTTACAAGGCACGGTTGGTTGCAAAGGGCTTTACTCAACGACATGGGTTGGACTACAATGAAACCTTTTCTCCAGTAGTCAAACTCACTACAATACGGGCTCTTATTACAGTCGCTCTAAACCAAGGATGGGTGATTAATCAGTTAGATGTCAACAATGCTTTCCTACATGGCGATCTTGATGAAGAAGTTTATATGAGGATTCCACACGGTTTAGACATACAAGGACACAACAAAGCTTGTCGCCTCAAGAAGTCTTTGTATGGTCTCAAACAAGCTTCTCGACAATGGTTTTCCAAATTGGCAAGCTTTCTTCGTACTCTCAATTTCACACAATCCAAGAATGACTATTCATTGTTCGTTAGGGAAAACAACCGAGGAAGTGTTTTCATTGCCGTTTATGTTGACGACATGCTGGTTGTTGGTACAAATCAAAGTGAGGTCGATGACATCAAAAGAGCGCTAGATCTCAACTTCAAGATTAAAGACCTTGGGGAACTACACTATTTCTTGGGTATAGAGTTTATACCCACAGGCAGCGGGTATGTTTTATCACAGAGAAAGTTTTGTATGGACTTAGTCGACGAGTATGGTTGTCACAATCTCAAGGATGCGCAAGGACCCATGCATGTGGGTAAACAACTTTTGCTACATGATGGCACACCACATGATGATCCCATACAGTATCGACGGTTGGTTGGCAAACTGAATTATTTGTCCAACACACGACCCATCAGTTTTACAGTTCAAGTTCTAAGTCAGTTCATGCAACGCCCGACTGACGCACACATGCAGGCAGCATTACATGCTCTCAGCTACGTCAAAGGTACCATGAATTATGGTATTGTATTGACAAGCAGCAAGAACTCTAAACTTGATCTCCTGGCGTATTGCGATTCGGATTGGGCAGCATGTCCAAATACAAGAAAATCCGTCTCCGGATATTACATTTTCTTGGGAGATAGTCCAATCTCATGGAAAACAAAGAAACAGAGCTCTATCTCTCTTTCTAGTGCTGAAGCAGAATATCAATCTTTACGACGAGTTACCGCAGAACTCACTTGGTTGACTCGATTATTACATGAGTTTGGTGTCACCAATATCACTCCTATTCCAGTCAAGTGTGATAATCAGTCAGCCATCCATATAGCACGCAATCCTGTCTTCCATGAGAGGACAAAACACATTGAGATTGACTGTCATTTTGTACGAGACAAGATACAGCAAGGACTCGTCGACGTAGTTTATACTCACACCACGGCACAATTAGCAGACATGATGACTAAAGCATTACCAGGCACAAGATACAGAGAACAGTTACAACGTATAGGAATGCACAATTCCAGTACGCACTAGCCTAGGCAATTCGAATTACCTACGGCTTGAGGGGGGGTATTGGACTATTGTGGGTATATTGGGTCTTATTTCCATGGCCCATTATTTCTCAGCCCACAAGATAATAATGTTAGATAGATGATATATTTATCTACACTAGTTTTAGTAGATAACATATTTATCTTTACTTTTATCTCTAACATTATATGTATATATATATGCTATATCCGTGTATAGGGTTGTACGATACGCGTATGAATTATAATCAAATACACTTCATTAAACTCTCATTCTCTTCTAATACCGTCATTAAGTCCTAATACGTGACTGTATGATCGAACCCTAACTTGCTTATATACGCAGCGGCGATAGAAAATAAATTTATCTTCAATCCTTCTCTTCATTAGTCACGTGCAGACTAATATAGTATTCCTGAATATAAACAAGAGTAACGTAAATATTAATCCATGACATGCAACCGACAATATTTATCACATTCATAATCACGTGTGGCTGTTATTAATACAAAAGAGAATGCGTGAGATTTGAAATCCACGTGAATAACTTTTGTGAAAGTATAATAATGACGATGAAAGTGATATTAAAATAATGGTGTTGACTTTACAATGAATATCGTAATTTGACACATAAAATGTATCAATTGACATCAAAACATAAATCTAAGGGAAAACATATGATAAGTGAGAAATACGACATAAATTGTTATAAAAATAGGAAGAATTAAAGTCCAAAAAATAGATGTATTTCGCACTTATCAATAAACAGAAGCAAAATTGCATTTAAATATGCCAAAACACTCATAAATCAGTAGTACAGATCAAAAGGAATCCAACGCCACAGACGGCACTCAAATCGGAGTTCAAACGAAGAAGTTACGCTGAAAACAGTAAGGTGTCCGAACTTGTGTCCTAACGTTGAAGTTCGGACACAAGTCGATTTGAAAACAGAAGCGAATTTCAGAGTGTCCGAACATCGAAGTTGGACTGATGTTCGGACGGTTTTTCGGAAAAAGTTACGTGGTGAAAAAACGGAACGTCCGAGCTTCGAAGTCAGAAAAACTGGGGGTGTCCGAACTTCGAAGTTCGGACTGAAGTTCGGACACACCCCGAATTCAAAAATACAGAGGCGCAAAACAGGCTGTCCGAACTTCAAAGTTAGGACAGAAGTTCGGGCAGCACGAAACCTGCAATTTCCAAGGACAGAGCAGAAAACATTGCAAAAACATAACCACGAATTGCCAAACTTGTACACACACCAATTCAGAGATCAATTCTTGCAACATCCCCATGGCTGAACTTCCAAACCGAATCAAGCAACCACCTACCTCGTTGATCAGCAAAAACAACAACAAACTGAGACAGCAGACACAATCCACGTAGAGCAACAATTTGGAATAGACCAACCGCCACTGAATACCCAAACCAATTGACACAAAATTAGAAAACTGAATGAAGAACCCTAGATTATCTAAACCCCAAATTCTGCAACACCAACCTGATTTCGGAAGTGAATAGACTCCACAATCTGCAGCAGTTCCACAGCCCGCACAATCATAACCCAACAGCAACGAAGCCCTCTGATTTAATCATATACAAAGGCTCAAAATCTGAAAACTGAGAGAGAAGAAAACCACCAACGAAGTCCCGAATTCTTGTAATACAAACCTGAATCGATCAGAGGAACGCAGCAGCAAAACCCTCCAATTCGACTGTAGCAGCAACCTTCACGATCCTCAGCAAGAAAGAGAACAGAGAGAGAGAGTGGAGAATGGAAGTCGACGCTCTGAACGCACGATGGAAATTGGTGGAGGAAAACTGATCGTGATGTAAAACAACTAGAAGAGATATAAATAAATAAGGTTCCCTTTCCTTATTAATTAAATGAAACAATTACCTTAATTGTTTTAAGCAATGACCTCCTTGCCCTCATCTATCAAAACAATACCTCCGAAGTCCCAACTGATAATAATAATGTAATCCATCTTAGATCATTATATAAACCGGACATAATATAATGTTGCAATTGTACGGGTTATAACATCACCTCCCCCTTTAAAGAATTTCATCCTCGAAATTGACTCACCTCACTGATCGAAAAGGGAGGGAAACTTGGTGCGCAGCTCCTCCTCGAGCTCCCAAGTCGCTTCGCTCTCTGACTGATCAGACCACTGGACCTTGACCATAGGTAGGGTCTTACTACGAAGCCGACGGACATCTCTGGCTAGAATTCTGGTAGGCACCGCCTCGAAAGAGCAGTTCTCCCTCAACTGAAGTTGGCAGTAGTCGATCACATGAGACGGATCATGTAGGTACTTCCTCAGCATCGAAACATGGAAAACACTGTGGATAGCAGACAAGGATGGAGGCAAAGCTAGACGATAAGCCATAGGGCCAATCCTCTCTAGAATCTCAAACGGTCCAACGAACCTTGGGCTAAGCTTCCCACGCTTCCCAAACCGGACTACGCCTCTGACCGACGACACTCGTAGATAGACGTGATCACCAACATCAAACTCAAGCGGCCTGCGTCTCTGGTCTGCATAACACTTCTGTCTACTCTGAGCAACAAGCAAACGCTCCCGAATCATCCTGATCTTCTCTACTGCACCTTTCACCAGCTCGGGCCCAACCAAGACCCTCTTCTTCAGGTCATCCTAACCTATGGGAGGCCTGCACCTCCTACCATACAACGCTTCAAACGGAGCCATACCAATGCTCGCCTGAAAACTGTTGTTGTAGGCAAACTCGATCAGAGTCACGTGTTGCTCCCAGCTACCTCCAAAATCCAGGACACATGCACGAAACATGTCCTCCAGAACCTGATTAGTCCTCTTTGTCCGGCCATCCGACTGAGGATGGTAGGCTGAACTAAAAGCTAAATTCGTACCCTGTGCCTTATGCAAACTGCGCCAGAACCTTGAAACAAAGCGTGGATCACGATCAGAAACTATGGTAGTAGGCACACCGTGCAGCCTCACTATCTCATCTAGATACAGACGAGCCAAACGCCCCAAACTGAAAGTCTTCTTCACAGGCAGAAAATGGGTAGACTTTGTCAATCGATCCACTATAACCCACACAGCGTCACAGCCCGAAGAAGTCTTGGGCAACCCCATGACAAAGTCCATCCCCACACTCTCCCACTTCCACTCAGGAATGGGAAGGGGCTGAAGCAACCCCACTGGCCTCTGGTGCTCAGCCTTCACCTGCTGACAGGTCTGGCACTTCGAAACAAACTCAGAGATATCACGCTTCATCCCAGACCACCAGAACGACTCCTTGAGATCTCGATACATCTTCACCCCTCCAGGGTGAACTGAGTATGGAGCTCCATGCGCCTCCTAGAGGATCTCTCTGCGTAGAACAGCATCAGCCGGCACACACACTCGACCCCTGAAACGCAGACAACCATCACTGGAGATACTGAAGTCTGAGCTCTGCTCTGAAGACAGCCCCTCTCTGATCCGACACAAAGCTGAATCTGACTCCTGACCAACTCTGATCCTGTCGACCAACGAAGACTGGACCTGAAGCGCTGCTATCATACTGGCACTGGCTGGTCTGACTACCCAAACGCCCATACGCGGAAGCTCTAAGGCGGACCTCTGAACTCTTGTCAAAGCACAAGCTATACCCGGGGCACCTCTCCGACTCAAAGCATCTGCCACAACGTTCGCTCTACCAGGGTGGTAGAGGATCTCTAAATCATAGTCAAGAATTAGCTCCAACCACCTCCTCTGTCTCAAGTTCAGCTCCTTCTGAGTGAACAGATACTTGAGACTCTGGTGGTCCGTGTAAACCTTACACGACGCTCCATACAGATAATGTCTCCAAATCTTCAGCGCGAAAACCACAGCTACCAACTCCAGATCGTGGGTAGGGTAGTTCTTCTCATAAGGCTTAAGCTGCCGAGAGCCATAAGCCACTACCTTACCCTGCTGCATCAAGACACATCCGAGTCCCTGATGGGACGCATCACAGAAGACCTCGAAGCCCTCTGTCCTAGAAGGCAAGGTCAGAATCGGTGCGGTAGTCAATCTCTTCTTAATCTCCTGGAAGCTCTGCTCGCAAGCCTTACTCCACTCATACTTGGTCTCCTTCCACAACAGACGGGTCAGTGGGGATACAATCTTAGAAAACCCCTCAACGAACTTCCTGTAATACCCAGCTAACCCAAGGAAACTACGGATCTCAGCAACATTTGTGGGCCTCGCCCACTCCATCACAGCTCTAATCTTCTCGGGATCCACCGTGATACCGTCCTTCGAGACTACATGTCCCAAGAACAATACGCGATCAAGCCAGAAGTCACACTTCTTCAGCTTAGCATACTGCTCACGATCCTTCAATGTCTGCAAAACAATCCTCAGATGCTCCTCTGCGCTCTTGGAGTACACCAATATGTCATCTATGAAGACAACCACAAACTGGTCCAGATAGGGTTTGAAAACCCGGTTCATCATATCCATGAAGACTGAGGGAGCATTAGTCAAACCAAACGGCATAACTAAGAACTCGTAATGACCATAACGAGTCCCAAAAGCGGACTTAGGCACATCCTCGGCCTTAATCCTCAACTGATGGTAGCCTGAACGAAGGTCGATCTTCGAGAACACTATGGCGCGCGCCAACTGGTCAAACAAATGATCGATACGTGGAAGGGGATAGCGGTTCTTGATGGTCACCTTATTCAGCTCTTTATAGTCGATGCACAATCTGAAAGTCCCATCCTTCTTCTTCACAAATAGCACTGGCGCTCCCCAAGGCGAGACACTAAGGCGAATGAAGCCTTTATCTAGCAACTCCTGAAGCTGAACCTTCAGCTCCTTCAACTCCGCCGGACTCATACAGTAAGGGGCCCTAGAGATGGGCTGAATCTCTGGCGCAAAGTCAATCGTGAACTTCACCTCTCTCACTGGTGGAAGTCCGGGCACATCATCCTGGAAGACCTTAGGTTACTCTCTGACGATCGGGATGCTCTCCAAGCTAGATCCCTCGCGTACCTCCGGTAGGTAGCACAAAAAACCCTGGTAGCCCTTCCTCAAGAAGCTGGCTGCCTGCATCACAGACACAATCATAGGCTCACACGGGACTGCATTCCCAGCGAAGACAAAACGGCACCCGCCTGGCAGATCAAACACTACTCTCCTCGCTGCACAGTCTATATGGGCATGGTGCTCTGCCAGCCAATCCATGCCCAAAATCACATCAAAAAAGGTCATCCGCATCGGGATGAGGTCAACACAAAAGGTCTTGTCCCGGACTACTATGGGACAAGCCTTACACACAGAATCAAGAATGCAAGGAGCAGTCCCACCCAAAGGACTACTCACACATAAATCTACTTCACTAGGCACACCAGTCAATTCAAGTCTACCCAACAAATCACAGCAGATAAAGGAGTGCGTAGCTCTAGAGTCAAACAGACAAAATACATCCTGAGAATAGATCTGGAGGATACCTAAGACGACGCGATCACCAGCACGATCACGCTCCCCCGCCATAGCATACACTCGGGCCTGAGTCTGAGGCTTCTTCTGGTCAGACCTCGCCCCTAAATCTGAACCGGTGCCTCTATCTCCTGAGCCTCTACCGGATGCCTAAGGGCACTGAGCAATCCGATGCTCCATCGACCCACACTTAAAGCAGGCACCAGTCTTCTTGTAGCACTCCCTACTAGGATGGGAGTGACCACAAGACCCACACTTCGCCCCAGCTGACAAAGATGAATAGGCTCCCCGGCGATCTCCATAGGACTGCTTCTTCTGAGGAGGAGCATCCTCCTTCTTTTGAGGCTCTTCAGCACGCCTCTTCCCTTGTGGTCCTTGCCAGCCTGCCTACCCTTGATGTCGGTCTCTACCAGCAGAGCAACATCCGCCACATCTCTGAAGGTCCGGTGACGAAGAGGTGTCACAGTGGACCTGATGTCTGGTCTGAGCCCACTCTCGAACTTACGGGCCTTCCTATGCTCATCTGGCTCCGGAGCATACTTTGAGAGAGTCACGAACTTCCTCACGTACTCCTCGACTGACATGTCTCTCCCCTGACGCAGCCGATTATACTCATTAATCTTCCGGTCCTTGTAAACGTCAGGGTAGAACTGCTTGTTGAACTCCAAGCAGAACTGCTCCCAGGTTCAAGGCTGGGGATGCTTACCCATCACCATACGCCACCACTCCTTCGCCTCCCCCTTAAAGAGGAACGTGGCGAAGTCCACCTTCTGATCGTCCTCTGAGCCCATCACTCTGAGCAGGTCCTCCACCTCAGTAATCCAGTGGCTCGCCTTCTGAGGGTTGCCACAGCCGTCGAAGGAAGGCGGCTTCAGCTTCATAAACTCTTGGAGGGCTCTAACTCGGCCTCCCATAGCATTCGCCCCTGCTGGGCCTGCTCCACCAGCTCCCCCAGCAGCTGCAGCCATCGTCTGCATCAACTGCGCCACAAATTACTGTACTGCATCCGCAGCATCTCCCTAGGGGGTCACTGATGCTCTACGATGAGGCATTCTGAGATTCACAAATCCAAAACTTGTCAGAACTGACTCAGACTTCAAACAACAGTCACAACTGAATCTCACACAAGCAAACACAGCCACAGACCCTAAAGAAAGCCAAACCCGGCTCTGATACAACTAAATGTAACACCCCTAAAACTGGCCTAAGAGTTAAGGGCATTACACGCCGCGTATTACTACCTAATAACGCAAGGCTCTAACGCTTAACAGTCACAAATAATGCCCGAAACAACACTTCCATAAATACTTGTAAACAATTGTAATGAATACATCAAACCATAAAGTAATCCTCAAACCGAAATGAAATGTCAAAAAGAAGTAAGGCCCGAAGGCTACAACTCATACAATCGAATGTCTAACAATAGAATAACTAAAAAGTTAAGCTCCAGATACTAGAACGACCCTCGCTGATCAATCTGCAAAAATGTTAAAAGTAGGGGAGTGAGCACACAACTATGCCCAGTAAGCAGAGACCGTAATCAGTAAGGTCGCCCAAAACAGTTAAAATCAGAAGGAGGAGAGGATAAACATTATATCCACAATTTCCCAATCAGTCAGAAGCTTTCAGAAACAGAAACAGAATGGAACACCAGAGTTCCCGATTCAGAAACAATCAGAGTTCATAAACAGAAGAGGGACAAGACACAATGCACACACTTAGAAGGGGTCCACGACCCATAGATCATAACAGATCTCTCGACAACGAAGAAATTACTCTAATGAGCCAAAGGGTTCATCAACCCTACAGAACAGAAAGGGAATGACCCACACTCAGAATGATGTCTACATGGTATACCACGGAATAGCTCGACCCAGCCATTCACGGCTCAGAAACAAAGTGTAATGTCCCAAAACAGAAGGATTGCATAAACAGAAGCAAAATTGCATTTAAATATGCCAAAACACTCATAAATCAGTAGTACCGATCATAAGGAATCCAACGCCGCAGAGGGCACTCAAATCGGAGTTCAAACGAAGAAGTTACGCTGAAAACAGTAAGGTGTCCGAACTTGTGTCCTAACGTTGAAGTTCGAACACAAGTCGATTTGAAAACATAAGCGAATTTCAGAGTGTCCAAACATCGAAGTTCGGACTGATGTTCGGACAGTTTTTCAGAAAAAGTTACGTGGTGAAGAAACGGAACGTCCGAGCTTCGAAGTCAGAAAAACTGGGGGTGTCCGAACTTCGAAGTTCGGACACACCCCGAATTCGAAAATACAGTGGCGCAAAACAGGCTGTCCGAACTTCAAAGTTAGGACAGAATTTCGGACAGCACGAAACCTGCAATTTCCACAAGACGGACAAAGCAGAAAACATTGCAAAAACATAACCACGAATTGCCAAACTTGTACACACACCAAATCACAGAAAAATACAGAGGACCATGGGGTTTTAGCCATCCAAAAACGCAACAAAAACATAGAGAATCACACACAAATTTAGAGATCAATTCTTGCAACATCCCCATGGCTGAACTTCCAAACCGAATCAAGCAACCACCTACCTCGTTGATCAGCAGAAACAACAACGAACTGAGGCTGCAGGCACAATCCACGCAGAGCAACAATCCGGAACAGACCAACCGCCACTGAATACCCAAACCAATTGACACAAAAATCAGAAAACTGAATGAAGAACCCTAGATTATCTAAACCCCAAAATCTGCAACACCAACCTGATTTCGGAAGTGAATAAACTCCACAATCTGCAGCAGTTCCACAGCCTGCACAATCACAACCCAACAGCAACGAAGCCCTCTGATTTAATCATATACAAAGGCTCAAAATCAGAAAACTGAGAGAGAAGAAAACCACCAACGAAGTCCCGAATTCTTGTAATACAAACCTGAATCGATCAGAGGAACGCAGCAGCAAAACCCTCCAATTCGACTGTAGCAGCAGCCTTCACGATCCTCAGCAAGAAAGAGAACAGAGAGAGAGAGAGAGTGGAGAATGGAAGTCGACTCTCTGAACGCACGATGAAAATTGGTGGAGGAAAACTGATCGTGATGTAAAACAACTAGAAGAGATATAAATAAATAAGGTTCCCTTTCCTTATTAATTAAATGAAACAATTACCTTAATTGTTTTAAGCAATGACCTCCTTGCCCTCATCTATCAAAACAATACCGCCGAAGTCCCAACTGACAATAATAATGTAATCCATCTTAGATCATTATATAACCGGACATAATATAATGTTGCAATTGTACGGGTTATAACATTCACCTATTTTTAATGTTAGCTTATTGTATTTAAATTATATTTATTACTTCAACATTTATCTGCATTCCATGTATGATTTATAAAGTATTTCTTTTACTACATCTTAGAATATTAGCTTCTATAGTATTAAGTCAATATAAGTGTTGATTTATTTAGCACCCCGTTTTACCCTAACTTACTATTTTATTCCCTTTTTATATATGTGTAAATATATATATATATATATTTCCTTAGTTTTAATTAAGAATGTTAACTTCCAAATTATATAATAATTAAAATGTAGATTAGTTTAGTTCCTTAATTTAACATCAGTTTCTATTTTTTATTTCTCTCATATAAGTGTATATATATAATCATATATATGTAAATAATTTTACTTCACTTATAAGTTAATTCCCAAAATATTTATAAACATACTGTTACTAAATGTTAGTTTAATCTTTTCATTATTTCCCAACCCAAAAAGTTTATTATTAAACTATACTTTAATTTCTGTTACATTTAAAACCTTATATTATAAGTTATTCTTAAGAAAAATTCATAAACACAATTTTTAAACCCATTTACCATTGTCCGAAAATTCCCAAATTAAATATATAGTAGCTATAACATTTTAGACATATTATAAAAATTTTATTTCATTAAAATATCTTTTTTTATTTAACCAAATAATTCCATAATACCCGTAACTTGTAAAAATCATAATTTACGTTTAAAAAACACCAAAACCATATTAATTTACATCAAAATAAACTAGATTTTATAAGGAATCTATGGTTAAAATTTCAAGTCAAAATACATTCGGGAAGGTATTTAAATCAATTCAACAAGTTAGGGTTTAATTATGGTAATATTAAAACTCATAACCAACTCAATAACAACTTAAAGAGATCTAATCTCGGCCGTCCGTTTCTAAAACTTACGATCGGACGGCCACTGAGTCTCCAGTTCATCCCCAATCCCCCAGCGATACCCGAGTACTAAATTGCGAATTCCTAAAAATCTACAGAACCAAATTCGATGATTCTTTTTTCTATGGTTTCGAAATTCAATCCCGGTTCTAATGAAACCAAATTCGCTAGCTAACATGCAGAATTCAGCGGTTTTCGATTCTGGTTCGAGGTTAGGGTTTTTTCGGTTTTCCAATTACAAATCTCACGAATTCTCTCAATCTAACGCTTAATTGATGCAATTGGAACACGGGTTTAACCGATAATGTAAAGGCGATTAGCAAGGTCAAATGAATTTGATGAAAACTTACCGGAATTGCACGAATCGAAAGAATTCGATTTCGGTTTCTGGAAAAATTCCCCCTTTACGAACTGACTGAGTAGCCAACTTTACCACACTATAAGTTTTGGTACAGATCAAGTTCGAACTTGTTCTTGGGCTTAATCTAAAGAGGAAACTTAACTCTACACAATGATAGCAAGAACTCACTCTAGTTTGCATTATACAGAAAGAAAACTGACCTGAAAGTTACGAGTTTACCTTACGTTTTTCCGATGATTTTATGTGATGGTGAATCGAGATCTTTAGACGTCTCGCTCTCCCAATCGGTTATGAATCAGCCTTGGTCATCAACACGAAAGTTGTAGATGGATTAATGATCTACACAACGAGCTATAGAAATCGAATTTTGGTTGAAAGATGAGGAAGTTATGGCAAGACGAATCTTACCTGAAATCGAAGGAAACTGGAAATCTGTGTTTTCGGTTTCGCATAGTGGCTACTTTGGATCGAATTTCTGGTTGATGTAGGATGATCTAGGTTTAGTGTGAGTTATGGTTGTAAAGAGGAAGTGTAGGAGAAGACAACAAAGAAGACAGCACTCAAAAACTCTCAAAGATGAGTGAGATATAGCCGTCTAACGTTAGGGCAAAATCGCATAAGTCTGTTCCGATTTTTAAGCTAAGTGTGGGTGGCCTGTGACCGATTGAGACGTGGTAGGTTTCGAAATTTTGACTTTAAACTTCATTCCATCATAGCTTTTGGTAGGATGATCCGTTTTTGACATTCTTTTTATCGATCTTCATGGTTTTCCATAACCTATTTATTGGTATAGGTTTCATGGGCTGGTTTGACCATTCTAAAAAAGTTAACCCTAGCAAGGCTTGAGAAGCTTTAGGGTTCTAGGATTTTATATTGACTTTATGCCTCAAATCAATATTCTAACACTTTCAAAATTCTTTATATATACTTGTAATGTTTAGAAAATTTTCCAAGATTATTGACTTATAAATCTTATTATTAATCATAATAATATATAATAATATATGGTAATCCAATATTTAATAGTATTCTTTTGGATTAAATGGGAGAAATCCCATGATTTAATTTTCATAACTCCACATTAGGATATAGTGATTTATTATTCACAATTCCATACTATAATATCATAATTAATGGTATTATTTACGGTCTTAATAAAAGAGATCCCCTAAATTAATTTAAATTAATTTAGGGGAATTTCAAGATTATAGGACGAGGAAGCTGTATCAGATTCGCTTCCCAGGACCATGTCATCAGAAATGGTTAGCCTTGAGAGTGGTATCAGAGTGAAGTATCACTCTGATGACTGGAAATACCGAGTTTAGGAAATACCGAGTTAGGAATTAGAAGCTTAGGGCTAAGGGCTGAGTGTTAGCATTAGAGATATGCTAGTTAGGAACCACCGGTGTGTACCGGACACCTACAATATCAGACCCGCCCTCCACAAACCCATTGTCTTATTTGGGAAGGAAAGCTAGAGGGCAGGAAAGTCCTCTCATACTCGGGGAAAACCCGATCTGGCAGTAGTGAGATATTCCTACAAGAGGAAGCACGACACTAGTAATTCCAAGAACTAGAAGTCCCGGAGATGGATCCCAGTTGAGCAACAATGCCCGCACTAAATAGCGGTTGAATGAGCACTCCAACCATAAAGAGACTGCAACTTACAACAGCATAGGGCGACATGCTTAGCAGTCGCGAAACCTGGCTAATCAACCAGCTGCAGGAAAAGGAGCACTAAGCGTGCAATGGAGCGGAAAATGGAATAGTAAGAAAACCCGAGATACAAGTCTACGGACAGTAATAGCTAAGTAATACCACCAATGGTATGCTAGCTGACTAAGGACATAGTCAGGAGTGGTTAACTCTGAAACTACAATGCCAAAAGGTTACAATACCTGGCCGACATAGCTTACACAGCTACAAGGATATCCACGGGATATGAACCGATAGGACTACAAGAGTAGTGCCTAAACAGGCTAAGGCTCAATAACCATGGTAAGCATGTGGGAACGAGCAACAAAGAGAAACATAAGGCAAATCAATAAGGATCTCCAAGGATTGGAGAAGTACCCAGATCGACGACAGCCATGTCCAGATCACTGAGAAGCTACTTAAAAGATCGAGTATGCTGACCATAGATCAATAAGATCAAAGGAAGAGTCGGCAAGACTACCAAATACGAATGGAAACCATACCGTGATCGGTATAGGTTTACCCAAAAACCACCAGTACCACGCACTTGCCATGGCAAGTGCAGTAAGAACAGGAACATGTAGAGGGACCCTAACACACCACAAGTACATAGTAATGTACTGTAACCGTGAAAAAGCAACTACGGGATCACAAATCCTGGAAACTGGAAGGATGAAACCTTGGAAGGGCCTGACGGCCTGACCATCGTATTAAGAACATACTAGTCAGTGGGAAGCTAGACTTGGTCAAGACCCCAGACATGGCTATGCCATGATGAACTTCTATTAACACCGAACCATTGTTTCAAAACCCAAATTTTTCTTTCAAAACCACAACCTTTCTTTTAAACATGGATCTTTAAAACCAAACCAACAGAACAACGGTGAGTATCATAGAATGATACAAGAGGAGTTGACAATAGAATACTTCACCTAGGCGTGTGAAGAGCACTACGAGTGTACCCAAATAGGGGATGTGGGACGACCGCACTCTGAAGGAGCTTGCGGGCCTGACATATAGTTAGGTAAGTGGTAACGTATCAACAAGGTGCCCCGCGTATGTATACATGTAGTGCACGAAACACGGGAAGCATTCAACTCCGTTCTACGGACCATGAGTAAATGCAAGCAGAACAGCTGGAAAGTATATCCAGCCCAACACAGTAAGGCAAAAGCCTAATGTGAACACCTGAATGCTCAACAAACGGGACGGAGTTCCCAAGAGCGATCACAAGAGTACTATGAAGTATAATTCATCATTGGAGAGGATCTTAAACCTAGTCTAAGACACTAGGAGGAACTATAAACGGTCTACCCAAGGACGGGAGACGCTATAACCCTAAAAGGGATAGCTCAAATACGATACCACAAGTCGGTATAGCGGGCATAACATATCCTAAACATTAGCCGGATGTAACAGCGTAACCTAATAACACCCAGGAGCAATCCTTGAAGGTTGTCTAAATTAACATCAGTCGAACAAGCGTCATGATAAGAGCACGGAAGCTAGAACGAACACTCGGTTAGGACACCGAAGGGATTTCACTTAACAGGAAATACCCTCAACCATTTAAAGGCACTAATTAGCACCAGATTGCCTAAGGGCCTCCTATGAACGGAAGCGTGATGCCACAACTTGCCATGGTGCCCAGTAATACCTCCAACCTATGGGGTATACAAGGGGTGGAAACATGTATAAGCAGCTTGCAAAGAGCATAGCTTGCAGCAATAAGGCTTAAAAGCCATGAATTAACTGCGTTATATAAACTTTAACAGTTGCAAAACCACACCATTTAATAACAAGATTTGCAAAGGATATTGCTTCATACGACAAATGAATCGACAACTGAACCACCCAATTTAGACTCAACGTCATGAGTGACTTGGAGTAATGGCTACTCAGTGTCATTGTCACTAGAGCATCAGTCTACATACAGTTAACGAAGCTGTTAATTACCCTCATGCCTTCTGTAGAAACGGTAACACAGAGGCATAGGAATCGTGATAATGCCAACAATGGCCTAGTCCACACTTGGACACTACGGAAACCCGAGGAAAGGTACCCCTCGTTAATCGAAGACCACCAAGGTGGTGAAGATGTGAACCCTTAGAAAAGGCTTCCATCTACTATAACAATAAAGCCTACGCATATAGATATTGCCAAGGGGCGATGAAATAAGGAAATGAGACTTCTAAACCATTACGACTTAATGGAGTAAGTGTACTCCATATGCACCCAAGCATATGGTGAACCATCGTATGAATACTAACATAGAAACCTTGTCAAGAGACTTATGAGTGGAAACACACCCCTCAACAAGAACTTTCACCTACCAGTGATAGAATACTCTTCAATTAAAGAACGGGACCAGAAAACCCTTGAAGTTTCTTGGGATGTCCCGGTGATGTACATACCAAAGTAATACTGCGCAGCTAGAGCCTATAACCAATGCTCAGCACTAGGAGACAGTAATTGTCAAAAATAATCAATGTGAATGCACATTGGACACCATGAATGACCAACGCTCAAGGGAGCTTGTAGCCCGGTAAATTACTTCATCCATTGTCAACCAAGATACTTGGTAAATTGTATCATAAATGGTGAAGAAATGTGAGGTAAGCTAACCTACACATGGAAACCTAAATTGAAATAAAACATCTCCACATTGGGAAGATAGTAACATTGCGGTATGCTACGACAACCGCCATACACACGAACAGAGGAAACCCTCGGTATATTCACACCATAAGGAAATGGTGCCAACAACAATGGCAATGAGTAAAGATAAGCAACCACAGTAACAGAGACCTTAGGAACAATGTTGTATAATGAGTAAGAGTATGGTGCGCAACAAGCGACCGCTATGAGGAAGTAGTTAGTCAATGACACGGAGTATAAGTATGAGAAGACAGGCAGAAATATTCTTCCCTATCACATAAGTGACTTACTGTCAAGCGTTTACACCTCTACACTCTATATGACTGCCTGTTTTGGTATTGCACTTGTGCAGCTAATGACCTAGTGGGATAGCGAGGAATATGGAAAATGTAAGTAGTAGTAAACCCTTCTTTTCACCAATAAACATGGCATAAGCTAGTTAAGCAAGCTTAGCAATAAACCGTGCGGCCTAAGGCCAAAGAAGCATGAAGAGTGTAACACACACTAACCATCACAAGATGTGAATTCCATTGGAATAAAAGGTGAAAGAAGATGTAAGAAAGTCACTAGAACCGACGCATAGAAAATGCAAGGTCATACATGAAATACCCCTAAATTAATTTAAATTAATTTAGAGGATTTCTTTTATTAAACCTTTAATAATGCTATTAAGTATTAAATTATTATATGGAATTATGAATGTTAAATTAGTATAAGGGATTATGAATATTAAATTATTGTATGGAATTATGAGTATTAATACTATATGGAATTATGGAAATTAAATTAGGGGATTCCTCCTATTTAGCTCTAAAGAATACAATTAAATATTTAATTATTATATATTATTATATAGTATTATGAATTTAATAACAAGAATTATAAGTCAATAAATCTTGGAAAAATTCCTAGATACTCCAATTATATTATCAAGATTTTAGAAATATTGGGAGCATTGATTTGAAACATAAAAGTCAATATAAAATCCTAGAAACCTTAAAGCTTATTAAGCCTTGCTAGGGTTGACTTTTTGAGAATGGTCAAACTAGCACATGAAACCTATACCAATAAAAATGTTATGGAAAACCATGAAGATTGAGAAAAAGAACGTCAAAAACGGATCATCCTAGCCAAAGATATGATAATATGAAGTTTAGAGCCAAAATTTTGAAAAGATGCTGATGTGGCAAGTCTGCTGACTCATCAGGCGCCTCGGGACACGCGCCCAACACTTAGATAAATTCTATCTCCACGTTTTTCGCAACTGACTTCGCCCTAACTTGTGACCTCCATAACTTTCTCCTCTTTTGGAATTTTTGAGTGCCGTCTTTTGCATTCTCTTCTCCTTAATCTCCTCTTTCCAACCATAACTCTTACATCTTCTAACTCATCCTACATCGACAGGAATATTGATCCAAAGTTGCCACCTTGCGAATTCGTTACCTAGAATTCTAGTTTTCTCTAAAATCAGGTAAACTTCATCTTGCCATAACTTCTTCGTTTCTCAGCCAAATTTTGTCTTCTTTAGCTCGTTTTGAAGAGCTATAATCCCTCTACAACTTTCATGTTGATGACCAAAGCCAATTCCCAACCGTTTAGAAGATTTAGGTGCCTAAAGTTCTCGACTCGTCAGCACATAAAATCATAGATTTTTCCAGAAAACGCAAGGTATAAACTCGTAACTTTTGGCTCAGATTTCTTTCTGTGTAGTGCAAATTAGAGTGAGGTCTTGCTATCAATGTGTAGAGCTATGTTTCCTCTTTCGATTAAGCCCAAGAACAAAGCCTAACTCGATCTGTACTGAAACTTATAGTGCTTCGAAGTTGGCTACTCGAACAGGCAAGGTTCGAATATTTTTCCAGAACCCGAACTTGAATCTCCTCGTTTGTGCAATTCCGGTGAGTTTTTCTTCAAATTCCTCCGATTATGCTGATCGGTTTTGCATTTCCGACCTAACCCATGTACCAATTTCACCTATTGCGTATTAGATTAAGAGAATTTTGCAAATTCGAATCAGAAACATCATAAACCCTATTCGAAGAGAACCCAGAATCGAATTCGACGAATACTGAATTATAGGTGGTGAAATCGGTGTCATTAGAACCGGAATTTAATTTCGAAACGAATGGAGGAAGAATCACTCGATTTCGTTCTGTAGATTGAGAGAAATCTTGAATTTAGTATTCGGGTGTCGGGTTTAGATTGCTGATGAACTCGACGATTTTTGGTCATCCGATCGTAGTTAAAAGAAACGGACGGCCGAGATTAAAACGTTTAAGTTTAAGTGTTTAAGTTTTTATATTAATTTCAGTAAATAACCCTAACTTGTTGAGTTAATTTAAATACCTTCCCGAATGTATTTTGACTTGAAATTTTAACCATTGATTCCTTATTAAATCTAGTTTATTATGATGTAAATTAATATGGGTTTTGAGTTTTTAAACGTAAGTTATAATTTTTGCAATTTATGAGTATTATGGAATTATTTGGAAAATTTAAAAAGATATTTTTATGAAATAAAATTTTTATAATATGTCTAAAATTTTATAGTTGTTGTATACTTAATTTGGGAATTTTTGGACAAGAGTAAATAGATTTAAAAATTATATTTCTAAGGTTTTTCATAAGTTACCTTATAATATAAGGTTTTTAATGTAACAAAAATTAAAGTATGGCTTATTAATAAAAATTATAGGTTGAAATTAATATAATAAAACTAAACTAACATTTAATACAGAATGTTAAGAAATATTTTTGAGTATCAACTTTTAAGTGAAGTAAATATGTATATATATACATATATATAAAAGAAATAAAATAGTAACTTAGGTTAAATCAAGGAACTAAATTAATCTACATTTATATTAATTATATAATATGGTAGTTAATATACTTAATTGAAACTAAGGAAAATACTTTATTTTGTAAACCATATTTTGGATGTAGATATGTGTAAAAGTTAATATAAATAATTAAATGCAATTAAACTACATAAAGAATGTCTAGAATAAATCCTAGTATACATATACGATAAATAAAAGAAATAAGATACCTTATAGCAAATAGAATATGAAGAAATAAATAAGTTAAAATTTAGGAATATTTGTAATTAGATTACATAAAATGTTACACAATAGATCTTATTCTATAGTTGATAATAAATAAATGTAATACTTTTACATCTAAATGTGAAGTGGATTAGTAAGTCTAGATTAAATCATCTCTTAACATTTATGGTATTGAAATATAATGTAATGTTTTAAGATAAAATCATTAAAAGGATTATGATATAATCTATGTTAAACTATGTTTTGGAAATTTATCTAAATAATTATCCCTAAGTTTCTTAGAATTAGATAAGCCATATAAAATACATTTATTACCAATATTCAGGATGTGAGTTTATAATTAAGTGATGTATTCAGTAGTTAGAACTTATGAAAGGTTTGTAAATAGGAATTAGATACTTAAAACCTTAAAACCTTTAGTTAGATGAAACTAGGTTATATAAGAGATCATATTGATCTACTTTACAACATTGAAAATATTAATATATCATTTGAATATAAGGTATGGGGATTTTTCAGAATATATTATCTTATTACATAATTAACAATTTCACTTACGAATCAGATTTAACTCTTAGATAAATTTTACCTTATGTTAATATGTAATGCTTATCCTAAAACATAATAAAGGGAATTAATTTATTAAGTTATTCCTTTGAAACCTTAGGGTTGTAAAACAATTTAAAACGTATTTAAGACTTAAGTTTATTGAAGTTTAGTATAAAAGGATTGTACATAGACTATGGGGGGAATTTGTGTAAAAATAAAACATTTAGGAAATTAAATGTAAGTAAGGATACATAAAAGGTTATACTAAACACCTTATTGTATAGGTAATAATAAAACATATAATATACCTTGTGAATACTAAATGTAGGATTAATTCGTTAAAACTAAGTTAACTATAGTATAGTTATTCAGGATGAGAAGCTATTTAACATCTTATGACAAGTTTATTAGATGGTTGTAATTAAAAGTCATTCTGAACTAAAGATGAGATAATTGAGTTTAGCAGTTCAATTAAGTTTTGCTAAAACGCGTCTACAACCCTACGATTCCAATATACAAGATGTAGATCTTAATTAAGTTAAGGGAGAGACTTAATCATAGTGGGTTATCTAGTAGATATTGCTTAAGTACATAATCTTTTCATTGTGAGATAATAGTATAGTATTCTGAGATGAATCCATCATAGGTCATAATACAATGTTTATTCTAAATTAAGAATAAAGGTATTGAGCTTAAGATTATTATTGAAATTATTAGATTTAATTATATAATATAAACACATTTATGATATAAAGGTCTCAAAAGTTTTTATTGTGAGGATTGTGGTTAAATATGAATAAAGTGCATAGGAGTGGACAGTTAGCAGGTGTTAATAAAATACATTCCTTGATCCTACAACCATGGGCTATACAACCTTCTAAAATAAGTCAAAGGTTATACATAACATTTAAGCGAGGGCTTATAAGATAATTGAGATTTGGAAATAAGAGAGAGGAATTTATTTAAGTTTAACTTAGGGTACAGGTTATTGATAGTAAATTATCTTCAATGTTTCTCAGAGAATTGTTGAATGTTTGCACAAGTTTACTAGAACTGCTACAACGTTGACCAGGTACGATTTCTCGTACTCAGATACTTTTGCTAACGAACTTTATGGAATGCTTTGGAAAATGCCTACTGATTTTGGTTGGATTTCTAAAAGGGAATGGTTGTGTGACTAACTCAGCTTGTGTGACTAACTGAGCCTTGAATGTGAAACTCACTTGGGTATTGGTTCCTTCTATTTGGTTATCCCGTTAGACATTAACTGCTTAGGGTTTACGCTTCTGCACTCTGTAGGACTGAGTGTTTTGGTATTGCTCTGGGTAGTTAGTGATCTAGTGGGAATGTGGAGAAGGTCAATCTTTGGTAATTCTTCTTTTGACTCTGGATATCGTTTCATCCATGAGCTGGTTCTTCAGGTTTCGACATGCGCGCGTCTTCATTGGTAATAATGAGGGGCTGTATATCCCCTGTCCCAAAAGGGACGTTGTAGACAGTGAGGGGCTGTATATCCCTTGTCCCAAAAGGGACGTTGTAGACAGTGAGGGTTGTATATCCCCTGTCCCAAAAGGGTCGTAGTAGACAGTGAGGGGTTGTATATCCCTTGTCCCCAAAAGGGACGTTGTAGACAGTGAGGGGCTGTATATCCCCTGTCCTAAAAGGACGTACTTGGCGGTGGGGGCCATCTCTCCCAGTTGAATTATTCCACTCTTGAGTTATTGGTTCTTGGATCTATCTTATCATTCCTAGTCCTTTGTGACTATCTGAGTCTTTCTACTCCTAACGGGAATTGGGTTTAACTAAGGCATTGGATGTTCACTAACACATGGTGTGGTTTTGTTTCACTAACTTTACCTTCCTATTATTTATCTTTATCCTTAACTTGGTATCTTTGGCTTGGTGATTTTAAAGTGCCTTGTTTCCCTGTTTTACTTTCAAGAGTTTAATTTCAAGTTACTATTTATTTTGAAGAGTTATGTTTTAAAGATTGCTTTGGAGAATTGTACCAGTTCCATTCCAGGGAACTGACTCACCCTTCCCGGGGTGGGCTGCTTGGTTTCATCTTGCAGGTATAAATTGTTTATACAGGTGGCCACGAAGAGCATGAGTGATTGGGATGGGAATTAGGAATTGTGGAGAGTTATTCTATTTTACTAGTAGTTATGTTATGTTGTTTTTTCTCGAGTTCAGACCGTAGCTTTTGTAATTTTATAAGTTGTAATTGGTGAGGTTTGGTGTCGGGTGTTTGAAACCCGATGGTCTATAAACGCCAGTAGAGATTTTATATTCCGCTGTATGTATTGTAAATAGGGGCGTTACAATACAAGTAAAGAACACTTGTACTGAACCAGAAGAACTGGTGTAATTCAGAAGCTATTGACAACAGAGGAAACACTACAACTAAGTAGTGACTTCACCTCGCCCGACAATATATGAAATACCCGAACTAAATATAGGGACTAAAATTAATCTAATACGTATTTAAGGGCCTAATGACGCCTACGTAATATTGGTAAGGAAATATAAGTCCAAAAGAAATGAAGAAATGCTTAAAAAGCGAAAAACGCTAAATAAGCGTTAAATAACCATGGGAGGTATGAGACCTCGGTTAGTGTATTATATGGGTTCTAAGGGATTAATAAGACCTAAATATTATATGGGAACAACTCCCGAAGAAAACGGATCCATAAAATGGATTAAAACCATAATCGAACCTTAAAGCACGTGTTTCAAGGTAACCGGGAAAACACGACTTTAAGCGGGTCAAATAGACTCGTAATAGTTTCGGTCAACTAAATTGTCATTAATAAATAATAGTGAAGGCCTAGAACCAATAAAATCAGTAAAACGAGAAAATAGTAAAAACTGTCAAAAACGGGAAGTTGTGGGGTAAAAGTGTAAATAAAATAAATAAGTGTGTTCACTATTGCAATTAACATTTTAAAACCCCATGCGAGGAGTGTGTGCAGCCGGTTAATTAATAACCCATGCCCCCTCTCTTAATTCCCTTCTATGTACAAGAGACAAACAAAATAAAAAAAGTCAAAAAGTAAAACTCTCTCTCACCCCTCACATTTCTCTCACTCACGTACAGAACACCCACACCCCTCTCTGTTTCTTTCTTCTTCTTCATGCGACTGTAATGGCGATTTGAGAGCCATTCACAAACAGCCCACTTTCTCTCCATTTTTGAAAGCCTAAACCACCACCAAATGCTACAAAAATTATACCGTTGGATTCGTATCGCTGAGGAGATTATTCTACACCCTTCAAAAATCTAAAACCTCCAACTTTATTTTTGAGGGTATAATCATTTTAGAGCTTGAAGAGCACCATTTTAAGATCTATCTTCTTCTCCATGTTCTAAGGTAAGAAAGAGACCAAAGCTTCACTCTTTTCCATTGTTCCTTGCAAAAGTCAAAACTCACGTAGAACACCACTATTCCATTCTCAGCCGATTTTGGCATTTCAAAGAGGAGTTGAAGCCTTGTCATTTGCTACTCAAAAACTCCATTAGAAGCTCAAGGTAAGACCTACTAAGTGGTTTAAATGGTTTCTCACAAAGTTAGGGTTTAATACGTGAGATAGAAAATTCACTAGTTTTGGTGTGTATGTGTGTGCTTGGTTACATGGTGTATCTTGGCTTAAATAAACCAAGAAAACAAAGAAGGAGAGAGCAGCAAGAAAGGAGAAGGAGGGAAAGAAAAAGGAATCAAGGAAACCCAAGGTAAAGAGAAGTCTTTGTACAGTTTTGATGTATGTATGCGTATAAGTATGTTGTTTTAACAATGGTTTAGACATCACCGTAACAGTAGGAAGAGTATGGGTATATTAATGTGAATGGTAATTGTATTTTGAAGCCTTTGAAAACAAGTAAATAAGTTGTTAAGTGTAAATGGTAAGTGTGCAGTGAGTATTAGTATGTGGTGGGAGAATAATGTATATGTTGAACAGGTTATGAATGTATGGAGTGTGCAAAATTATGTGGTGAGAACATTTAGAAATGTGGGGAACCTCTGTCAAAATTCGTTTAGGAATTTAGAGACTTGAGTGTGTTAGAAAAGAAAGAACAAAGCTGTTGTACTGAGAAGGAAAGAATAAGAGATTTCGCTTTGGTATGTAATAGGAAGAAAGAGTGTAGTTGGGTAGAGCTGTAAATGGTGTATTGGGAGTTGTTTAACTAAGTAAGGATAGATTGAGAATCATTGAGTTAGTGAGAAGAAGAATGGGAAAGTCTGTAGCAATTCTTGGAGAAGGAAAAATAGTAATAGAGAAGAAAAACTTACAGTGAGTGTATAAATGTAACAGATTTTTATAGAGTGGATTAGGCTAGTTTAAAGTGCTTAATCAATGCTAAAATATTCTAGATTATATGTAGGAATATTGGGGGAGAGATTGGAAGAAGTTTGGAATTGAAATAAGTTCAAAAACTTACATAAATTGCAATACTGTAACTAGTCCGGGTTTGCAAACCAGCACACAAACCCGGACTAGCATGAAAACACGACAGAAAGTTTTTACAAGGGATGGTCCGGGTTTACAAACCAAGGCACTAACCCGGACCACCCCAAAAATACACCCGTAAGTTACCAAAACAGATGGTCCGGGTTTGCAAAGTAGCACACAAACCCGGACGATGCAAAAAAATCACCCGAGAGTATATACCCATGTGGTCCGGGTTTGCATACTAGGAAGGAAACCCAGACCAAGCAAGAATTTCACCCGTATGTAGTTCAAATGAGTTGGTCCGGGTTTGTAAACCCGGACACCAACCCGGACCAACACATAAATCCTACAGAATGTTTCTAAGCTTAGGTAAGGATGGGTAATGATGGGTAATGATATTATAAGATGATTAAGACATAATTAATGATGTTTAAAGGTTACTAAGGCCATAAACAAGCTTAGAAAATAATTGTAAGTAGGTAACATAAGTATAAGTATTTGAACAACAATGAATTAGTAAGTATAAAACAGGAAATGTTAGTAAGTGATTAGTAAGGTAAAGTAAGGGTAATTAACCACCCAATTGTATGTGTATGTTTGGACTTGAATTGTGAACACCGGAGGAACGTCGGATACAAGTACAACAGTGAACGATATGATTTCTTCATGCCCTGTATCCTAATCTGGTTACCCCGATTTGTGTGCTTATTTGATCACCTAATAAGATAAATGCATGAATCGGACTATATTGCACCTACTTGTGCTTGCTTACATTGTTCTTGATATTTGTCTTGAACAATAGTTTGTATAATTCATGAAATATATGAATGATGATGAATTGTATTTGTATCTCGTAGTGTACTTGTATATTGTATTGTATTTTGTATGGGTGTGTATATGAACAATGCAATATGTATGTGGCTTGGATGTTGACTTCTACTAAATTCCTAAATATCTAACTCCTAACTTAAGTGAGCAAATTGGAATGAGTAGAAGTCCAATATAGCTTCGGCCATGCGTGAGGATGAGGAGACACAAGAGGTTGGATCCGATTCCTGACTCTTAAACTGGTCCGCGGCCCAAACCCCTTAAATGGGTAGCATCCCGGATTGGTGAGTCAAGTAAATCCCGGTGGTGGGACGGAGTAGTCCCCGGGCCGGAGGTCCCGACGACTTAACATGAGTAAGAGTAAGTAAGTAAGTATGTATGAGTATGAGTATGTATGCGTAAGTACTGTGGAACGAGTAAAAGAGTAATCTCCACCCGATTAACCCGGGTGGACCAACATGAGCTAACAAGTATGGTGGATTGTGTATGTATTGCGTATGTATTGTACATGTATTGTGTATTGTGGATTTCGGAAAGGTAAGTATATATCTAATGGCTTGTATGATTTACCATGTATGTATTGAAAAGTATGTATTGAAGTGTATGTATGTATTCCTTGCGTAATGTATTGTAATATTATGTATAAGAGCATGTATGCATGTATGTTTGAATGAAATCAATTGCATGTATTCGACCAAGTGGTCGGCGTACCCTCACTAGTACGCGGGGTATGCGGTTATCATATGCAGCGAAAGCTGACCCCCTAGGGGGAACGTTTTTAGTGTGCAGGTACCCGAAGCGGATATGGTCAAGGTAAGAGACCGGTGGCTACATTCGGATAGTAGAAGTAGAATGTAGAGGTGTACTAAGTGGTACACCCTTGTACTTAGGAAGTAAGTAGTTTGTGAGGAATGGGTAGTTGTAGATATGAATTTGGGAGAGGTATTATATTTGTATAAGGATCTTAGTAAACACGGTGTATAGTATTGTAATGTATCGAACCTATGGAGCATTGTATGAAATGGAGTATTGTAATGAATGGGAAGTTCTAGTATCTGATTGGGTAATTGGAGTATGTATCGTAAGTGTGTAGTACTCGGATATTCCGGTCCATCAGACCGATGCTGTATGTAGTAGTAACCTTGTTAGTCACGTGGGTGACTAACGGCAGTGTATCACCCACCGTTGAGTATGTAAGTATCCGCTGCGTGAATCTGGATTGTATAAGGAGATTGGACGGTAATGACGGTATTAACGGTTGGGGTGTTACAAAAAGTGGTATCAGAGTGAAGTATCACTCTGATGACTGGAAATACTGAGTTTAGGAATGCCGAGTTAGGAATTAGAAGCTTAGGGCTAAGGGCTGAGTGTCAGCATTTAGAGATATGCTAGTTAGGAAACTACCGGTGAGTACGGATACTACAATACCAGACCCGCCTCACTAACCCTATTGTATAACTTGGGCAAGTACACCAGAGAGAAGGAAAGACCTCTCATAACTCGGGAAAACCGATCTGCAGTAGTGAGATAATCCTACAAGAGGAAAGGACTTGACACACAGTCGATTCCAAAAAATTGGAAGACCCGGAAATGGATTCGGTTGAACAACAGTACCCGCACTTAATGGAGGTAGGATGAGCCTCCAACCATAGGAGGCTACAACTTACAACAACAGGGGGCGACATGCTTAGCAGTCGCGGAATCTGGTTAACCAACCAGCAGCAAGAAAAGAAGCAGTAAGCGCAACGGAGCAGAAAAAGGAACAGTAACAAAACCCGAGACACAAGTCTACGGGACAGTAATAGCTAAATAGCACCACCAACGGTATGCTAGATAACTAAGGACATAGTCAGGAGTGATTGACTCCAAAAACTACACGCCAATAGGTTACAAACCTGGCCAACATAGCTCAGACAGCTACAAGAACATTCACAAGATATAATCTGATGCAACTACAACTGTAGTTCCTAAACAAGCTAAAGCTCAATAACCACGGTAAACCGGGGGAACGAGCAACGAGGAAGAACACAACCAAATCAAAAGGGGAGTCTCCAAGGATTGGAGAGGTACCCTGATCAATGACAACCATGTCAAACTCACTGAGGAGTTACTCAGAAGAATAATTAATCTAAGTAGATGATCATGGGATCAATGGGGAAGTCGACAAGACTATCAAGTTCTAGTGGAAACCATACCGTGACTGGTATCGGTTTACCCAAAAACCACCGGTACCATGCACTTGCCACGGCAAGTGCAGTAAGAACAGGAACATGTATAGGAACTTTAACACACCACACGTACATAGTAATGTACCGTGACAGCGGTGGAAGAACTATAGGATCACAAATCCTAGAAGCTAGAGGAATCAAACCTTGGAAAGGCCTGACGGCCTGACCATTGTATTAAGAACATACCAGTCAGCAGGAAGCTGGACTTGGTCAAGACCACAAACATGGCTATGCATGTAGAACTTCTTTTAAACACCGCACGATTGTTTCAAAACCCAAAATTTCTTTCAAAACACAACATTTCTTTTAAACCTTGGTTTTTAAACAAAACCAACAGAATTACGGTGAGTATCATAGATTGATACAAAAGGAGTTGACAATAGAATACTTCACCTAGGCGTGTGACGAACACTACGAGTGTACCCAATTACGAGATGTGGGACAACCGTACTCCGAAGGAGCTTGCGGGCCTGCACATAGTTAGGTAAGTGGTAACGTATAACATGGTACCCCATGTATGTATACATGTAGTGTACGAAACACGGGAAGTAGTCAACTCTGTTCTACGGACCATGAGTAAATGCAAAGCAGAACAGTGGACACCTCAGGCGATCAAGAGAAGGAACTCCGCTAAGTACAAGTATCAAGAACTCAGAGATTCCATCTGAAGATAAGGAATGGAGATTAGGAAGCGCAAAGAGCGCCGACTAGTAAGCATAGACATTGGATATGTCTGAAGACATCAAGTAAATACACGATAGCTGGGAAAGCATTACCCAGCCTAAACAGTAAGGCAAAAGCCTAACGTGAACACCACAACGATCAACAAACGGGATGGAGTTCCCAAGAACAACTACCAACTTACCAAAGAACATAATCCATCATTGAAGAGGATATTAAACCTAGTCTTAAACACTAGAGGAAGGTTAAAACGGGCTACCCAAGAATGGGAGACGTTGCAACCCTAAGAGGATAACTCAAAGTACATACCACAAGGCGGTATAGTAGACACAGCATATCATATACATAGCCGGATGTAACGGCATAACTTACAACACCCAGGTCTAATCCTTGAAGGGTGACTGGATTAACAACAGTCAAACAAAGCGTCAAGATAAGAATACAGGAGCTGGAACAAACACTCGGTTAGAACACCGATAGGATTTCACTTAATAGGAAATACCCTAAATTACAAAAGGGCACTGAGTAACATCAGAATGCCAAAATGGGCCTCCTATGAACGGAAGCGTGATGTCACGACTTACCATGGATCCCAGCAATACCTCTAGCCTAGGGGGCATACAAGGAGCGGAAATGTGTATAAGCAGCTTGCAAAGAGCATAGCTGGCAGCAATAAGGCTCAGAAGCCATAAACCAACTACGTTATGTAACTTAAACGGTTGCAAAACCCACACCAAATACTAACAAGACTTGCAAAAGATATTGCTTCATGCAACAACAGATCGACAACTGAAACACCTAATCTAAACTCAACATAATGAGTGGCTTGGAGTAATGACTACCTCATGTCGCTGTTACTAGAGCATCAGTGAAATACCCCAAACTTAGATATGGTGTTTAAATGATAAACTAAGATATAAGGAGGATAAATAATGCCTTAGAAACATTAAGAAACATTTCTAATCAAAGAAAATATAAGGAAACACCAAAAGAGCAGTTTAAGCAAAAACGTGCTCTAAGCTTGGAGAGACATGGGAGAGTACCCAAATATTGTTCTAAGACCTTAGTAATATCCTAATGGTCATTTTAAGTCAATTACCAAAGAAAACCAAGCTTGAAAACAAGTTAAAACACAAAATGTGCTTTAAGGAGTCTTAAAGCACGTTTTTGAAAAATTGTCTTGTAAATGGGTTTTGAATGGCTAAATGTCCATCATTACTCTTTAATTAATATGTGTACTATATAGTATCACATTTGGAGGTCTATATCAATGGGAAATCAAAAATTTCACAACAATGTGCCTTGTTTTTGATGAATAGTGAATTAATTAAGCTAGTTTATAACATAAGTATATAAGTGAGACATTTGGTCAACAAAGACTAAACTACCCTCATTCACTAAAGGGGGCCGGTTTCTTTAAGTGTGACTCACCACACTTATCTAACTAAGTAAAGAGAAAGCAAAATAAGTAAGTTATAAAGCATAAAGTACTATTCACCTTTTAAGATAAATATCACATTTGCTTACCTCTCTCCTCACTTCTTCATTTTCCTTGTTCACACGATTTCTTGCTCTCTTTCTCTTCTCCATTAACGTGAAGCTCCTCTCCATGCTAGCTCCACCTTCTCTTGCACATCTTGCTCATTTTAGCTCCAAATCCAAAACAAAATACATATTCTTCTTAGTTAGCTCAAGCTCCTCCTTTCTATCTTTTCAAAACTTCAAGAGCTTCATTTTGGTGCCAAGTCAAACCACCATTAGAGGAGGAAATTCAAGTTTGGAGACTCCATTGGCATCTCCATTCTCTTAAGGTAAAGAAAGTGTAAGAAAATCTAGGTTTCCACCATTTTTTTCACATGACCGAAAATATATACTCATGGGACTCCATGTTTATGCCTTGTTCTAGCTTGTTTCTACTCTTCAAAGGAGAGAGGAGGTCCTTCTTGCTTCACATCCAAGTTGTCTTGAGAAACCAAGGTAAAACAATCACATTAATACCTTAAAACATATTTTTAAACCTAGGGTTTGTTCCTTAGGGTTAATGTGTTATCTAGTACTCATTGGAGTCATTGGATATTGGTTAGAACATTGGCAAGGAGAATCACATTGGTGACCGAGATTGAACAAAGAAAACCTAAGGAGAAAAGCTTTTAAGCTTGTGAGAAAACAAGGTAAATTACTTACCTTAAGGTGTTTTGTTGTTTAAGGGAATGAGATGTGGGTATATGATGAGTTTAGTGTAGAGTTTATATTGGGAAGGTGCTATAAAACCTAGGAAAACAATGACTATTCTTGTGAACTTGTGACTAAGGAGCAAATGAGAAAAGAGATAGTTTAAGAATATAAAGGTGAAGTACAAGAAGCATTTTATTTCAATGGGAGCCTTGTTGAGTGTATTCGCAGGTTGAAGGCATATATATGTGGAAATTCAGTGGTTAAGATTATTGTCATTTAAGGGCCTAAGTGCCAAGCATTTTAAGTTTAAGCATATGATGATGTGGTGAAGTTTTAGTGTAAATTGGGTGTTAAGTGTTGTGATGAGAATTGTGTGTGGTTGTTTGATGGAGAAAAACCATGTGTTAGGAGTACTATATACTAGAGAACCCATGGCAAAATTTAGGAGAGAGGAGAGTTAAGTGTTTAAGATATCCTAAGGGAATTTAATGACTAAGGAAAGTACTAGGAATGTTCTATGGGTTGTCTTGATGAAAAAGGGTGAAGTTAAGGTGTTTTAATGACTTATGATGACTTAGGTATCACCATGGAAGATTTAGGAATCAAGAGAATGTATTCGAGTGTTTAGGACTTAGGCAAATGTTGATGCACAACTAGGAAGGAAATAATGTGATGATGATGGGTAAGTTTAGACTTGTTAAGGAACTAAGTAAATGTTTAAAAGAGTTTAGATAGAGAGATGCTTGGGAGATGATGTTATAGTGGTGAAGAAAACATTTGGCATAGTGGTTACACTAGGTATGAACCACCACCTAGAAACCTAGAGGAAAACATTACAAGTGTTAGCATTAACAAGGAAAATGCATAATGACTAAGGTGGATCTTGGTGGATGATTAAGGTATTTTAAGGAGGGCTTAAGGTGTATTTGAGGTGCCCAAATGAGGTTATAACATATTAGATATATGAGGAGAAGTTTGGAGTTGAAAAGAATTTAGAAACAAGTTTTTGGAGCCGACCGGCCTTAGGACCGGACTTGCAAGGTCGGTCGGGCTCTGTTACACTACCGGGAAATGTTTCTGGAATCGACCGGACTTGGGGACCGGACTTACAAGTCCGGTCGGGCTTGTTTTGTGAGAGGGAAAATGTTTCTGGAATGGACCGGACATGGGACCGGACTTGTCAAGTCCGGTCGGCATGAATTTTGTACGGATTATAAGTCTCTGGAATCGACCGGACATAGGACCGGACATGTAAGTCCGGTCGGAGTGAATTTTCCAACGGTAAAAGGGTACTGGAATGGACCGGACTTGGCAAGTCCGGTCGAGCCTAAAAAAAAAAAAAAAGAAATTTCAATTCTAAGAATGGTAATGGGTAATGAGGTATGCCCTTGGTAGGGTAGTAATGATTGGGACCCTAAGAACTTAAGGAATTAAGTTAAGATTAAGTATAAGTTTTAATGTTTAAAGTTAAGTTTGTAAGACTAAGTGATAAAGACTTGAGAGGTTATTGAATGGAAGTCCTTAGGGACTAAGTGAGTTAAGTAAGGTGCAAATAACTAATAACCTAAAAATGAATGAATGTTTTAGGTTTGTGAATTGGGACCCCGAAGAAGGTTAAACAAACAACGATCGACGGTGAACGGTACAATCCTTCTTGTGACCTGCTTGCTAACGAGGTGTCCCTCGGCTTGTGTGCTATCTGTTTATTTGCTATGACTAAAACAAGATAAAGCATGCAACCGGTTATATTGTTCTCGTTGTGATTGTGTTATATTTACACTAACCCGCGAGACTTGAGATTACTACTAACCAAGTTTAGTACTTACTGAGTTAAGGTTAAGAACTAAGTATCGGTGATTGTTGGTTTTACCCGTCAAGGTTTAACTAACACTTGGTAATTAAGGCTTTCACTAACCATAACTTGGGGTGGGAGTGAGGAATCCGGAATGGTACCGGCACATGTGTATTGGGGGAGGTCGGTATCTGAATCAGATCCGACTTCCAAATAAGACTGGTCGTTAGACTCGTCGCCTAGGGTCAACAAATCGACCCGACCACCCGGGCTACTGTTTGAGGTGGGAGGCACATTAAGGAAGGCGTGGGGGGATCAAGCCTACATCCCCAATAAATTAAGAAGGTAGCTTATCGTCGGATAGTGCACTGCTACCGGCTAGGGTTAACCAAGCCCTACAAAGATAAGCAACCAATTAAGGGCTAACCAATCTAATAGTGGAGAGGTTGGCAAGTATAAGATTGAGATTGAGATTAAGATTAAGGTAAGGTAAGGAACTGAGATTAAGGAAATGAGGACTAAGGAGGGGGTTACTAACCCACTTGTTAAGGGAACGCTTGAGTCGTTCATTTTGTGAATATATGTTCATCTGTGGTTATTGTTATTGCACTTCATATTATGTTTGTGTATGTAATCAATTTCCATGCTATCGACAATTAGTCGTCGTAGCCCCGTTAGCTTGGGGGCCATGAGAGGGTGTACCAGCATTCGTGCTGACCCCCTCGGGGCTATTTTTACACTTGCAGGTAAGAGGCCCATGAGGACGCACTACGAGAGTAGGAGCGGTTAGACTTAGGTGGGGACTTTATTTTGAGTTCGGGTTGCGCCTGTGCACCCGACTGTTTATATTAAACTGATGTAAGTTTGGGATTGTTTGAGATACTAGTACTCGGTTGGTGTGGTGGTATTGAGAATGTTGATGTTTGAGTTGGTAAGTTTTGGATAAGTATTGTAAGTATTTAAGCCGGTATATTCTAACGATCAGACCGTGGCAAGGTCCAGGTGTTGTTTATTTCCGCTGCGACGTATTCGATTAAGTGTTCAGATTGCGATAACCACGATAGGCTTTGGATGGGGTGTTACAAAAAGTGGTATCAGAGCGTAGTTACGCTCTGATCAAGAAATACCGGATATAAGTAACCACCGAGTTAGGATATAAGTTAAGGAATAAGTATTGGGTTAAGGGTGTGAGAAGTTAGAGTGAGTAGAGTCAGATGACCACTAATAAGTGTGGATTGTCTTTACCGTCTACGGACGTTATAAATTACTAACCAAACAATGGTGAGTACGAATCTAATGTAAGTTATGCTTGTTCAGATGGCAGGACGCCCTAGAGGAGGCCGAGGTCGCGGCCGGAGTGAGGATATTCCAGGGATACCTGGAGGGCAGACGATCGCAGAGATCGTAGCTGCCGCTTTAGGGCACATGGGCTATCAGCCTGGTGTGGGTGCACCACCTCCACCGCCACAACCTAGGGAACCAAACTGGGTGAAGAGTCTGTCAGATCTTCGACCCGCACATTTCGGGGGAGACCGATCCCGCCAAGCTTGAGGCGTACATCTCCGAGCTGGAGACCGCCTTCGAGACCCTTGATGTCCCTGCTGGGATCAAGGTGCGCTTAGCTGCTTTCTACCTGAAGGGGGCGGCGGGCGATTGGTGGAAGCTGGTGAGGGCCGAGCATGTGGCCAACCCAGAGTTCGGCTGGGAGCAGTACACCGCCTTGCTACGGGCAAAGTACTACCCCGCCCATGTCCAGACGAAGAAGCGCTTGCAGTTAGATGCGCTTAAGCAGTCGGACAAGATGACGGTGGACGAGTATTACTCAGAGTTCACCGCCTTGCTCCGTCTTCTGCCAGGTCTAGGGTATTCTGACCAGATCTTGGTAGACCGCTTCTATGGCGGGCTTAGCCATCGACTCCGCTACGGCATGGGGCCGACGAGTTACACTACCTTGCAGGTAATAAGAATGATTGAAATTTGAGTAAGTGGTGAATAAGATTTAGATTATGAGAGATAAGTGAGACTAATACTATGGAAAAGCAGGAGTGCTATCATGCCGCTGCTAAGGTTGAGATTACCGTCCAGCTGAGGGACGAGGAGAATGCAAAGCGGAAGAGTGCTGGGAAAAGCTCAGAGAGTCAAGGGCAAGGAGGGTACAAGAAACAAAAGTACCAGCCTCAAGCCCAGAAAAATCAGAACCCGAAGGGGAAGGAGGGAAAGGAGAAGGCTCCGGAAGAGCCATTGAAGCTGACATATGCTTATGCAGCTACACCCCTGCGCTCTAAGGCGCCAAAGGGTAAGGAATTGGTATTACATAAGTTAAGAAACAACTAGTAACCATTTGGGATGTGAATATTGACATTGTGAATGATCAGGATCTGAGACTGAGAAAGGAGCCGGTGGTGGCTACCATCGACGCTTCATCTGTAGATGGTGTCACAAGGACCACCCCGGGCTCGACTGTAAGGGGAACAAAGTAGAGTGCAACTTCTGCGGAGTACTTGGACACCGAGCATATGAGTGCTACGGGAATCCGGAGAGTAAGAATTTCAGACCCAGTTTTAAGGTTAAGGCCAAGGCTGATCAGGGATCTGGATCTGACGGTCAGAGGAGGGGGCAACCAGCTGCAGACAAGAACCCAAGGGCGACCCAGAAGACGGGGCCCACTCTACACATGGTGGACCGGGACGATGAGCCTGAGCCCTCATCGAGGCCAGGTACCACTATAACCATTTAGTAATAAAACTACCTGCTTACCGCATTATCATGCATGTTTGGTGAAATATATGAGTTAAGTAAAAATAAGATGAGATTAGAACCTAAGTAAGATATAACCTACTACCACTTTAGGAAGATTCAACATCTGCTACCCTATACCATCTACATCTAACCCGGAGCACACCGACATCGAAACCATACACTTTCCAACCGAACAATGTCAGGTTATCCGCCCAGGTATGATTTTATTAAGGGGATACCTGACACCCGACGCACAAATAGCCATCATCAGGAGATGCAATCAACTAGGAATGGGACCGGGAGGTTTTTACACACCGGAGTACCCAGGGGGAGCAAGGATGAAATTAAAGATGATGAGCTTGGGCAAGGATTGGAATCCGTATGCCAAGAACTACCAAACCATGAGGGAGCAAGATGGAGTCTCACCACCGGGAATACCCGAAGAGTTCCATCCAGTTATTACACAAGTCGTGGAAATCGCTCAGCAGTTGGGGCTGAACCGATTCCAGACATCCAAGCAGACATTTGCATGTAAACTTCTACGAAAAAGATGGGAAACTGGGACTACACCAGGATAAGGACGAGACAACGGAGTCTCTCGAAAGAGGGATACCCGTAGTGTCTTGGTCCATTGGAGATGATGCGGAGTTTTTATACGGCGAGCAGAAGCGTGCGGACCGTGCAGATAAGATAATACTTAAGTCAGGTGATGTATTAATTTTGGGAGGAGAATCAAGGATGTTATACCATGGGATTAAGAGAATCAAGCTGAATACAGCACCGTCAGCAGTAATCAATGCGACGCATATGAGACCAGGAAGATTAAACCTAACCTTTAGACAATATTAGCCATGTAATGTTAGAATGAGATGAGAAATGAGATGTAAGATTGAAGCACATGTTGTAAACAGGATGGTCATAAATAAAATAACAGTGTTGTTCATATAAATTGTTACGACTCTTGTTATACCATCAATACTCATGGAGCTTGTGAACACAATTAGGTTATGGACTCGGTACGGAAGGTGCACTAAGCATACTCACAGAGGCACAGGCCGACGCTAGCGGTACTATCCTCACCGGCACCTTTCCGATCAATGGGATTGAGGCATCAGTTCTCTTCGACTCAGGGGCCTCGCATACCTTTGTCTCTGCATCATTTGCGAGCAGGTTGGGGCTAGACGCTGATGAGCTACCCGACTTCACGGTTACGCTCCCGTCTAAGGAGAAGGTTCGTTGCACTCGTTACTACCGAGGAGCCACCATCAGAATTAAGGGGGAAGACTTCCCAGTCAGTTTCATTGAGTTCAGTAAGCTGGGATTTGATGTTATCTTCGGGATGAACTGGTTGGAGCGGCACAAGGGACGTATCCTCTGCGCCGAGCATAGATTGCTGCTCAGGAGTCCGTCTGGGGTAACAATATCATACCGCCAGAGGCCCAGGGAGCCTTCGACTAAGATCATCACCGCCATGGCAATGTATAGAGAATTAAGGAGAAAGGAAGAAGTATACCTCTGCTATGTACAGGACATAGAGAGAGACCCTGAGTTCGACCCCGACTTACCGGTAGTGTCGGAGTTCCCCGACTTATTTCCACGGGAACTGCCCGGCATGCCACCCACTCGGGAGGTAGAGTTCACCATTGAGCTGCTACCTGGTACCGGACCGATAGCCAAAGCACCATACCGTATGGCTCCGGCAGAAATGACTGAGTTAAAAGAACAACTGAAAGATTTGTTGGATAAGGGATTCATTAGACCAAGTGTGTCACCATGGGGAGCGCCAGTCCTCTTCGTGAAGAAGAAGGATGGTAGTCTCCGCCTCTGCATCGACTACAGAGAGCTGAATGCAGTAACAGTGAAGAATAAGTACCCACTACCCCGCATTGACGATCTGTTCGATCAGTTGAAGGGAGCATCTGTGTTTTCCAAGATTGATCTCAGATCGGGGTATCATCAGATAGCCATTAAGGAGGGAGATATGAGAAGACGGCATTCCGGACACGATACGGCCACTATGAGTTTACAGTGATGCCGTTCGGTTTGTCGAACGCGCCAGCGAAGTTTATGGATCTGATGAACCGCTTGTTCCGGGAGCAGCTGGACAAGTCGGTGGTGGTTTTATTGATGATATTCTGATATATTCAAAGTCTAAGGTTGAGCATGAGGAACATTTGAGGAGGGTGTTGGAAATATTAAGGGAGAACCAGCTATATGCTAAGTTCTCCAAGTGTGAGTTTTGGCTTGACCAGGTCTCTTTCCTAGGTCATGTCATCTCAGATGCTGGGATCGCAGTGGATCCAGCAAAGATTGATGCCGTACGTACCTGGCCAAGGCCGAAGACTGTTACCGACATCCGGAGCTTTCTCGGTCTGGCAGGTTACTACAGGAGGTTTGTTAGAGATTTCAGCAAGGTCGCGAAGCCGATGACCAGTCTGATGAAGAAAGATGCACCATTTCTATGGACAGTCGACTGTGAGAGATCATTTCAGCGCTTGAAGGACTCACTGACCACTGCACCGGTACTGACCATTCCAGACGGTACAGAGGGCTTTGAGGTTTATTGTGATGCATCCGGCAGAGGGCTGGGTTGCGTGCTCATGCAACATGGCAAGGTGGTGGCATATGCCTCACGCCAGTTGAAGAAACATGAGGAGAACTACCCCACACATGATTTAGAGCTGGGAGCTGTAGTCTTCGCTTTGAAGATATGGCGCCACTACTTATACGGGGTTAGTGTCACGATCTACACCGATCAAAAGTTTGAAATACATATTCACTCAGAAGGAGTTAAATCTTCGACAGAGGAGATGGTTAGAATTTCTGAAAGACTATGACATTGACCTCCAATACAAAGAAGGGAAGGCCAATGTTGTAGCAGATGCCCTGAGCCGTCGAGCACACTCACTCCATTCGCTAGTTTCTTTCTCCAGCTTGGTTGATGAGGTGCGAGAGGCTCAGAGGACTGATGAGTATATGAGAGAGGTCAGACAGAAGCTGACAGATGGTACCTTTGAGAGTCAGAAATACGACTTCAGACTTCATGATGATGATCTGATCAGACTTAAGGGCCGATTATGCATACCACGAGGTAACACGGATCTGAAAGACCGTATACTTAGAGAATCACACTGTTCTTCAGTTTCCATCCATCCGGGAGCCTCTAAAATGTATAAAGACATGAAGAGATACTTCTGGTGGGGGGATGAAGACAGATGTTACCGAGTTCGTCTTGAGGTGTCTCACATGCCAGAAGGTGAAATTCGAGCACAGACGACCGGGCGGAATGGTACAGTCGATGCCAGTTCCGGAGTGGAAGTTCCATGATATCTCCATGGACTTCGTAGTTGGGCTTCCACCTGCTAGGGGAGGTCTCAACATGATATGGGTGGTGGTGGATCGCCTTACCAAAGTAGCCCGATTCATACCGATGAAGGATACTTGGAAGGTGACCAAATTAGCTGAGTTATTTGAGAAAGAAATCATGAGGCATCACGGCATACCAAAGACCATAGTGTCAGATAGAGATACCAGATTCCTTTCGAGGTACTGGAGAGCTACCAGAGAAGCGTTGGGTACAGAACTCAAACTGAGTACCGCGTTCCATCCTCAGACAGATGGTCAGACTGAGCGTACTATTCAGACACTCGAGGACATGCTGAGAGCATGTGCCTTAGACTTCCAGGGCAGTTGGATTGACAGATTGCATCTGATCGAGTTTTCATACAACAACAGCTATCACGCTTCGATCAAGATGGCACCTTTTCAAGCGTTGTACGGTAGACCATGTCGTACACCGCTCTGCTGGGATGAGTCGAGTGAGACGGTCATTATAGGACCAGAGTACTTAGAACAAGTTAAGGCTGAAGTTCAGCAAATCAGGGAGAACATGAAAGCTGCTCAAGATAGGCAGAAGTCGTATGCTGATGTTCGACGACGAGACCTGGAGTTCGCAGTGGGCGAGGGTATTTCTGCGAGTATCACCGATGAAGGGTGTATTCAGGTTTGGGCAGAAGGGCAAACTAAGCCCGAAATTTGTTGGTCCTTATGAGATTACGGAGCGGGTGGGCCCGGTTGCTTACAGGTTGAATTTACCTGCTGAGCTGGGTAAAGTGCATGATGTTTTTCATGTTTCACAGCTAAAGAAATACATGCACCACCCCTCCCATGTGTTAGAACCTGAGAGGTTGACTTTAGAACCAAATATGAGATCCGTGGAGACTCCTCAGAGAATCTTGGACAAAGACTAGGGACACTCGCCACAAGTCAGTGCGACTGGTGAAGGTTCTCTGGTCTAACCAGGATGTCGAAGAGGCCACGTGGGAATTAGAGGATAAGATGAGGGCGAAGTACCCTTCTTTATTTACTGACTAGATCGTCTGTATAGGGTACGGGGCGTACCCCTTTTTAAGGGGGGTAGAGCTTCCTCGCTTTTGAGTTAGGAAACGATCATGTTTGTCGTTTGTTTGGTTGTTTAAGATGTGGATTTGTGTAAGTTGCTACACTTGGTGTAAGTTTGAGTTATGTAATACTTATGTATTGTATTTGAGATTGACCTTTGAGTCTTGAGATGTATGAATGTGAATATAAGATGTGGTATTAAGATTAAGAGAACTGTGTACCGTGAATGGTTAAACACATGTGTGAACTTTGAGGACAAAGTTCTTTTAAGGGGGGTAGATTGAAATACCCCAAACTTAGATATGGTGTTTAAATGAAAACTAAGATATAAGGAGGCTAAATAATGCCTTAGAAACATTAAGAAACATTTCTAATCAAAGAAAATATAAGGAAACACCAAAAGAGCAGTTTAAGCAAAAACGTGCTCTAAGCTTGGAGAGACATGGGAGAGTACCCAAATATTGTTCTAAGACCTTAGTAATATCCTAATGGTCATTTTAAGTCAATTACCAAAGAAAACCAAGCTTGAAAACAAGTTAAAACACAAAATGTGCTTTAAGGAGTCTTAAAGCACGTTTTTGAAAAATTGTCTTGTAAATGAGTTTTGAATGGCTAAATGTCCATCATTACTCTTTAATTAATATGTGTACTATATAGTATCACATTTGGAGGTCTATATCAATGGGAAATCAAAAATTTCACAACAATGTGCCTTGTTTTTGATGAATAGTGAATTAATTAAGCTAGTTTATAACATAAGTCTATATAAGTGAGACATTTGGTCAACAAAGACTAAACTACCCTCATTCACTAAAGGGGGCCGGTTTCTTTAAGTGTGACTCACCACACTTATCTAACTAAGTAAAGAGAAAGCAAAATAAGTAAGTTATAAAGCATAAAGTACTATTCACCTTTTAAGATAAATATCACATTTTGCTTACCTCTCTCCTCACTTCTTCATTCTCCTTGTCTCACACGATTTCTTGCTCTCTTTCTCTTCTCCATTAACGTGAAGCTCCTCTCCATGCTAGCTCCACCTTCTCTTGCACACATCTTGCTCATTTTAGCTCCAAATCCAAAACAAAATACATATTCTTCTTAGTTAGCTCAAGCTCCTCCTTTCTATCTTTTCAAAACTTCAAGAGCTTCATTTTGGTGCCAAGTCAAACCACCATTAGAGGAGGAAATTCAAGTTTGGAGACTCCATTGGCATCTCCATTCTCTTAAGGTAAAGAAAGTGTAAGAAAATCTAGGTTTCCACCATTTTCTTCATGACCGAAAATATATACTCATGGGACTCCATGTTTATGCCTTGTTCTAGCTTGTTTCTACTCTTCAAAGGAGAGAGGAGGTCCTTCTTGCTTCACATCCAAGTTGTCTTGAGAAACCAAGGTAAAACAATCACATTAATACCTTAAAACATATTTTTAAACCTAGGGTTTGTTCCTTAGGGTTAATGTGTTATCTAGTACTCATTGGAGTCATTGGATATTGGTTAGAACATTGGCAAGGAGAATCACATTGGTGACCGAGATTGAACAAAGAAAACCTAAGGAGAAAAGCTTTTAAGCTTGTGAGAAAACAAGGTAAATTACTTACCTTAAGGTGTTTGTTGTTTAAGGGAATGAGATGTGGGTATATGATGAGTTTAGTGTAGAGTTTATATTGGGAAGGTGCTATAAAACCTAGGAAAACAATGACTATTCTTGTGAACTTGTGACTAAGGAGCAAATGAGAAAAGAGATAGTTTAAGAATATAAAGGTGAAGTACAAGAAGCAATTTCAATGGGAGCCTTGTTGAGTGTATTCGCAGGTTGAAGGCATATATATGTGGAAATTCAGTGGTTAAGATTATTGTCATTTAAGGGCCTAAGTGCCAAGCATTTTAAGTTTAAGCACATTATGATGTGTGTGGTGTGTTTTGGTGTAAATTGGGTGTTAAGTGTTGTGTGATGAGAATTTGGTGATTGGTTGTTTTGAGAAAAACCATGTGTTAGGAGGTACTATATACTAGAGAACCCATGGCAAAATTTAAAGGAGAGTTTAAGTGTTTAAGATATCCTAAGGGAATTTAATGACTAAGAAGTACTAGGAAGTGTTCTATGGGTTGTCTTGATGAAAAAGGGTGAAGTTAAGGTGTTTTAATGACTTATGATGACTTAGGTATCACCATGGAAGATTTAGGAATCAAGAGAATGTATTCGAGTGTTTAGGACTTAGGCAAATGTTGATGCACAACTAGGAAGGAAATAATGTGATGATGATGGAAGTTTAGACTTGTTAAGGAACCTAAGTAAATGTTTAAAAGAGTTTTAGATAGAGAGAGATGCTTGGGAGATGATGTTATAGTGGTGAAGAAAACATTTGGCATAGTGGTTACACTAGGTATGAACCACCACCTAGAAACCTAGAGGAAAACATTACAAGTGTTAGCATTATTACAAGGAAAATGCATAATGACTAAGGTGGATCTTGGTGGATGATTTAAGGTATTTTAAGGAGGGCTTAAGGTGTATTTGAGGTGCCCAAATGAGGTTATAACATATTAGATATATGAGGAGAAGTTTGGAGTTGAAAAGAATTTAGAAACAAGTTTTGGAGCCGACCGGCCTTAGGACCGGACTTGCAAGGTCGGTCGGGCTCTGTTACACTACCGGGAAATGTTTCTGGAATCGACCGGACTTGGGGACCGGACTTACAAGTCCGGTCGGGCTTGTTTTGTGAGGGGAAAATGTTTCTGGAATGGACCGGACATGGGACCGGACTTGTCAAGTCCGGTCGGCATGAATTTTGTACGGATTATAAGTCTCTGGAATCGACCGGACATAGGACCGGACATGTAAGTCCGGTCGGAGTGAATTTTCCAACGGTAAAAGGGTACTGGAATGGACCGGACTTGGCAAGTCCGGTCGGTAAGTCCGGTCGAGCCTAAAAAAAAAAAAAAAAAAAGAAATTTCAATTCTAAGAATGGTAATGGGTAATGAGGTATGCCCTTGGTAGGGTAGTAATGATTGGGACCCTAAGAACTTAAGGAATTAAGTTAAGATTAAGTATAAGTTTTAATGTTTAAAGTTAAGTTTGTAAGACTAAGTGATAAAGACTTGAGAGGTTATTGATGGAAGTCCTTAGGGACTAAGTGAGTTAAGTAAGGTGCAAATAACTAATAACCTAAAAATGAATGAATGTTTTAGGTTTGTGAATTGGGACCCCGAAGAAGGTTAAACAAACAACGATCGACGGTGAACGGTACAATCCTTCTTGTGACCTGCTTGCTAACGAGGTGTCCCTCGGCTTGTGTGCTATCTGTTTATTTGCTATGACTAAAACAAGATAAAGCATGCAACCGGTTATATTGTTCTCGTTGTGATTGTGTTATATTTACACTAACCCGCGAGACTTGAGATTACTACTAACCAAGTTTAGTACTTACTGAGTTAAGGTTAAGAACTAAGTATCGGTGATTGTTGGTTTTACCCGTCAAGGTTTAACTAACACTTGGTAATTAAGGCTTTCACTAACCATAACTTGGGGTGGGAGTGAGGAATCCGGAATGGTACCGGCACATGTGTATTGGGGGAGGTCGGTATCTGAATCAGATCCGTCCAAATAAGACTGGTCATTAGACTCGTCGCCTAGGGTCAACAAATCGACCCGACCACCCGGGCTACTGTTTGAGGTGGGAGGCACATTAAGGAAGGCGTGGGGGGATCAAGCCTACATCCCCAATGAATTAAGAAAGGTAGCTTATCGTCGGATAGTGCACTGCTACCGGCTAGGGTTAACCAAGCCCTACAAAGATAAGCAACCAATTAAGGGCTAACCAATCTAATAGTGGAGAGGTTGGCAAGTATAAGATTGAGATTGAGATTAAGATTAAGGTAAGGTAAGGAACTGAGATTAAGGAAATGAGAACTAAGGAGGGGGTTACTAACCCACTTGTTAAGGGAACGCTTGAGTCGTTCATTACTTGTGAACTATATATGTTCATCTGTGGTTATTGTTGTTCCACTATATATGCTGACCCCCTCGGGGGCTATTTTTACACTTGCAGGTAAGAGGCCCATGAGGACGCACTACGAGAGTAGGAGCGGTTAGACTTAGGTGGGGACTTTTAATTTGAGTTCGGGTTGCGCCTGTGCACCCGACTGTTTATATTAAGCTGATGTAAGTTTGGGATTGTGTATAAGATACTAGTACTCGGTTGGTTGTGGTATTGAGAATATTGATGTTTAAGTTGGGTAAGTGTTTTGGATAAGTATTGTAAGTATTTAAGCCGGTATATTCTATCGATCAGACCGTGGCAAGGTCCAGGTGTTGTTTATTTCCGCTGCGACGTATTCGATTAAGTGTTCAGATTGCGATAACCACGATAGGCTTTGGATGGGGTGTTACAATCAGTCTATATACAGTTTACGAAGCTTTTAATTGCCTTTATGCCCTCTGTCACAATGGTAGCACAGAGGCATAGTACACTGTCCTAGTCCACACTTGGACACTACGAGGAACCCGAGGGAAGACACCTCTCGTTAACCGAAGACCACCAATGTGGTGAAGATGTGAACCCTTCGAAAGGCTTCCATCTATTATAACAGTAAAGCCTACACTTATAGATATTGCCAAGGGGTGATGGAATAAGGAAATGAGATTTCCAAACCATTACGACTTAAAGAGCAAGCATACTCCATATGCACCCAAGCATGTGGTGAACCATTGTATAAACACCAACATGGTTAACCTTGTCATGACCTATGAGTGGTAACTAACCTCTCAACAAGATCCTTCATTTACCAAGGGTAGAGTACTCTTCAGTTGGAGAACGGGACCAGAAAACCCTTGAAGTTTCATGGGATGTCCCGGTGATGTACATACAAGTAGAACTACACAGCTAGAGCCTATAACCAATGCTCAGCACTGGAAGACAATAATTGTCAAATACAATCAATGTGAATACACATTGAACACCGCGAATGACGCTCCAAGAGAGCTTAAACCCGATGAGTTATCTCATCCTTGTCAACCAGATACTTGGTAAATTATATCATAAAATGATATAGAATGTGACGTAAGCTAACCTACACATAAAACCTAAGTTGAAACAAAATATCTCCAATGGGGAAGATAATAACATGGCGGTATGCTGCGACAACCGTCATACATATGACTAGGAACCTCCTAGTGTATTCACCCATAAGGAAATGGTGCCAACAACAATGGCAACGAGTAAGATAATCTACCACAGTACAGAGACAGTAAAAACAATGTTGTACAATGAGTAAGAATACGGTGCGCAACAAGCACCGCTATGAGGAAGTAGCAAATAATGACCGAGTATAAGTATGAGAAGACAGCAGAAATATTCTTTCCTATCACATAAGTGACTTACTGTCAAGCGTTTACGCCTCTGCACTCTGTATGACTGAGTGTTTTGGTATTGCACTTGTGCAGCTAATGATCTAATGGGATGGCTAGGGATATGGGAAATGTAAACCGTAGTAAAACCCTTCTTTTCACCAACAAACATGGCATAAGCCAGCTAAGGAGCTTAGCAAAGCAGTGCGGCCTGAGGCCAAGAAGCACGAAGAGTGTGAAGCACACTAACAATCACAACACGTGAATTCCATTGGAATAAAGGTGAAACGTAACAAGTCCTAGGACGACGCAAGAAATGCAAAGGTCACACATGAACAACTTGTACTGAACCAGAAGAACTGGTATGATTCAGAAACTATTGACCCAGAGAACACTACCTAAGTAGTGACTTAACCTAGCCCGACATAAGTCGGAGAACTTACTGAATATCGTGGAAGCACGAATAGCATGTGCAGTAGATTACCAGAGAGCTGGTTACAATCTAAACTAATTTAGTCCAAACACGGTAAAGAATACCGAAATTGCTTAGTAAACCTTATTCCCATAATAGACGGATAAAAAGGTGATGTATCGCACGTTAGGATAACAGAAGGTGGAATAACCCAAGTTATCAGGGTCACGCAGCAGAAGCTAGTGGGCCCTACCTAGGAGATAATATACCTAATAAGTATAGTAGAATGGCTATTAATGCCTTGAAGCCTAATAGGCTGGAACCGAATTAATTATGAGTTAAATAAACTCATGTAGGAATCCTTGGTGCAAAGACTAAACCATTGTTATGATTACGACCCTTTGACAAGGGTGCATTATGTAACAAACCCGTTAAGAAGCTAAAACGCTTCAGATTGCCCAATTGAGTAAACCAATGTTTAATGATAATAACATATGGTAGATTACGTGGGCGTAATCCCTTTTTAGGGGGGTAGAGCGAAAACCACATAATGTGAATTTCATGAATTAAACACATAAACTATAATGTGCATAGCACAAATGAGAATTGATTGGATGATTGGTACTATGTTAAATAACATAAGTATTCATTCATATTGAAATTGTGGTAATTAGGCATGAGAGATGCAAATACCATAGGATGGTTATACCTACCTTGTAACACCATGTAAGAGTATTATAGTAAAAGAAAAGTAACGAGTAGTGGACAGAGCTCCACAAGTATGTAGCCTTTGAAGAAGTAGTACGAAATGAATGAGAGTAGTAGATGAATGAAGTCTAAGTGTAGTGTATACCTGAGTAAGTTATTGGAAGTAAATTGAGAACAACTAAATTCTACAAGTATGATAATCCCTAGTTAAATTTGAAACGATGGAGAGTAATGGATGGAAGTAGCGAAGGTTGATGAAATGAGCACTTAGGTATTGAATCTCGAAGTAAAGTATTTGGGAAGTAGAGTCAGGATGATTGATGGATTAAATCCATCCCTGGGAGTTGTATGAATTTGTATTTATGACTAGAAGAGTAAAAGATAGAAAATGGACATAATCAAATTATTTGGTTGTTTGAAACTGATGTGGGAAGTCGAACTTGATCCTGATCAGATCAAGGGAAACCGAACACAAATTGTGGTGGAAAGATAGTTCAACACTGATACTGATCACATCAGGGTCGAATGATTCTTGTAGCTCCCCTTTAGAGGTCACAAGAATCACACCTAGGATAGAAGTAATGAATACAAATTGGAATTTGGAGTTGTATGCTTTAGAAAGATTTCTAATTAGTAGTTGTAAAAGAATATTCTTAGACTGGAGAGTGAGTAATTGTTGGAAGTTATACCGGAGAAGATAGTAGTGTAGCATGTTATATTATTCCAAGGGCAACAAGACATAGAGGAGTCCTGTGTCGAGATGACCTGAGTGCCTACGGGATTGTGATGTGTATTGCATTGCTTTAGGGATAGCTTTGCATTGTATGTATGTATAAAGTTTGTAATGAGGAACTGGATGGTTGATAGTAATATGGATTGGGGTAATTATTGTACATTGGTATGGCATGGAAAGGAGAAACCTTGAGTAACGAATCTAGGAATTGTAAGGAGGAGGAATGTATGGCTTTGGTATTAGGCAAGTATAAATGAGTAAGTATAGTAATCCCATAACCTCGAACAACATTGAGGACAAAGTTCTTAAGGGGGGTAGATTGAAATACCCCGAACTTAAATATAGGGATTAAAATTAATCTAATACGTATTTAAGGGCCTAATGACGCCTAAGTAATATTGGTAAGGAAAAATAAGTCCAAAAGAAATGACGAAATGCTTAAAAGCGAAAAACGCTAAATAAGCGTTAAATAACCATGGGAGGTATGAGACCTCGGTTAGTATTATATGGATTCTAAGAAAATAAAGACCTAAATATTATATGGGAACAACTCCCGAAAAACGGATCCATAAAATGGATTAAAACCATAATCGAACCTTAAAGCGGTGTTTCAAGGTAACCGGGAAAACATGACTTTAAGCAGGTCAAATAGACTCGTAATAGTTTCGGTCAACTAAATTGTCATTAATAAATAATAGTGAAGGCCTAGAACCAATAAAATCAGTAAAACAAGAAAATAGTAAAAACTGTCAAAAACGGGAAGTTGTGGGGTAAAAGTGTAAATAAAATAAATAAGTGTGTCCACTATTGCAATTAACATTTTAAAACCCTATGTGAGGAGTGTGTGCAGCCGGTTAATTAATAACCCATGCCCCCTCTCTTAATTCCCTTCTATGTACAAGAGACAAACAAAATAAAAAAAGTCAAAAAGTAAAACTCTCTCCCACCCCTCACATTTCTCGCACTCACGTACAGAACACCCACACCCCTCTCTGTTTCTTTCTTCTTCTTCATGCGACTGTAATGGCGATTTGAGAGCCATTCACAAACAGCCCACTTTCTCTCCATTTTTGAAAGCCTAAACCACCACCAAATGCTATAAAAATTATACCGTTGGATTCATCTCGCTGGGGAGATTATTCTACACCCTTCAAGTAGGAAGAGTATGGGTATATTAATGTGAATGGTAATTGTAGTTTGAAGCCTTTGAAAACAAGTAAATAAGTTGTTAAGTGTAAATGGTAAGTGTACAGTGAGTATTAGTATGTGGTGGGAGAATAATGTATATGTTGAACAGGTTATGAATGTATGGAGTGTGCAAAATTATGTGGTGAGAACATTTAGAAATGTGGGGAACCTCTGTCAAAATTCGTTTAGGAATTTAGAGACTTGAGTGTGTTAGAAAAGAAAGAACAAAGCTGTTGTACTGAGAAGGAAAGAATAAGAGATTTCGCTTTGGTATGTAACAGGAAGAAAGAGTGTAGTTGGGTAGAGTTGTAAATGGTGTATTGGGAGTTGTTTAACAAAGTAAGGATAGATTGAGAATCATTGAGTTAGTGAGAAGAAGAATGGGAAAGTCTGTAGCAATTCTTGGAGAAGGAAAAATAGTAACAGAGAAGAAAAACTTACAGTGAGTGTATAAATGTAACAGATTTTTATAGAGTGGATTAGGCTAGTTTAAAGTGCTTAATCAATGCTAAAATATGCTAGATTATATGTAGGAATATTGGGGGAGAGATTGGAAGAAGTTTGGAATTGAAACAAGTTCAAAAACATACATAAATTGCAATACTGTAACTAGTCCGGGTTGGCAAACCAGCACACAAACCTGGACTAGCATGAAAACACGACAGAAAGTTTTTACAAGGGATGGTCCGGGTTTACAAACCAAGACACTAACCCGGACCACCCCAAAAATACACTCGTAAGTTACCAAAATAGATGGTCCGGGTTTGCAAAGTAGCACACAAACCCGGACGATGCAAAAAAATCACCCGAGAGTATATACCCATGTGGTCCGGGTTTGCATACTAGGAAGGAAACCCAGACCAAGCAAGAATTTCACCCGTATGTAGTTCAAACGAGTTGGTCCGGGTTTGTAAACCCGGACACCAACCCGGACCAACACAGAAATCCTACAGAATGTGTTTCTAAGCTTAGGTAAGGATGGGTAATGATGGGTAATGATATTATAAGATGATTAAGACATAATTAATGATGTTTAAAGGTTACTAAGGCCATAAACAAGCTTAGAAAATAATTGTAAGTAGGTAACATAAGTATAAGTATTTGAACTACAATGAATTAGTAAGTATAAAACAGGAAATGTTAGTAAGTGATTAGTAAGGTAAAGTAAGGGTAATTAACCACCCAATTGTATGTGTATGTTAGGACTTGAATTGTGAACACCGGAGGAACGTCGGATACAAGTACAACAGTGAACGGTATGATTTCTTCATGCCCTGTATCCTAATCTGGTTACCCCGATTTGTGTGCTTATTTGATCACCTAATAAGATAAATTCATGAATCAGACTATATTGCACCTACTTGTGCTTGCTTACATTGTTCTTGATATTTGTCTTGAACAATAGTTTGTATAATTCATGAAATATATGAATGATGATGAAGTGTATTTGTATCTCGTAGTGTACTTGTATATTGTATTTTATTTTGTATGGGTGTGTATATGAACAATGCAATGTGTATGTGGCTTGGATGTTCACTTCTACTAAATTCCTAACTATCTAACTCCTAACTTAAGTGAGTAAATTGGAATGAGTAGAAGTCTGATATAGCTTCGGCCACGCGTGAGGATGAGGAGACACAAGAGGGTGGATCCGATTCCTGACTCTTAAACTGGTCCGAGGCCCAAAACCCTTAAATGGGTAGCATCCCGGATTGGTGAGTCAAGTAAATCCCGTGGTCGTGGTGGGACGGAGTAGTCCCCGGGCCGGAGGTCCCGACGACTTAACATGAGTAAGAGTAAGTAAGTAAGTATGTACGAGTATGAGTATGAGTATGTATGCGTAAGTACTGTGGAACGAGTAAAAGAGTAATCTCCACCCGATTAACCCGGGTGGACCAACATGAGCTAACAAGTATGGTGGATTGTGTATGTATTGCGTATGTATTGTACATGTATTGTGTATTGTGGATTTCGGAAAGGTAAGTATATATCTGATGGCTTATATGATTTACCATGTATGTATTGAAGAGTATGTATTGAAGTGTATGTATGTATTCCTTGCGTAATGTATTGTAATATTATGTATAAGAGCATGTATGCATGTATGTTTGAATGAAATCAATCGCATGTATTCGACCAAGTGGTCGGCGTACCCTCACTAGTACGCGGGGTATGCGGTTATCATATGCAGCGAAAGCTGACCCCCTAGGGGGAACGTTTTACTGTGCAGGTACCCGAAGCGGATATGGTCAAGGTAAGAGACCGGTGGCTACATTCGGATAGTAGAAGTAGAATATAGAGGTGTTGTAACACCCCTACCATTAATACATGCTTACCGTCCAATCTCATTACGTCAGATACACGCAGCGGATATTTACTTACATACTATGGGTGATACAATGCCGTTAGTCACCCACGTGACTAACAAGGCTACTACTGCTACATACAGCATCGGTCTGATGGACCGGAACATCCGAGTACTACTTAATACAATACATACTGTCATTACATACTGGATACTACAATACTCCATTCGATACATTACTCCATTCAATACAATACTCCACAATTCCGTACAAGATAATACACTACGCATACCGAGTTTACTAGGTTCCAAATTCAATACAGTACTTTTCCCCGAATTCATACACACTCACTAGAAGTCAATCTGCTACCCATTCCTCACAAACTAAATACTTCTAATTACAAGGCTCGCCACCGGTCTCTTACCTTGACCGTATTCGCTCCGGGTACCTGCACACTAAAAATGTTCCCCCGAGGGGGTCAGCTTACGCTGAATATGATAACCGCATACCCCGCGTACTAGCGAGGGTACGCCGACCATTTGGTCGAATGCATGCAATTCATTTGCAATTCATACATTCATACATACATACATGCATGCTTTCATTCACGATACCACAATACTACACAAGGTATACATACATACGCACAGTACAATACATGCTTGGAAGACAATACAAGTCAACCAATGCTTACTTACCATCTTCCAGAATACACATACATAATACATACCCATTACATATCCAATACGCAATACGGAGATACAATTCTCCAATATATACAAGGTCCAGTTAGCTTCATTACACACCCGGGTTTATCGGGTGTTCGATACTCTTCTACTTCCGGTCGATGACTTACAATAGTCAAGACCAATACACATACAATACTTACTTCTTACATACTTTACTTCCAGTTAAGTCGGTATGACCTCCGGGCAGGGATTACTACATCCCACCACCGGGCTTTAGGGTGGCCCACTAATCCAAGATGCTACCCATTCAAAGGAATTGGTCCATAGAAAAGATTACAGCCAGGATTCGGATCCAACCTCTTGTGTTTCCTTATCCTCACGCGTGGCCGAAACTATATCGGACTTCTACTCATTCCATTTACTCATTACCCAAGTTAGGAGTTAGAATGTTAGGAATTAGTAGAAGTCAATACTTCATTGCCATACATACGTACAATACTCAAGTACACAATACTTACGCATACTTCTCAATTCCATTCATTCATTTCATGACTTATACAAACTAATTGTTCAAGAAGATACCACAAGAACAAATAGTTCAGACACAGTTAAGTGCAATATAAATCCGATTCGTGCATTTATCTTATTGGTGATCACATAAGCACACAAATCGGGGTAACCAGGTTAGGATACAGAGCATGAAGAAATCATACCGTTCACCGTCGTATATGTACTACCGGGTCCCTTTGAAGATCAACTTTTTGGTTCCTATACATACATGAAGTAGTAGGATCAAGGATCTATTATTGATCTACTTACTCCTTCATTAATACTTTCAATATATACTTACTACTTCATCACTTTCTTACTTGGTTATAAAACTATTCTTTTTCTTATTACTCCTTAAGCTTGCTTCCTTACTCATTTACTCACTTTCTTACCATTATTTCTTCATTAAGAGTGTATTACTTCATACATATACTTATATGTGTATAGGCATATATATATACATACATATGATTACTATAGTCATATTATAACAACATTTTTTTTTGTAAGTGTTTGGGCCGTCCGACCCACCGTCCGACCCAACACCTGGGTCGGACCATTCCAGTAAGTTTCTCGTTCATCTGAAAATTACCCGTCCGACCCAGAACTGTTCTTTCCGACCCATACACCCCTGGGTCGGACCATTCCAGAAGGTTTTTGTTACGTCATCCAAGCTATGTCCGACCCATGTCCGACCCAACCTCTGGGTCGGACGAAGTCAGGAACTTCGCAGCGAAATTTTTTTTGCCTGTCCGACCCATGTCCGACTCACGGCCCTGGGTCGGACCATTCCAGAAAGTTTATTTCTCATTACTCAGGCCTTATCCGACCCAGCGTCCGATCCAGCTGTGGGTCGGACAGTAGCAGAAACTTGCTACAGGCCTTGTTTCTTTTCCCAATTTCACCCATTGCTTCCCTATTCTTCCTACATGCACCCTAACATGTTTTAGTACCATTTAGACACTCTAAATCATGCTAATTCATTCCTTAATACATTACACAATCCTGTGCTTACTTATACACTCAATTTCCCCAAGTTTCAACTCAACACTCCCATTGTTTCTTCCCTTATACCTTATGCTACAGATTTTTCCCTCTACTCTTATACTCCAATACCTCCTCATCCAATGCCACTCTTAGCATCTTAAATACATTAGCTCACAACCTAGTTCCATCTCATTTCAATCCAACACTTATACTAGTTGTATTTCACTAATGCTACAGATTTTGCTCTTTCCTCAAATGCTACAGATTTTTACTCAACTTCTATCCTCCATTACTTCCTCAACTAATGCTATTCCTAGCATCCAAAATACATTACTTTACATCCTATCTCTTCACCTTACTTAGATCTTCCTCAAATCTGTTTCAAGGCACTAAATACTCACTTCCAACTCTCCAAATACACCTAGTCACTACCTTGGACATTTTCTCTTCTTACACAACTAAGTCCCCAAGTTTCTAGACAAAATTTGCCACAGCCTCCCCTATAATTTTAGCTTTTCCCACACACCAACTCAGCTCATATATGCTCATTCACACAACCTGTTTTTACAATGCATTATATACACATTTCAACGCTACTACAACAACATAAAATTCCTGCACATATACATTCAATACCCCATGTTTTCCCAAGCTTTTAAACATCATTTAAAAACTTCAAAACTGTTACATTCTCTTCTCCAATACATTACTACATTACTACTACTCATACTACATATATTCCACATTGTTAGATACTTAAAAATCTGTTACAATGCAATATACAAAACTAACTCAAGGTAAGGGTATTTACCTTGTCTTGTTAGTTTTTCTTTCTTTCCTTTCCTCTTCTTCTTTTCCTCTTTTGTTCTCGGTCCCAATGGGTTTCACACACACAAGTGCTACAGCACATAACACATACACAATACCATTTAGCATTCATTTTTACTCTAACCCTAGAATTTAATGTTTTAGGGTTTAGACAAGGGTATTACCTTTCAATGGATGAATGGAGTTCTTGACTAGCAAGAGAACAATATTCCTAGCCCAAGGAAGAGCCAAAATCGGCTGAAGCAACAAGGGAGAAAGCATTCAAAAACTGAAAATTCTTAAAATGCTAATGAGAGCTAGAAACGATGGATTTTCGGAATTCTTTTTACCTCAAGATGATAAGGAGGTGAAGGTGCTTCTAATGGTGGCTTCAAATCTCCAAATGGTGATCACCCATAAAATCGAAAGTTGGGTTTTTGGATTTTTGAAGGGATGAAAATGTTCTCCTTTGCAAGGGGGTTGCAATGGTGTAATTTTTATTGGATTTGGAGAAGGTTTGAGTGCTCAAAGAGAAGAGAGAAGTGAGGAGTTTTGTGGGGCTTCTCCTTTCTCCATGGCTGTCGCAGTGTAAGAGGAAGAAGAGAGAATAGAGAGAATAGAGGGGGAAGAAAAACGTGAGGGAAGAGGGGAGTGAGGAGAGAGAGTCTAATTTTTTTTTGCTTTTTACTTATTAGTCTTGTCCTTTAGCAAATAAGAGACAATTAAAGAGAGGGGGGAGGCTCATAAAATCGGCCCACACCCACACACACACAGTTTTTAACTTTTTATTTGCAAGGTGGACACACTAACTTTGTTTATTTGCATTCTTACCCCACAACTTACCGGTTGTTACAGTTTTCACTAACCGGTACCCGTTTTCCGGAATTTTCTCGTGTAATTAATTTTATTGGTTCTAAAGCTTCACTAATATTTATTAGTGACTATTTAGTTGACCAATATTGTTACGAGTCTGTGTGTCCCGCTTAAAGTCACGTTTTCCCGGTTTCCTCGAAAAACGCGCTTTAAGGTTCGTTCATGCTTTTAACCCATTTTAAGGATCCGTTTTCTTCGGGAGTTGTTCCCTTATATCGTTTAGGCATTATTAAGCCTTAAGAATCCATATAATACTCTAACTGAGGTCTCGCACCTCTTATGGTTATTTAACGCTTATTTAGTGTTTTTCGCTTTTTAAGCGTTTCTTTATTTCTTTTGGATTTATTTTTCCTCACCAATATTACTTAAGCATTATTAGGCACTTAAATAAGGATTAGAATTATCTTAATCACTATATTTAAGTTTGGGGTATTTCAATCTACCCCCCTTAAGAACTTTGTCCTCAAAGTTGCTCAAGGTTATAGGGTTACAATGCTTGCTCATTCATACTTGTCTATGCCAGACGTCGTACATTCTTCCTCCTTACAATACTGAATTCATTACTCCCGGTTTCTACATTCCATACAATACAAATATACCATACTTACTTCCATCCGCATCACATCCCACCATCTGGTTTTGCATTACAAGATTTATACATACATATGGTGCAAAGCCTTCCCAAAGCAATGCAATACTCATTACGATCCCGCAGGCACTCAGGTCATCTAGACACAGGACTCTTATATGTCCCGCTGCCCTTGGAATAATACAATATGATACACTACTACCTCCTCAAGTATACACTTCTAGCAAATCCTTCATCTCCAGGCTAAGAAAATTCTTTCGCAACTACTACTTAGAAGTTCTCCACAGCATACAACTCCAAATTCCATTTTGTATTTATTGCTTCCACCCTATGCGTGATTCTGGTGACCACTTGAGGTGAGCTTCAAGAATCGTTCGACCCTGATGTGATCAGCATCAGTGTTGAACTATCTTTCCACCCCATTTTGTGTTCGGCTTCCCTTGATCTGATCAGGATCAAGTTCGACTTCCCACATCCGTTTCAAACAACAGATAATTCAATCATTTTCATTTTCTACCTTTTTACTCTTCCTAGTCATAATTACAATTTCACACAACTCCAAAGGATGGAATTCAGCCCATCAATCATTCTCAATCTACTTCCCAAATACTTTCCTCGGAATTCGATGCCTAAATGCTCATTTCATCAATCTTCTCTACTTTCTTCCATTACCCTCTATTATCTCTACTACTCTGACTAAGGAATACATTACTTATGAAGTTCAGCTGTCCTCAATTTACTTCCAATAACATACTTACGAATACACCACTCGTGGGTTACATTCCTCTACTACTCATAGTTAATCCGTACTACTTCTTTAAGAATACAATACTTGTGGAGCTCCGTCCACTACTCATTCTCAATTGTCTCAAGACAATCACCTAGGGAACTCAATTTCCTCTAGGTTATACATCGGTTTTATACCGACTCATGCATCGTAATGCCATGTCTAACTTCAGATAGGCACACACTACAGGGATTATCGTTTCCCCAAGAGTTACAATACTCCTCTTTACTAATACTTTTACATTGGGGTTACAAGATGGGTATATTAATCCTATGGTATTCGCATCTCTTGTGCCCAATTACCACAGTTACAATATGAATGAATACGTATGTTTATTTAACATAAGTACCAATCATCAATTCGATTCTCATTTGTGCTATGCACATTATAGTTTCTGTGTTTTGTTCATGAAACTTACATTAAGCGATTTTCGCTCTACCCCCCTTAAAAGGGATTACGCCCACGTAATCTACCATATGTTACTATTAAACATTGGTTTACTCGATTGGGGCAATCTGAAGCGTTTAGCTTCACTACGATATGCTATACAATATGCTCTGGTCAAAGGGTCTTAACCATACCAATGGTTTAGTCTTTGCACCGAGGATTCCTATATGAGTTTATTTAACTCATAATTAATTCAGTTCTAGCCTATTAGGCTTCAAGGCATTAATAGCCATTCTTTCATACTTATTAGATGTATTACATTTCCTAGCTAGGGCCCACTAGCTTCTGCTGTGCGACCCCGATAACTTGGGTTACTCACCCTTCATGTTATCCTTAATGTGCTATACATCACCTTTTTATCCCTCTATTGTGGAAATAAGGTTTACCAACAGTGTGGTATTCTTTTACCGCTGTTTGAACTCAATGAGTTTTAGATTGTAACCAGCTCTCTGGTAATCTATTACACGTACTATTCGTACTCCCATGATTATTCCCTAAGTTCCTCCGACTTGTTGTCGGGCGAGGTTAAGTCACTACCTAGTTGCAGTGCTTCCTCTGTTGTCACTAGCTTCTGAATAATACCAGTTCTTCTGGTTCAGTACAAGTGTTCTTTGCTTGTATGACCTTGCATTCTCAATGCGTCGGTCCAAGTGACTTTCTTCGGTCATCTTTCACCTTTTATTCCAATGGAATTCACATCTTGTGATTGTTAGTGTGCTTACACTCTTGGTGCTTCTTTGGCCTTAGGCCGCACGGTTTGTTGCTAAGCTTGCTTGACTGGCTTATGCCATGTTGTTGGTGAAAGAAGGGTTTACTACGGTTTACATTTCCCATATTCCTAGCTATCGCATTAGATCATTACTGCGCGAGTGCAATACCAAAACACTCAGTCATACAGAGTGCAGAGGCGTAAACGCTTGGCAGTAAATCACTTATGTGATAGGGATGAATATTTCTGCTTGTCATCTCATACTTATACTTCGTGTCATTGTCCAACTACTTCCTCATTCCGGTCGCTTGTTGCGCACTGTATTCTTACTCACTATACAACATCGTTTTTACGGTCTCCATTACTGTGGTAGCTTACCTTTACTCCTTGCCATTATCGTTGGCACCATTTCCTTATGGTGTACAAACACTAGGAGGTTCCTAGTCATATGTATGACGGTTGTCGTAGCATACCGCAATGCTATTATCTTCCCATTGTGGGGATGTTTTATTTCTATTTAGGTTTCATGTGTAGGTTAGCTTACCTCACATTACTTCCTCACTCATGATATAGTTTGTCAAATATCTTAGTTGACCAAGGATGAAGTGGTTTATCGTGTTGCAAGCTCTCTTGAGCGTTGGTCATTCATGGTGTGTAGTGTGCACACCCATTGATTGTTTTCGACAATTACTGTCTCCATAGTGCTGAGCATTGGTTATAGGCTCTAGCGGTGCGGTTTTACTTGTATGTACATCACCGGGACATCCCAAGAAACTTCGAGGGTTTTCTGGTCCCGTTCTCCAATTGGAGGGTATTCTATCACTAACAAGTGAAGGTTCTTGTTGAGGGGTTGTCTCCACTCATAGGTCTCATGACGAGGTTTATCATGTTGGTGTTTATACAATGGTTCACCACATGCTTGAGTGCATATGGAGTATGCTTACTCCTTAAGTCGTAATGGTTTGGAAATCTCATTTCCTTATTCCATCGCCCCTTGGCAATATTTATAAGTGTAGGCTTTACTGTTATAATAGATGGAAGCCTTTCTAAGGGTTCACATCTTCACCACATTGGTGGTCTTTGGTCAACGAGGGGTACCTTCCCTTGGGTTTCTGGTAGTGTCCAAGTGGGGACTAGGCCAATGTTGGCATTATCATGATTCTTATGCCTCTGTGTACCATCGCTATAGAAGGCATGATGTAACACCCCATCCAAAGCCTATCGTGGTTATCGCAATCTGAACACTTAATCGAATACGTCGCAGCGGAAATAAACAACACCTGGACCTTGCCACGGTCTGATCGTTAGAATATACCGGCTTTAATGTTTACAATACTTATCCAAAATACTTATCCAGCTCAAAACATCAACATTCACAATACCACAACCAACCGAGTACTAGTATCTTAAACACAATCTCAGACTTACATCAGTTTAATATAAACAGTCGGGTGCACAGGCGCAACCCGAACTCCAAATAAACATCCCACCCTAAGTCTAACCGCTCCTACTCTCGTAGTGCGTCCTCATGGGCCTCTTACCTGCAAGTGTAAAAATAGCCCCCGAGGGGGTCAGCACGAATGCTGGTACACCCTCTCATGGCCCCCAAGCTAACGGGGCTACGACGACTAATTGTCGATAGCATGGAAATTGATTGCATACACAAACATAATATGAAGTGCAATAACAATAACCACAGATGAACATATATAGTTCACGAACAATGAACGACTCAAGTGTCCCCTTATCAAGCGGGTTAGTAACCCCCTCCTTAGTCCTCATTCCTTACCTTATCTCAATCCTAATCTTAATCTTAATCTCAGTATACAAACCTTTCCTGGAAGGGATTGGTTGTAGCTTAATTCGAACCTGGGATTTAGGTGATCCCACCGCACCATCTTAATGCCACCTACTCTGGACGGGAGTCCAGCGTAGCTGAGCCGGCAACCGGCCCTAGGCTACAAGTCCGAAGACAAGTCCTTAAGCGGAGGGCGGATCCGATTCAGATACCGTCCCCCTTTTTCTTAGCATGCATGACCGGAGATCGGTCCCGGGTTTCCTCACTCAAGTTCCAGTTAGTAGACATCTTAAACACCATGTGCTAGCTAAGCCTTAACGGGCATTAACCAACAACCATCAAACTTAACTCTTATTCTTAACTCAGTAAGTACTAAACTTGGTTAGTAACCATCTCAGGTCTCGCGGGTTAGTGTAAAGGCAACACAAACACAACGAGAATAAATACAACCGGTTGCATGCTTTATCTTATTTAAGTCATAGCAAGTAAACAGATAGCACACAAGCCGAGGGACACCTCGTTAGCAAGCAGGTCACAAGAAGGACTGTACCGTTCACCGTCGATCGCTGTTTGTTTAACCTTCTTCGGGGTCCCAATTCACAAACCTAAAACGTTCATTCATTTTTAGGTTATTAGTTATTTGCACCTTACTTAACTCACTTAGTTCCTAAAGACTCCCATTTAATAACCTCTAAAGTCTTGCCACTTAGCTCACAAACTTATTTTTAAACATTAAAACTTATACTTAATCTTAACTTAATTCCTTAAGTTCTTAGTGTCCCAAACATTACCACCCTACCAAGGGTATACCTTATACCTATACCATTCTTAGAATTCAAAATTTCTTTTTTTTTTAAATGTTAAGGGCCGTCCGACCCACCCTCTGGGTCGGACCATTCCAGTAACTTTCGGGTTTGGAAAACCCTACATGTCGACCCATGTCCGACCCCACCAACTGGGTCGGACCATTTCAGAAACTTTCCGTCTTCTAAAACCTCTCATGTCCGACCCACGTCCGACCCAACCTTCTGGGTCGGACCATTCCAGAAACTTATTTGCCCTTTGAAAATCACCCGTCCGACCCATGTCCGACCCAACCTTCTAGGTCGGACCATTCCAGAAACTTTCCCTGGCGTTAAACAGAGGTCGTCCGACCCAAACTTGGGTCGGACGCCACTAAATCATGCCCAAACTTTGCCAAATCTTTTCTAAACCTTTCCTCAAGCCATCCAATATGTTCTAACATCATTTAGACCCTTAAACCCACCTTAGAGCATCCTCCAAACACATTATATCATTCACCAAGTTTCACCTTAATCATTATACATTTTCCTTGTAATATGCCACACTTGTAATGCTTTCCTCTAGGTTTCTAGGTGGTGGTTCATACCTAATGTAACCACTATGCCAAATGTTTTCTTCACCACTATAACATCATCTCCCAAGCATCTCTCACTATCTAAAACTCTTTTAAGCATTTACTAAAAGTTCCTTCACAAGTTTAAACTCCCATCATCAACACATTATTTCCTTCTTAGTTGTGCACCAACATTTACCTAAGTCCTAAATACTCAAATACATTCTCTTGATTCCTAAATCTTCCATGGTGATACCTAAGTCATTATAAGTCATTAAAACACCTTAACTTCACCCTTTTTCATCAAGACAACCTATAGAACATCCCTAGTACTTCCTTAGTCATTAAATTCCCTTAGAATATCTTAAACACTTAAACTCTCCTTTAAATTTTGCCATGGGTTCTCTAGTATATAGTACTTCCTAACACATGGTTTTTCTCCATCAAACAACCAATACCACACAAATTCTCATCACAACACCTTAACACACAATCTACACTAAAACTTCACCACACCATCATGTATTGCTTAAACTCAAAATGCTTGGCACTTAGGCCCTTAAATGACAATAATCTTAACCACTGAATTTCCACATATTTTGCCTTCAACCTGCGAATACACTCAACAAGGCTCCCATTGAAATAAAATGCTTCTTGTACTTCACCTTTATATTCTTAAACTATCTCTTTTTTTTCTCATTTGCTCCTTAGTCACAAGTTCACAAGTATAGTCATTGCTCCTCCTAGGTTTTATAGCACCTTCCCAATATAAGCTCTACACTAAACTCATCATATATCTAAATCCAATTTCCTTAAACAACAAAATACCTTAAGGTAAGTAATTTACCTTGTTCTTTTACAAGCTTAAAAGCTTTCCTCCTTAGGTTTTTCTTTGTTCAATCTCGGTCACCAATGTGTATCTCCTTGCCAATGTTCTAACAATGTCCAATAACTCTAATGAGCACTAAACAACACATTTACCTTAAGGAATAAAACCAAGGTTAAAATGTGTTTTAAGGTTTTGAATTGATTGTTTTACCTTAGTTCCTCAAGACAAGCTTGGATATGAAGCAAGAAGGACCTCCTCTCTCCTTTGAAGAGTTGAAACAAGCTAGAACAAGGCATAAACATGGAGTTCCATGAGTATATATTTTCGGACATGTGAAGAAAATGGTGGAAACCTAGATTTTCTTACACTTTCTTTACCTTAAGAGAATGGAGATGCCAATGGAGTCTCCAAACTTGAATTTCCTCCTCTAATGGTGGTTTGACTTGGCACTAAAATGAAGCTCTTGAAGTTTTAAAAAGATAGAAAGAAGGAGCTTGAGCTAACTAAGAAGAATATGTATTTTGTTTTGGATTTGGAGCTTAAATGAGCAAGTTGTGAGCAAGAGAAGGTAGAGCTAGCATGGAGTTGCTCTTCACGTTAATGGAGAGGGAGAGAGCTTGAAGAAACTGTGTGCAACAAGAAGAAATGAGGAGATGAGGAGAGAGGTAAGTAAAATGTGATATTTATGTTAAAAGGTAATAGTACTTTATGCTTTATAAGACTTATTTGCTTTCTTAATTACTTAATGAGTCATGAGGGTGGTGACTCACCTCCTAAGAAACCGGCCCCCTTTTATTAATGAGGGTAATTAAGTCTTTGTTGACCAAATGTCTCACTTATATAGACTTATTTTATAAACTAGCTTAATTAATTCACTATTCACCCAAAACAAGGCACATTGTTGTGAAATTTTTGATTTCCCATTGATATAGACTTCCAAATGTGATACTATATAGTACACATGTTAATTAAAGAGTAATGATGGACATTTAGCCACTCAAAACTCATTTACAAGACAATTTTTCAAAAACGTGCTTTAAGACTCCTTAAAGCACATTTTGTGTTTTAACTTGTTTTCAAGCTTGGTTTTCTTTGGTAACTGACTTAAAATGACCATTAGGATATTACTAAGGTCTTAGGACAATATTTGGGTACTCTCCCATGCCTCTCCAAGCTTAGAGCACGTTTTTGCTTAAACTGCTCTTTTAGTGTTTCCTTATATTTTCTTTGATTAGAAATGTTTCTAAGGCATTATTTAGCCTCCTTATATCTTAGTTTATCATTTAAACACCATATCTAAGTTTGGGGTATTTCACATGAAGGTGATTAAAAGCTTGTCAACTGTATGCTAGACTGGTGCACTAGTGACAGTGATACTGAGTTGACCAATACTCCAAGTCACTCAGGGCGTTGGGTTTGAATTGATGGTCCAGTTGTTGATTTCTTGTCATATGTGACAGCATTTCTTGCAAGTCTTGTTAGTAAATGGTGCCGGTTTTGCAACCGTTCAAGTTTACATAACGTAGTTGCTACGTGGCTTTCAAGCCTTATTGCGGCGAGCTATGCCCTTTGCAAGCTGTTTATACACGTTTCCATTCTTTGTGTACCCCATAGGTTGGAGGTATTTACTGGGCTCCATGGTAAGTTGTGACATCACGCTTCCGTTCATAGGAGGCCCTTTAGGCAAGCTGATGCTAATCAGTGCCTTTCGGTGGATGAGGGTATTTCTTGTAAGTGAAATCCCTTCGGTGTCCTAACCGAGTATTTGTTCTGGTTGCCGTGCTCTTATCATGATGCTTTGTTCGATTGGTGTTAACTCAGACACCCTTCGAGGATTGCTCCTGGGTGTTGTTAGGTATGTCGTTACATCCGGTTAATGTTTATGATATGTTGTGTCTACTATACCGCCTTGTGGTATTGTATTTGAGCTATTCCCTTTAGGGTTATAGCGCCTCCCGTTCTTGGGTAGATTGTTTATACTTGCTCCTAGTGCTTAAGACTAGGTTTAAGATTCTCTTTGATGGTGGATTATACCTTGCGGTAGTCTTGGGGTTGCTATTGGGAGTTCTGTCCCGTTTGTTGAGCATTGTGGTGTTCACGTTAGGCGATTGGCTTACTGTGTGGGGCTGGGTATACTTTCCAGCTATCATGTATTTGTTTGGTGTCCTTCAGACGTATCCAATGTCTATACTTACTAGTCTGTGCTCTTTGCACTTCCTAATTCTTATTCTTACTTTCAGATGGATTCTCTGAATTCCTTTATACTTGATTGTCTGAGGTGTCCAGCTGTCCTGATTTGAACTCCCTGATGGTCCGTAGAACGGAGTTGACTACTTCCCGTGTGTCGTACACTACATGTATACATACGTGGGGTACCATGTTGATACGTTACCACTTACCCAACTATATGTCAGGCCCGCAAGCTCCTTCGGAGTGCGGTTGTCCCACATCCCGTAATGGGTACACTCGTAGTGTTCGTCACACGCCTAGGTGAAGTATTCTGTTGCCAACTCCTCTTGTATCATTCTATGATACTCACCGTAATCCTGTTGGTTTGGTTTTAAAATCCAAGGTTTAAAGGAAGGTTATGGTTTTGAAAGGAAAATTTTTGGGTTTTTAAAATATGGTTCGGTGTTAAAGAAGTCTCTCATGGCATAGCCATGTTTGAGGTCTTGACCAAGTCTAGCTTCTCGCTGACCGGTATGTTCTAGATACAGTGGTCGGGCCGTTAGGCCTTTCCAAGGTTCCATACTCCTAGTCGTTTGGATGTGTGATCCTGTAGTTGTTTCGTTACGGTCACCGTACATTACTATGTACTTGTGATGTGTTAGTGCTCCTTCACATATTCATATTCTTACTGCACTTGCCGTGGCAAGTGCGTGGTACTGGTGGTTTTTGAGTAATCCTATACCGATCACGGTATGGTTTCCACTCGCATTTGATAGTCTTGTTGACTCTTCCCTTGATCTTATTGATATACATTTGGTATACTCGATCCTTTAGGTAGCTTCTTGGTGGTCTAGACATGGCTGTCGTAGATCTCGGTACTTCTCCACTCCTTGGAGGTTCCCGTTCTATTTGGTTTAGTGTCGTTCCTTGTGGCTCGCTCCCACACATTTGTGGTGGTTACTGAGCCTTCCTTGTTTAGGTACTACGCTTGTAGTCCTATTAGATTGTATCTCATGGTTGTTCTTGTAGTTGTCTGAGCTATGTTGGCCAGGTATTGCAACCTTAATGGCGTCGTGGTTTTGGAGTTAACCGCTCCCGACTATGTCCTTAGTCAGCTAGCATACCGTTGGTGGTATTATTCAAGTATTACTATCCCGTAGACTTGTGTCTCGGGTTTCGTTACTGCTCCCTTTTTCATTCCGTTGCACGGTTAGTGCTTCTTTCCTGTTGTTGGTTGACTAGCTAGGTTTCGCGACTGCTAAGCATGTCGCCCCATGCTGTTGTAAGTTGTTGCCTCCTCGTGGTTGGAGTGCTCATCCTACTGCTATTAAGTGCGGGTGTTGTGGTTCAACCGGGATCCATCTCCGGGACTTCCAATTCTTGGAATCTACTATATGTCAGTTCTTGTTTACTGTGTGATTGCTTCACAACTGCCAGATCGGGTTTCCCCGAGTATGAGAGGACTTCACTCTCTCTGGCGTACTTTCCCAAGTTATACAAAGGGATTTGTGGAGGGCGGGTCTGGTATTGTAGGTATCCAGTACTCACCTGGAGCTCCTAACTAGCATATCTCTCATGCTAACACTCAGCCCTTAGCCCTAAGCTTCTAAATCCTAACTCGGTATTTCCTAAACTCGGTACTTCCAGTCATCAGAGCGATACTTCGCCCTGATACCACTTTTTGTAACACCCCTACCATTAATACATGCTTACCGTCCAATCTCATTACACGTCAGATACACGCAGTGGATATTTACTTACATACTATGGGTGATACAATGTCGTTAGTCACCCACGTGACTAACAAGGCTACTACTGCTACATACAGCATCGGTCTGATGGACCGGAACATCCGAGTACTACTTAATACAATACATACTCTCATTACATACTGGATACTACAATACTCCATTCGATACATTACTCCATTCAATACAATACTCCACAATTCCGTACAAGATAATACACTACGCATACCGAGTTTACTAGGTTCCAAATTCAATACAGTACTTCTCCCCGAATTCATACACACTCACTAGAAGTCAATCTGCTACCCATTCCTCACAAACTAAATACTTCTAATTACAAGGCGCGCCACCGGTCTCTTACCTTGACCGTATTCGCTCCAGGTACCTGCACACTAAAAATGTTCCCCCGAGGGGGTTAGCTTACGCTGAATATGATAACCGCATACCCCGCGTACTAGCGAGGGTACGCCGACCATTTGGTCGAATGCATGCAATTCATTTGCAATTCATACATTCATACATACATACATGCATGCTTTCATTCACGATACCACAATACTACACAAGGTATATATACATACGCACAGTACAATACATGCTTGGAAGACAATACAAGTCAACCAATGCTTACTTACCATCTTCCAGAATACACATACACAATACATACCCATTACATATCCAATACGCAATACGGAGATACAATTCTCCAATACATACAAGGTCCAGTTAGCTTCATTACACACCAGGGTTTATCGGGTGTTCGATACTCTTCTACTTCCAGTCGATGACTTACAATAGTCAAGACCAATACACATACAATACTTACTTCTTACATACTTTACTTCCAGTTAAGTCGGTATGACCTCTGGGCAGGGATTACTACATCCCACCACCGGGCTTTAGGGTGGCCCACTAATCCAAGATGCTACCCATTCAAGGGAATTGGTCCATGGAAAAGATTACAGCCAGGATTCGGATCCAACCTCTTGTGTTTCCTTATCCTCACGCGTGGCCGAAACTATATCGGACTTCTACTCATTCCATTTACTCATTACCCAAGTTAGGAGTTAGAATGTTAGGAATTAGTAGAAGTCATTACTTCATTCCCATACATACGTACAATACTCAAGTACACAATACTTACGCATACTTCTCAATTCCATTCATTCATTTCATGACTTATACAAACTAATTGTTTAAGAAGATACCACAAGAACAAATAGTTCAGACACAGTTAAGTGCAATATAAATCCGATTCGTGCATTTATCTTATTGGTGATCACATAAGCACACAAATCGGGGTAACCAGGTTAGGATACAAAGCATGAAGAAATCATACCGTTCACCGTCGTATATGTACTACCGGGTCCCTTTGAAGATCAACTTTTTGGTTCCTATACATACATGAAGTAGTAGGATCAAGGATCTATTATTGATCTACTTACTCCTTCATTAATACTTTCAATATATACTTACTACTTCATCACTTTCTTACTTGGTTATAAAACTATTCTTTTTTTATTACTCCTTAAGCTTGCTTCCTTACTCATTTACTCACTTTCTTACCATTATTTCTTCATTAAGGGTGTATTACTTCATACATATACTTATATGTGTATAGGCATATATATATACATACATATGATTACTATAGTCATATTATAACAACATTTTTTTTTGTAAGTGTTTGGGCCGTCCGACCCACCGTCCGACCCAACACCTGGGTCGGACCATTCCAGTAAGTTTCTCGTTCATCTGAAAATTACCCGTCCGACCCAGAACTATTCTGTCCAACCCATACACCCCTTGGTCGGACCATTCCAGAAGGTTTTTGTTTCGTCATCCATGCTATGTCCGACCCATGTCCGACCCAACCTCTGGGTCGGACGAAGTCAGGAACTTCGCAGCGAAATTTTTTTTGCCTGTCCGACCCATGTCCGACTCACGGCCCTGGGTCGGACCATTCCAGAAAGTTTATTTCTCGTTACTCAGGCCTTGTCCGACCCAGCGTCCGATCCAGCTGTGGGTCGGACAGTAGCAGAAACTTGCTACAGGCCTTATTTTCTTTTCCCAATTTCACCCATTGCTTCCCTATTCTTCCTACATGCACCCTAACATGTTTTAGTACCATTTAGACACTCTAAATCATGCTAATTCATTCCTTAATACATTACACAATCCTGTGCTTACTTATACACTCAATTTCCCCAAGTTTCAACTCAACACTCCCATTGTTTCTTCCCTTATACCTTATGCTACAGATTTTTCCCTCTACTCTTATACTCCAATACCTCCTCATCCAATGCCACTCTTAGCATCTTAAATAAATTAGCTCACAACCTAGTTCCATCTCATTTCAATCCAACACTTATACTAGTTGTATTTCACTAATGCTACAGATTTTGCTCTTTCCTCAAATGCTACAGATTTTTACTCAACTTCTATCCTCCATTACTTCCTCAACTAATGCTATTCCTAGCATCCAAAATACATTAATTTACATCCTATCTCTTCACCTTACTTAGATCTTCCTCAAATCTGTTTCAAGGCACTAAATACTCACTTCCAACTCTCCAAATACACCTAGTCACTACCTTGGACATTTTCTCTTCTTACACAACTAAGTCCCCAAGTTTCTAGACAAAATTTGCCACAGCCTCCCTATAATTTTAGCTTTTCCCACACACCACTCAGCTCATATATGCTCATTCACACAACCTGTTTTTACAATGCATTATATACACATTTCAACGCTACTACAACAACATAAAATTCCTGCACATATACATTCAATACCCCATGTTTTCCCAAGCTTTTAAACATCATTTAAAAACTTCAAAACTGTTACATTCTCTTCTCCAATACATTACTACATTACTACTACTCATACTACATATATTCCACATTGTTAGATACTTAAAAATCTGTTACAATGCAATATACAAAACTAACTCAAGGTAAGGGTATTTACCTTGTCTTGTTAGTTTTTCTTTCTTTCCTTTCCTCTTCTTATTTTCCTCTTTTGTTCTCGGTCCCAATGGGTTTCACACACACAAGTGCTACAGCACATAACACATACACAATACCATTTAGCATTCATTTTTACTCTAACCCTAGAATTTAATGTTTTAGGGTTTAGACAAGGGTATTACCTTTCAATGGATGAATGGAGTTCTTGACTAGCAAGAGAACAATATTCCTAGCCCAAGGAAGAGCCAAAATCGGCTGAAGCAACAAGGGAGAAAGCATTCAAAAACTGAAAATTCTTAAAATGCTAATGAGAGCTAGAAACGATGGATTTTCGGAATTCTTTTTACCTCAAGATGATAAGGAGGTGAAGGTGCTTCTAATGGTGGCTTCAAATCTCCAAATGGTGATCACCCATAAAATTGAAAGTTGGGCTTTTGGATTTTTGAAGGGATGAAATGTTCTCCTTTGCAAGGGGGTTGCAATGGTGTAATTTTTATTGGATTGGGAGAAGGTTTGAGTGCTCAAAGAGAAGAGAGAAGTGAGGAGTTTTGTGGGACTTCTCCTTTCTCCATGGCTGTCGCAGTGCAAGAGGAAGAAGGGAGTAGAAGAATAGAGGGGGAAGAAACGTGAGGGAAGAGGGGAGTGAGGAGAGAGAGTCTAATTTTTTTTGCTTTTTACTTATTAGTCTTGTCCTTTAGCAAATAAGAGACAATTAAAGAGAGGGGGGAGGCTCATAAATCGGCCCACACCCACAACACACAGTTTTTAACTTTTTATTTGCAAGGTGGACACACTAACTTTGTTTATTTGCATTCTTACCCCACAACTTACCGGTTGTTACAGTTTTCACTAACCGGTACCCGTTTTTCGGAATTTTCTCGTGTAATTAATTTTATTGGTTCTAAAGCTTCACTAATATTTATTAGTGACTATTTAGTTGACCAATATTGTTACGAGTCTGTGTGACCCGCTTAAAGTCACGTTTTCCCGGTTTCCTCGAAAAACGTGCTTTAAGGTTCGTTCATGCTTTTAACCCATTTTAAGGATCCGTTTTCTTCGGGAGTTGTTCCCTTATATCGTTTAGGCATTATTAAGCCTTAAGAATCCATATAATACCCTAACCGAGGTCTCGCACCTCTTATGGTTATTTAACGCTTATTTAGCGTTTTTCGCTTTTTAAGCATTTCTTTATTTCTTTTGGATTTATTTTTCCTCACCAATATTACTTAAGCATTATTAGGCTCTTAAATAAGGATTAGAATTATCTTAATCACTATATTTAAGTTTGGGGTATTTCAGGTGTACTAAGTGGTACACCCTTGTACTTAGGAAGTAAGTAGTTTGTGAGGAATGGGTAGTTGTAGATATGAATTTGGGAGAGGTATTATATTTGTATAAGGATCTTAGTAAACTCGGTGTATAGTATTGTAATGTATCGAACCTATGGAGCATTGTATGAAATGGAGTATTGTAATGAATGGGAAGTTCTAGTATCTGATTGGGTAATTGGAGTATGTATCATAAGTGTGTAGTACTCGGATATTCCGGTCCATCAGACTGATGCTGTATGTAGTAGTAGTAACCTTGTTAGTCACGTGGGTGACTAACGGCAGTGTATCACCCACCGTTGAGTATGTAAGTATCCGCTGCGTGAATCTGGATTGTATAAGGAGATTAGACGGTAATGACGGTATTAGCGGTAGGGGTGTTACAATATAAGTCGGAGGAACTTAGTGAGTAATCGTGGAAGTACGAATAGTATGCATAATAGATTAGCAGAGAGCAGGTTATAATCTAAAACTCATTGAGTTCAAGCACGGTGGAAAGAATACCACACTTGTTTAATAACCTTATTCCCACAATAAAGGGATAAAAAGGCGATATGTAGCACATTTAGGATAACATGAAGGGTGAGTAACCCAAGTTATCAGGGTGGCGCAGCAGAAGCTAGTGGGCCCTAGCTAGGAGATAATGTACCTGGTAAGTATAATAGAATGGCTATTAATGCCTTGAAGCCTGATAGGCTAGAACCAAATTAATTATGAGTTAAATAAACCCATATAGGAATTCTTGGTGCAAAGACTAAACCATTGGTATGGTTAAGACCCTTTGACCAGAGTATATTATGTAATAAACCGTAGGGAAGCTGAAATGCTTCAGAGTGCCCGAATCAAATGAACCAATGTTCAATAACAACATATGGTAGATTACGTGGGCGTAATCCCTTTTAAGGGGGGTAGAGCGAAAACCGCTTAATGTAGGCTGCATGAATAAAACACATAAACTTCAATGTGCATAGCACAAATGAGAATCAAATTGATGATTGGTACTTATGTTAAATAAACATAAGTATTCATTCATATTGTAATTATGGTAATTAGGCACGAGAGATGCAAATACCATAGGATGAATATACCCATCTTGTAACCCCAGTGTAAGAGTATTGGTAAAGAAGAGTAATGAGTAGTGGACGGAGATCCACAAGTATTATATTCCTTAAATAAGTAGCACGAAACGATTGAGAGTAGTAGATGAATGAAGTCTAGGAGTAGTGTATTCCTAGGTATATTATTGGAAGTAAACTGAGGACGACCGGATTCAGTAGGTATCGTATTCCTTAGTTAGATTAATTGTATATGTGTATTAGTATTGTGGATTGAGGAAGTATTGATAAATCGGTATTGTATTGATTGCTGGTAGGACCCTTGTATGGGTGTGGCTAGTTTAGGAATGAATTTGATGAGGAAGTATGTGTGTGGATAAGTGGAAATTGTAGGTGAGCTATGGCAAAATTTTAGTAGGAATTGTGTATTTAAGGATGACTTAGTAAGCGGGAGAACCAAGGTGTGTATTGAAATGAGTAAGGATGTTTAGTAACTAGGGATTGATAGTTGTAGTATGAGGATTTAAGAGTGTAAAATCTATAGCAAAGAGTATTAAAAATGCATTGGAGAAGTTAGGTGGAAATAGTGTGCAAGACTTGGGAAAATGAGTGTTGGACTTGGGTATAGATAGTGTACTTGATTGGTAATGAATTGGAAGGGTAAAATGGCATTAGGACAAGATGCAAAATGTAAAGAGAAGTGTAGGAATGCAAGTGTGCAAAGTGTGAAAATGAGAATGGAAAATTTGTAGAAATTGAGCAAGAAGTTGAGTAGTTATTGGACCATGGATTTAAGGATTTAAGGGTTGATTAGGGGTTGAAAAATCCTCCTAGTAGCAGTTTTTAGCAGGGTCCGGGACCTACGATATGCACCAAGTCCCAGACCGCACTTAAAAACACCCCAAGAGTAATTCCAGCAAGTGGTCCGGGACCTAGGTCCAGGACCAAGTCCCGGACCAATAACAAAATTAGGCTGAGAGTAACTTCAGAGCATGGTCCGGGACCTTGGGTCCGGACCAAGTCCTAGACCACCCATAAAAACTTGCAAAATGTGATTTTTAGGGTTCTAAACATGGAGGATTGATGGGTAATGGTTTTACGAGTTTTTAAGGCCTTGTTTGGTGACCTTTAAAGGCCCTAAGAAGGTTGAGAAGTAATTAAGAAAGTTGTAAGTATATGAACATGAAGATAAACCGAAATAACGGGACAACGGGGTAAGTACGGGAGTAGTAACTATGTATGTATTGTAATGCTTAGTATTAATTGAACCATTTGGCATGTAGTCATTGGTTCGAGAGCAAGGATCGAGGAACGAGAGTGAACCAAAGGAACAAGGGAACACCCGGTAAAGTAAATTCCGGTTAAGGTATGATTTCTTCATGCCCTGTATCCTAACCTGGTTACCCCGATTTGTGTGCTTATTTGATCACCTAAATAAGATAAATGCATGAAATATATGGATGAAGATGAAGTGAATTCGTACCTTGTATTGTACTTGTGTATTGTATTGTACCTTGTATGTATGTGTATGGGAGTATTGAATTATTGTGTGGCTTGGATGTGTGACTTCTACTAATTCCTAACTACCTAACTCCTAACGTAAGTATTGATTAAGTTGGAATGAGTAGAAGTCCGATATAGTTTCGGCCACGCGTGAGGATAGAGACACAGAGGTTGGATCCGATTCCTGTTCTTAAACTTTTCCACGACCCAACCCCTTAAATGGTAGCATCCTGGATTAGTGAACCAAGTAAATCCCGGTGGTGGGACGGCGTAGTCCCCAGGCCGGAGGTCCCGACGACTTAACTTGAGTAAGTAGTAAGTAAAGTAAAGTATTGTATGAGTAATGTTCTTGGCTGGTGTAAGTCATTGACCCCGAGCAAAAGAGTAATCTCCACCCGATTAACCCGGGTGGACCAATGGAGCTAACAAGTATTGTGTATTGTGTATGTATTGCGTATGTATTGTGTGTGTATTGTGTATGCGTACTACAGGAAAGGTAAGTAAGTATCAGTTGGCTTGTATGGTCTACCTTGTATGTGTTGAACTGTGTGTATGTATCCTTGTGCAGTATTGTAGCATTATGAATGAAGCATGTATGTATGTATGTATTCTAAAATGAATCGCATGTATTCGATCAAGTGGTCGGCGTACCCTCGCTAGTACGCGGGGTATGCGGAAGTCATATGCAGCGTAAGCTGAGCCCCTAGGGGCAAAATTTTTATTTAACAGGTACCGAAGCAGCTGTGATCATGGTAAAAGATTGGCATTGTGCTTAGGTAGCTAGAAAAGAATTGTAGATAGTAGTGTGTAGTATAAGGCTTGTAGCCTTGATGTAGAAGTGTACCAAGGGGGTACACCATAAGTATTGGAGTTGTGTAGTTGTGAGGAATGGGTAGATGTAGACTCTTAATGAGTATGTATGAACTTGGAAGAAGTATTGTACTTGTATTTGGAACTTAGTAAACTCGGTATGTTATATTGTATTGTATGGTATTGTAATGGAGCATTGTGTTGAATGGGAAGTTGTAGTACCCGGATGTAATTGTAGTAAAGATTATATTTGTGTAGCACACTGAAATACCCCGAACCTCGATCACCGTAATTAAGAAGTAGATTAAATTAAACGAGAATGTAAATAAGGGTTGACTATTAATTTATTATCAACTAATGGATTTAAAACAAGGAGAATAATAATATACACTAAAGTATTTATATGTATATTACAACACTTGAGATAAATCCAAGTCATGACATGTTATAAATACTAAAGTAAAACAATAAATCAATAATACCCAAACACACAAGAGTACATGTAATATATTACATAAAAGCACAAAACAACAACACAACAAAATGGTGTTGTTCGGTTTCCACCAAATGCTACTGTATGACATTGTGGCAAACAATAAAAGAAGACTTGTGAGAGGAGTAAAACAAGTAAGAGTGAATTAAGAATGAGTGTACTTGTTGGAGAATAAAATAAACAAGGGGAAGGCTGATTGCCATAACCCATTCGGTAGCTACAAGCAAAGGAAGAATAAAGGAATGGAAGGAATAAAATAAGGAAGGCTATATTACTTGTTGTACTTACCTAGTACACATATATTATATAAACAAGTCAAGAAAGCAACCAAAAATCAGCCACCAAGCTGTTGTGTCTACCGAGGAGAACAAGGAAAAAAATAAGGGAAATGATAGTGGCATGTACTTGCCAAGTACGCTGGCAGGAAGGAAAAAAAAAACAAGCAGTAGCTGCTTATGCTTACCAAGAATAACAAGGGAAAAGAAGAAAGAATGAAAGGAGTGAAGGAGTAAAGTAATGGGAGTTGTACTTGCCTTGTACTTATATTATTACATGCTAGGAGACAAGACAAGAAAAGAAAAAAAAACAAGCCCATCGGCTGCTACTCCTACCGAGGACAAAAGCAAGAAGGAAGGAGAATTAAGGGGAGTGAAATAAAGGGAGTTGGTAGTCTTTTATATTTGTCAAGTACAGTGTGTCATAATTCACCATGTCCAAATGTAATCAAAGCACTAAGTGCTAGCCGGTTGGAATTACTTCACCCGAGAGAAGGAGGAGAATGGGATGGATTAGAGAGGGTAGGGTAGTGAGTGGTACCAAAAAGGAGGTTGTACTTGCTAGGAGAAAAATAACAATAACTTGTAAGGACATTCTAGACCAACACACACTCCATAAAATCAAACTTCCCTCTCACAATTCTACCTTGCCGGCAATGCACCCCTCTCCCAGTCATAGTTTCGCCAGCCTATTCTCCTTCCACTTCCCATCTTCTTCTTCTTCCTCCTTAAGAAAAGCTTGAAACCCTAACAATGGCTTTAATGGTGGAATGAACTTATAACACCATTTTCACTAAAAACTTCCACTTTCCTACACTATCAACCAAGGAAAACTCATCCCTACTCTTTTCTCCACATAAAACCGAAAATAACAAGGGGTAAAGGGGCATTGAAAACCGGCCAGCATGAAGGAGGAGCAAGGAGCAACTTCTAAAATCCTTTAAGGTAAAAACAAGCCAAAAAAAAAACTCTAAGATTTCTCCATGTCAAAATTATGGCCGAAAATGGTAGCCATCCTAACATCTTGTTCTATTGTTTGAAGCTCAAAACTCTTGTTCCTCCAAGCTTAAAAAGGAGTTCTGAAAATTCCCTACACAAGTCCTAAGGTAAGACCATGAAACCTAGAGTTTTCATGTCATAATTATCATCCATTCCTAGAGTAACCAAGGTAACTAACTCTCTTCATTTTCTGTTAGTACTACTGAAAATCAGAGGGAGAACACCACCTTATTAGACAAGGTAAACTCCACCTTTAAGATCTAAACTTTGTGCTTTAAAGACCTAGACATTCTAAACTATATTATGTAGAATAATACCCTAATGATAGTCTCTATTTTCTCCCATGTACATGACCGAAGGGAGGCTTGGGAAACCTCTGGTGCTGGCGCCAAGAGAAGGAGCAAGGCAGAAAGGGAAAAAAAATGTTCAAGTGGTGAGCACCTAGGCTAGATTTAGTATTCTAAATACTATATTAACATAAGGAGTGAACAAAAAAATTAATGAAACTACTACTACATCATAGGTACCGATCTGGGGTGTTTTGGGAGCAAGCGTTGAGCACCAGAACACACAAAAAAAAGGTAACCCCAAGTCCATACTTAACTAGTGTTGGAAGTTGAATGAGTGTGCTGCTGTATAACCAAGAAAATCTGAGCCTTAAATGACTTTTAAATGATGTTTAAATGATTACCAACTAGGGAGGAATGCTTGGTTAGGTTACTAATGGTTAGTAGCTTAAATGTCATACTTAAAAGATTTTAAAACAAGAAAAATGTAACAAGTGAAAAAAAAAAGAGAGAAAACCGTGGAGCAAGTTGTGAGGTTGAGTCCGAAAACCTGGGCAGTATCTTAGACATTTTGGCGTATTTAAGATTTGTAAAACTACACCACAACCAGAGGTGTGTATATAATATGAACGTTGGTAACCTTGTCAGACAAAAAAAAAATACAAGAATAGACATCGACTGTACATGCGCATGTATATATATAGTGTGTCCGGAAACTGGGGTATCGTACGAAATAAATTGTAGTACGTTAGTTAAATATGTAAGCAGGATTTAAGAGCATTTGGTGACTTTGTGAAAAAAAATTTTGTTTAAAAAAAAAAGAAGAAAAAAAAAACATTGGCAATAATCGTATATGTATATATGTCCGAGAGCTTGGGGGGATATTAGCAACCGAGAACAACCATAATATAGGCCTTATGGTGATGCAGTATAAGGTGGGAGCTTATATTATAAATTTTGGGAATTAAAATAAGCTTTGGGGCTATATTGTAAATTCTAGGAAATATGGGGTACAAATGGTGAAAACCAAAAACTTGGGGGTTAAAACAGAATTTAGATGGTCAAATATAATTAAGGAGGACATATTGACCAAGTTTAGAAAATAAATGAATGAAATTGTAGAATAAAAGATATTAGGATTAAATTGTAAAGTTTATAAAATAGAAGGGGCATAAGCTTAATTAAAGAGGAAACATGGGTAGAAATCGGAAGTAAAAAAATATAGTAAGGGGGTTGTAGAGAATTACCAAAAACAGTGGGGGTTATTAGGAAATAAAATTTACATAAAGTTAAGGATTATGAAATAAATGTCATTGGTGGTCAATTGTAGAATCTAGGAAGTTTGTGGAGTTAAAATGTAATATAATTAAGTTAGGGGCAAAGGCCGAGAATAGGTTGAATATGGGGGTTGTTCTAAAAACAAAATAATGCAAGTTAGGAAGTTAAAATAATTAAGTAAAGAAGCTAGCTTATAAGACAAGTAATATTACATAAGATAATGATACTAAGGAATATAAGGAGGATAATATATGGTGAGGAATAACAAAAAATGTTATTGTCACATATGGATAAAAAAAATGAGGATATCTAAGAGTATGGTATGATACCAGTATAGGATTTTAATTCGATACGGGAACGCATGCCTGCGCATGCACGTGGGAACGAAACGAAATGAAAGAGATACATACAAAAACGAAATGATAACCAGGACGGTTTGTTAATACATTTGGTTAATTATTATAGGCGGGATTCACCTCAGATAGCCGGTAGAACTAAGCGAGTTAAGTTGGACGATAGTTAGGCAAAGGTATGGTTTCTTGTAGCCTGCTTGCTACCGAGTTATACTCGGCTTGTGTGCTAGTTGTTGTGTGAAAAACGACCTCAAGATTAAGCATGTAATTGGATTATTGATATTGTTGTTGTGATTGCTTGACGATGACACAATTGCATAAATGTTGCGCCGCTAACTACACTGTAAAGTAGACTAGCACTCGGGAGAATGAATTGGAACATGAACGGAAATCCTAGGAGATTTTAAGTGGATAAATTATATGAGTACGAGGACTAAATACCAACCTCCTCGTTAATCGTAATAACATCAGAGCGATGTTTGGAAGTAACCAGGGAACGACTACGAAAATTTCCATACAGCTGACATTGGGGAAACGAGAGGAACCGGGTAGACCGGGCACGCGTGTTATTTGGATTGTGAGGGTGGTACCTGCATCAGGTCCAACCTCGTTGGAGTGCGGCTATGGACTGCGCTGCCCCGGAGTCAAGCAGTTGGCTCCACGTCTTTGGCGCATGATCATGGACGGGGGTGAGATATATTTACGACTATTGGCAAAGGTTAACGACTTGAGAATATAACATCCACTTGTTACGGGCCATCAGCCTAAGGAAAAAAATTGTAATAGTCTTAAAATATAGACTGACATAAGAAATATTACAGGGGTACGAATGTAATCCCATTGTGTGGATTACAAGGATAAATCGATTGCACCTAAACAATTCCAATGAGAGAATGGTACTAATTGAGAAAGAAAATGTCATTGAAGATTTGGAAGGTTTAACCCCGATTAAGATTAAAGGAAGGACGATTACCAGTTCTATCGTAACCGTTCGGTTCCATTGTGCAGATGTGCTTGTTTGATTGATTGATTGATTATGTGTTGGCATGCTGTGTGTTTACTGCACTTATTATATATGCATGATTCAAATAATGAACCGCATGTTAAGACGACAAGTAGTTGAGTGTAGCCCGGTAGCTGGTGGGCTACACGTTATCATACCAGCAAGTTTGCTGAGCCCGTTAGGGCACCCATTTTTCAGGTACTTGACGGAGCATGAAGACCCGACCGAGTGTAGGCGGGGTAGACTTAGGATTGGGGGTATACTTTTGAATTTTGTTCATACCCATTTTGTATACGGACTTTTGAACCTGACCGTTGTGCGTGTCCATTACATTGGAACTTGATAATTTTGCTTTTGGTTCTATAATTAATTTTGAGAAGCACGGTATTATAAACAGCTAGTCAGACCGTTACTTGGATTGTTTGGAAGGCCAGTTAGTCACGTGGGTGATTAACGGCGGTAACACCCGGTAGTTGTTTATATTTTCCGTTGTGAATTAATTTACGTTTTGGCGGACTGATTACTGTGGATGGTGTAATAGTGGTTGGGGTGTTACAAAAAGTGGTATCAGAGCGTAGTAACTCTCTGATGGCTGAACAATACTGAAATATGAAAACCGAACTTTGGGTTTAAGGGTTGAGTGATAGTGGTGAGGTACACGCTAAATGGCGTGAGTAGTTAGGTATATTTGAACCACTGGAGAAGTGTTAAATACTAGCTGCTGATAATCTTGACAGTACGGGAACTTGATAGTGAATGACAAAATGCAGATGTCCGGACGAGGTAGAGGCCGAGGCGGAGGCCGAGGCCAGGAGACAGAGGAGCCTATACGACTACAAGACATAGCCACCATAGTCGCCCAGGCATTAGCGCAGGCCGGAGTGGCAGCAGGAGGAGGACCGCAGCAGCAGCAGCAGGCACCTCCACCGCCTCCTCACCCGCAGAATTGGGTTAAGAGCTTAGCAGATTGAGACCTACACCATTCAGAGGGGAGGCTGACCCTGCACCTCGAGACGTACATCCTAGAGATGGAGACTGCGTTCGAGACTTAGACCCTCCTGCTGGAGCGAAGGTCAGACTAGCCGCTTTTTATCTGAAGGATGCGGCGAGGGATTGGTGGAACCTAGTGAAGGGCGAGCATCTGGCCGACCCGGATTTCGGATGGGGAGCGTTCAAGACATTGCTGAGGGCGAAGTATTACCCATCCCATGTTAGGACGAAGAAGATGTTGGAGCTGGACGCCTTGAAGCAGACAGAGATATGACCGTAGATGAGTATTACGCGGCATTTATAGCTCTCCTTCGACTTTTACCCGGACTGGGGTACTCAGATCAAATTCTAGTGAATCGGTTCTATGGTGGGCTGAACCACCGTCTGCGGTACGGCATGGGGCCGACCGTCTACACGACCCTTGAGGTAAAAATAATTAACCGGTTGTATGTTTGTTAAATGGCTGAAGTTGAGTTACTAATGATGTGGATATGCAGGAGTGTTACCATGCCGCCGCTCGAGTTGAGATTACCGTCCAGTTAAGGGACGAGGAGCAGGCACTGAAGCGGAAGGCTACCACCAAGAGCGGTGAGGACCAGGGGCCGAGAGGGCACTTCAAGAAGAGCAGCATTCCTATAAGAACCAGAAGCGCCCCAGGCCCAGGAGAGGAAGCCGACCGAGGCCTTGCAGCTTACTTATCATGCTGAGGCGGCCAAGCCACTACGGTCCTATCCACCTAGGGGTAAGAAACCTCACTTGAACATATAAATGGGCTTATTATGAAATCATACTTGCATACTACTTTGGAACACCACAACTAACCACCTCCCATGAACTAGGTACGGGGCAGAGTTCGGGTCAGGGCAAGGGATCTACCCGCTACTTCTATTGCCGGCAGTGCCAGAAGAATCACCCAGGCGTGGACTGTAAGGGGAACCAGGTGCAGTGCTACTACTTCAAGAAGTTTGGCCACCGATCCTTCGAATGTTTCGATAATCCTGAGAGCAAGAGCTACAAAGGCAAGGGGAAGGCCCAGGCCGACCAGGGAGCTAGACCCGGTGGTCCCCGTACCACCCCGACCACCCAGCCACTGCTGGCCAGAGCTTCAGAGGCCCACAGAAGGGAGTAGCGTCGGGACAGCCTGTGCTGAATATTGTTGACCGCACAGAGGAGACCGGTCCATCATCTAGACCAGGTAACACTTACACCATTAATCCTTGAAAGTATGCTTGAAACCTTGGATGAATTATTTGTTTGATCCATGCATATAATAGATAATGTAATGCTTACAAAATAGCACCTTCTACCACCCTAGGCAACTTTGATATGCTTCCCTATTCCCACACCGCCCACCCTAGAAGAAATCACCAACAAGCCTCATGACTACCCAATCGAGCAGTGCCGAATTATACGGCCCGGTATGATACTACTCAAGAGCTTCTTGACACCAGAGATGCAAATAGCCATTATCAAACATTGTAGCAGACTAGGAGTAGGACCCGGAGGATTCTATACACCAGAGTATCCAGGAGGATCCCGAATGAGGTTGAAGATTATGTGCCTAGGAAAGAACTGGAACCCTACACCAAGAACTACCAAGAGACGGGACCGAATGATGGAGCACCGACACCGAAAATACCTGCAGAGTTCTACCCGATTGTTAGGCAAGGTAAGCATTGCGCAACAGCTAGAAACAGATCCAATTCCGAACCTTGAACCTGACTTGTGCATCATCAACTTTTACGAAGAAGGAGGACGTCTTGGTCTCCACCAAGACAAGGATGAGACACCCGAATCACTAGCTCAGGGACTACCTGTGGTGTCCCTATCCATTGGAGACGACGCGAGTTTCTTTACGGCGAGCAAAAGAGACAGGACCTCGCCAAGAAAATCATCCTCAGGTCAGGAGATGCTTTGATTATGGGCGGGAAGTCGAGACTACTCTATCATGGCATAAAGAGAGTCAAAATAAATACAGCACCAACAGCCATAATAAACACTACCCATATGAAACCAGGGCGATTGAACTTAACCTTTAGAAAATATTAGCCATGTATCTTCTCAAAGAATCTTGTAACAAGCTCATATTGTAAATGGTGATTTTAATGGAAATATTGGTTGCTTATTCTGCACTCGTGTCAACATCAGTACTTACGAAGTTTGTGAATCAGGTGGCGAACCCGGAACTGAGGGTACACTTAATATTGTTACAGAGGCACAGGCCGGCAGAAGCGGCAGTGTCCTCACAGGTATAATCTCATTTTAAACCCTAACCTTTGACAAGCAACTACGAGGCAAAGGAACTAACTTACAAGCCCTTGACCATAGGTACTTTCCCCATTAATGGAGTCACGGCATCAGTACTGTTCGACTCTGGAGCATCCCACACTTTCATCTCACCATCACTTGCGACGAAGTTGGGGATAGAGGCTGAAGAGCTCCCAAACTTCATGGTCACACTACCCTCAAAGGAGAGAATCCGATGTACACATTGTTACCGCGGGGCCACCATTCAGATTGGGAAGGAAGAATTCCCCATTGACTTGATCGAGTTCGAGGGTTTGGGATTCGATGCGATTGTCGGGATGAACTGGTTGGAGACAAGGGCCGTATCCTGTGCTGAGCACCGACTACTACTCAGGAGTCCCTCCGGAGTTACCGTGTCATACCGCCAGAGACCTCGAGAGCCATCGACGAAGATTATATCCGCCATGTCTATGCTGAAGGAGATTAGGAGACAGCAGGAGGTGTACCTCTGCTTTATGCAAGACTTGGAGCGGGATCCGGATTTCAGCCCTGATGTGCCCGTAGTATCGGAGTTTCCTGACCTCTTTCCTAAGGAGCTCCCGGGCATGCCACCTGCACGAGAGGTGGAGTTCACTATCGACCTTCTACCAGGGACCGGACCCATAGCGAAGGCTCCTTACCGTATGGCACCCGCCGAGATGACTGAACTGAAGGAGCAGCTGAGGGAGTTCTAGACAAGGGCTTCATCCCCAGTGTTTCACCGTGGGGAGCCCCAGTGCTGTTTGTAAAGAAGAAAGACGGTAGCCTCAGACTATGCATTGATTACAGAGAACTAAATGCAGTCACGGTGAAGAATAAATATCCACTACCCCGGATAGACGACTTGTTTGACCAGTTGGGGAGCGACAGTGTTTTCCAAGATTGACTTGAGATCGGGGTATCATCAGATCGCCATTAGTGAGAGGGACATTGAGAAGACGGCATTCCGAACAGATATGGCCACTACGAGTTCACGGTGATGCCATTCGGTCTGTCGAATGCGCCGGCGAAGTTTATGGATCTGATGAACCGCTTGTTCAGGGAGCAGCTGGACAAGTCGGTTGTGGTATTTATAGACGACATTCTAATATACTCCAGATCGAGGGACGAGCACGAGATCCATCTGAGACGGGTATTAGAGATTTTGAGGGAGAACCAGCTTTATGCTAAGTTCTCCAAGTGCGAGTTTTGGCTCGATCGGGTATCGTTTCTTGGACATGTTATTTCAGAGGAGGGGATTTCTGTGGACCTGGCGAAGATAGAGGCTGTCCGCTCATGGCCTAGACCCAAGACAGTGACAGATATACGGAGTTTTCTCGGTTTAGCTGGTTATTACAGACGGTTTGTCAAGGATTTCTCCAGGGTGGCGAAGCCGATGACTAACCTGATGAAGAAGGAAGCACCCTTTGTATGGACTGCTGATTGTGAGACTTCTTTTCAGACCTTGAAGGACACACTGACTTCAGCACCGATATTGACCATTCCAGAGGGCACAGAGGGATACGAAGTCTACTGTGATGCGTCGGGTATGGGATGGGGATGTGTGCTTATGCAGCACGGGAAGGTGGTCACCTACGCCTCCCGTCAGCTGAAGAAGCACGAAGAGAATTATCCCACACATGACTTGGAGTTGGGCGCGGTTGTATTTGCCTTAAAGATTGGGCGCCATTACTTATATGGGTACGAGTCACTATCTTTTCTGACCACAAGAGCTTGAAGTACATATTCACAGAAGGAGTTGAATATGCGACAGAGGAGATGGGTAGAATTCCTAAAGGACTACGACATTAACCTTCAGTACAAAGAAGGTAAGGCTAATGTCGTAGCAGATGCTTTGAGCCGCCGAGCATTCGTTGCATGCCATGGTTACGGGTACGAGTTTGACAGATGAGGTGCGAAGTGCGCAGGAGAGTGACCCATATTGAGAGATTCGCCAGAAGCTGATAGACGGCACGTTGAGAGAGGGAAGTATGATTTCCGATTACATGAGGACGGTCTGATTCGGCTAAATGGCAGGCTATGTATTCCGCAGAGCAGTGTAGAGCTGAGAGAGCGCATATTACAGCAGGCACACATTTCCTTGTCGATTCATCCCGGGGCTTCTAAGATGTATAAGGACCTGAAGCGTCATTTCTGGTGGAGTGGGATGAAGAGAGACGTGACCGACTTCGTGATCAGATGTCTCACCTGTCAGAAGGTGAAGTTCGAGCACCGGAGACCTGGAGGTATGGTGCAGTCGATGCCGATTCCGGAGTGGAAATTCTATGACATCTCCATGGACTTCGTGGTTGGACTGCCTACTAAGGGAGGTCTGAACACGATTTGGGTAGTTGTTGATCGCCTTACCAAGGTGGCCAGATTCATTCCGATGAAGGACACCTGGAAGGTACCAAAGCTGGCTGAGTTGTTCGACAGAGAGATAGTGAGACATCACGGTGTGCCGACGATCGTTTCTGATAGAGATACCAGATTTTTATCGAGGTATTGGCGCGCGACTCGAGAGGCGCTAGGCACAGAGCTGAAGCTCAGCACGGCTTTCCACCCGCAGACAGACGGGCAGTCAGAGAGAACTATACAGACGCTTGAGGATATGCTGAGGGCGTGTGCTTTGGACTTCCAGGGCAACTGGATAGATAGGCTACATCTTATCGAGTTCTCGTACAATAATAGCTACCATGCCTCGATTGAGATGTCTCCTTTCCAGGCCTTGTATGGCCGACCCTGCCGCACACCGCTTTGTTGGGATAAGACTAGCGAGTCCGTCATCATAGGACCCGAGTACCTGGAGCAGGTACAGGCAGAGGTGCAGCAGATACGAAAGAATATGAAGGCTGCCCAGGACAGACAGAAATCCTACGCCGATCAGAGACGACGGGACCTGGAGTTCGCAGTTGGCGACCAGGTATTCTTGCGTGTATCGCCTATGAAGGGCGTGTTCCGATTCGGACAGAAGGGCAAGCTGAGCCCGAAGTTCATCGGACCGTATGCGATCACAGAGCGTGTGGGCCCGGTTGCATACAGGTTAGATCTACCAGCTGATTTGGGCCGAGTGCATAATGTTTTCCACGTATCCCAGCTCAAGAAATACATACCCCATCCTTCCCATGTTCTGCAGCCCGAGAGGCTAGCGTTAGAGTCGACCATGCGGTATACCGAGACGCCTCAGAGGATACTTGACTCGAAGACTAGGGACACTCGTAACAAGTCGGTGAGACTTGTGAAGGTCCTCTGGTCTAACCACGATGTAAAGGAAGCCACGATACTGACTAGATTGTCTAGGGTAGGGTATGTGGGCGTACCCCTATTTTAGGGGGGTAGAGCCTTTTTGGTTTTGTCATCGCTATGGCGATTGTAGTGTATTGTGTTGTTGCATGGTTGATGTGGATGTTGATGTGCTTGTATGGTACATTGTATTGACATTTTATGATTATTGGATGTATCTCATGAAGATACTTGGCGAGGTTATACACCAATTGAGATTATTGATGATCGATCTATAGTACGATGATCAGAATGATAGATATAGCACTTAGCAGGACTTGATCCTAAGAACATCACCGTTAGAGAGTAAACTTCGGGACGAAGTTCTTTTTAGGGGGGTAGATTGAAATACCCCGAACCTCGATCACCGTAATTAAGAAGTAGATTAAATTAAACGAGAATGTAAATAAGGGTTGACTATTAATTTATTATCAACTAATGGATTTAAAACAAGGAGAATAATAATATACACTAAAGTATTTATATGTATATTACAACACTTGAGATAAATCCAAGTCATGACATGTTATAAATATTAAAGTAAAACAATAAATAAATAATACCCAAACACACAAGAGTACATGTAATATATTACATAAAAGCACAAAACAACAACACAAAAAAATGGTGTTGTTCGGTTTCCACCAAATGCTACCGTATGACATTGTGGCAAACAATAAAAGAAGACTTGTGAGAGGAGTAAAACAAGGAAGAGTGAATTAAGGATGAGTGTACTTGTTGGAGAATAAAATAAACAAGGGGAAGGATGATTGCCATAACCCATTCGGTAGCTACAAGCAAAGGAAGAATAAGGGAATGGATGGAATAAAATAAGGAAGGCTATATTACTTGTTGTACTTACCTTGTACACATATATTATATAAACAAGTCAAGAAAGCAACCAAAAATCAGCCACCAAGCTGCTGTGTCTACCGAGGAGAACAAGGAAAAAAATAAGGGAAATGATAGTGGCATGTACTTGCCAAGTACGCTGGCAGGAAGGAAAAAAAAACAAGCAGTAGCTGTTTGTGCTTACCGAGAACAACAAGGGAAAAGAAGAAAGAATGAAAGGATTGAAGGAGTAAAGTAATGGGAGTTGTACTTGCCTAGTACTTATATTATTACATGCTAGGAGACAAGACAAGAAAAGAAAAAAAACAAGCCCATCGGCTGCTACTCCTACCGAGGACAAAAGCAAGAAGGAAGGAGAATTAAGGGGAGTGAAATAAAGGGAGTTGGTAGTCTTTTATATTTGTCAAGTACAGTGTGTCATAATTCACCATGTCCAAATGTAATCAAAGCACTAAGTGCTAGCCGGTTGGAATTACTTCACCCGAGAGAAGGAGGAGAATGGGATGGATTAGAGAGGGTAGGGTAGTGAGTGGTACCAAAAAGGAGGTTGTACTTGCTAGGAGAAAAATAATAATAACTTGTAAGGACATTCTAGACCAACACACACTCAATAAAATCAAACTTCCCTCTCACAATTCTACCTTGCCGGCAATGCACCCCTCTCCCAGTCATAGTTTCGCCAGCCTATTCTCCTTCCACTTCCCATCTTCTTCTTCTTCCTCCTCAAGAAAAGCTAGAAACCCTAACAATGGCTTTAATGGAGGGATGAACTTCTAACACCATTTTCACTAAAAACTTCCACTTTCCTACACTATCAACCAAGGAAAACTCATCCCTACTCTTTTCTCCACATAAAACTGAAAATAACAAGGGATAAAGGGGCATTGAAAACCGGCCAGCATGAAGGAGGAGCAAGGAGCAACTTCTAAAATCCTTTAAGGTAAAAACAAGCCAAAAAAAACTCTAAGATTTCTCCATGTCAAAATTATGGCCGAAAATGGTAGCCATCCTAACATCTTGTTCTATTGTTTGAAGCTCAAAACTCTTGTTCCTCCAAGGTTAAAAAGGAGTTCCGAAAATTCCCTACACAAGTCCTAAGGTAAGACCATGAAACCTAGAGTTTTCATGTCGTAATTATCATCCATTCCTAGAGTAACCAAGATAACTAACTCTCTTTATTTTCTGTTAGTACTACTGAAAATCAGAGGGAGAACACCACCTTATTAGACAAGGTAAACTCCATCTTTAAGATCTAAACTTTGTGCTTTAAAGACCTAGACATTCTAAACTATATTATGTAGAATAATACCCTAATGATAGTCTCTATTTTCTCCCATGTACATGACCGAAGGGAGGCTTGGGAAACCTCTAGTGCTGGCGCCAAGAGAAGGAGCAAGGCAGAAAGGGAAAAAAAACATTCAAGTGGTGAGCACCTAGGCTAGATTTAGTATTCTAAATACTATATTAACATAAGGGGTGAACAAAAAAATTAATGAAACTACTACTACATCATAGGTACTGATCTGGGGTGTTTTGGGAGCAAGCGTTGAGCACCAGAACACAAAAAAAAAGGTATCCCCAAGTCCATACTTAACTAGTGTTGGAAGTTGAATGAGTGTGCTGCTGTATAACCAAGAAAATCTGAGCCTTAAATGACTTTTAAATGATGTTTAAATGATTACAAACTAGGGAGGAATGCTTGGTTAGGTTACTAGTGGTTAGTAGCTTAAATGTCATACTTAAAAGATTTTAAAACAAGAAAAATGTAACAAGTGAAAAAAAAAGAGAGAAAACCGTGGAGCAAGTTGTGAGGTTGAGTCTGAAAACCTGGGCAGTATCTTAGACATTTTGGCGTATTTAAGATTTGTAAAACTACACCACAACTAGAGGTGTGTATATAATATGAACGTTGGTAACCTTGTCAGACAAAAAAAATACAAGAATAGACATCGATTGTACATGCGCATGTATATATATAGTGTGTCCGGAAACTGGGGTATCGTACGAAATAAATTATAGTACGTTAGTTAAATATGTAAGCAGGATTTAAGAGCATTTGGTGACTTTGTGAAAAAAAAAATTTTAAAAAAAAGAAGAAAAAAAAAACATTGGCAATAATCGTATATGTATAAATGTCCGAGAGCTTGGGGGGTATTAGCAACCGAGAACAACCATAATATAGGCCTTATGGTGATGCAATATAAGGTGGGAGCTTATATTATAAATTTTGGGAATTAAAATAAGCTTTGGGGCTATATTGTAAATTCTAGGAAATATGGGGTACAAATGGTGAAAATCGAAAACTTGGGGGTTAAAACAGAATTTAGATGGTCAAAATAATTAAGGAGGACATATTGACCAAGTTTAGAAAATAAATGAATGAAATTGTAGAATAAAAGATATTAGGATTAAATTGTAAAGTTTATAAAATAGAAGGGGCATAAGCTTAATTAAAGAGGAAACATGGGTAGAAATCGGAAGTAAAAAAAAATATAGTAAGGGGGCTGTAGAGAATTACCAAAAACAGTGGGGGTTATTAGGAAATAAAATTTACATAAAGTTAAGGATTATGAAATAAATGTCATTGGTGGTCAATTGTAGAATCTAGGAAGTTTGTGGGGTCAAAATGTAATATAATTAAGTTAGGGGCAAAGGCCGAGAATAGGTTGAATATGGGGGCTGTTCTAAAAACAAAATAATGCAAGTTAGGAAGTTAAAATAATTAAGTAAAGAAGCTAGCTTATAAGACAAGTAATATTACATAAGATAATGATACTAAGGAATATAAGGAGGATAATATATGGTGAGGAACAACAAAAAATGTTATTGTCACATATGGATAAAAAAAATGAGAATATCTAAGAGTATGGTATGATACCAGTATAGGATTTTAATTCGATACGGGAACGCATGCATGCGCATGCACGTGGGAACAAAACGAAATGAAAGAGATACATACAATAACGAAATGATAACCGGGACGGTTTGTTAATACATTTGGTTAATAATTATAGGCGGGATTCACCTCAGATTGCCGGTAGAACTAAGCGAGTTAAGTTGGACGACAGTTAGGCAAAGGTATGGTTTCTTGTAGCCTGCTTGCTACCGAGTTATACTCGGCTTGTGTGCTAGTTGTTGTGTGAAAAACGACCTCAAGATTAAGCATGTAATTGGATTATTGATATTGTTGTTGTGATTGCGTGACGATGACACGATTGCATAAATGTTGCGCCACTAACTACACTGTAAAGTAGACTAGCACTCGGGAGAATGAATTGGAACATGAACGGAAATCCTAGGAGATTTTAAGTGGATAAATTATATGAGTACGAGGACTAAATACCAACCTCCTCGTTAATCGTAATAACATCAGAGTGATGTTTGGAAGTAACCAGGGAACGACTACGAAAATTTCCATACAACTGACATTGGGGAAACGAGAGGAACCGGGTAGACCGGGCACACGTGTTATTTGGATTGTGAGGGTGGTACCTGCATCAGGTCCAACCTCGTTGGAGTGCGGCTATGGACTGCGCTTCCCCGGAGTCAAGCAGTTGGCTCCACGTCTTTGGCGCATGATCATGGACGGGGGTGAGATATATTTACGCTACTATTGGCAAAGGTTAACGACTTGAGAATATAACATCCACTTGTTACGGGCCATCAGCCTAAGGAAAAAACAATTGTAATAGTCTTAAAATACAGACTGACATAAGAAATATTACAGGGGTACGAATGTAATCCCATTGTGTGGATTACAAGGATAAATCGATTACACCTAAACAATTCCAATGAGTGAATGGTACTAATTGAGAAAGAAAATGTCATTGAAGATTTAGAAGGTTCAACCCCGGTTAAGATTAAAGGAAGGACGATTACCAGTTCTATCGTAACCATTCGATTCCATTGTGCAGATGTGCTTGTTTGATTGATTGATTAATTATGTGTTGGCATGCTGTGTGTTTACTGCACTTATTATATATGCATGATTCAAATAATGAACCGCATGTTAAGACGACAAGTAGTTGAGTGTAGCCCGGTAGCTGGTGGGCTACACGTTATCATACCAGCAAAGTTTGCTTAGCCCGTTAGGGCACCCATTTTTCAGGTACTTGACGGAGCATGAAGACGCGACCGAGTGTAGGCGGGGTAGACTTAGGATTGGGGGTATATGTAACACCCCTACCGCTAATACCATCATTACTGTACAAATACTTACCTTCGCAGCGGATACTACATACATAACGGCGGGTGTACAATGCCGTTAGTCACCCACGTGACTAACAAGGCGAGTCACAATTCTACATACTATCGGTCTGATGAATATGAACATACCGAGGGCTCTACATAATACAATACTTCCCATTGCTTACTCATCCATAATTCGATTACAACTTCAATTCATTACTATACCGAGTGTACTACAATCCTTAAATTACCGATACAGTTTAAGCTTCCAAATTCGCATTACAATACAAGTGCCAATCCCTACTATACCACTACCCATGCTTACGTAGCAATCCCCGTCCTACTCTCTCGAACGGTGATCAGCTTCGGGTACCTGCACACTAAAAACGGTCCCCCGAGGGGGTCAGCTTACGCTGCGCATGAAATTCGCATATACCGTGTGCTAACCGCGGTACGCCGACTACTTTGGGTCGGATATACATGGAGTTCATTTTACATGCATAGATACATACTCATGCTACAACAATACATTCACAATACCTACATACACATATAAGGTTCAATACTTACTAAGGAAGACAATTCGATAGTCGACTGTTCGCACTAGCTATTTGTTCAATACTCTTTCGTTGCGTTACTCGTTACTCTACTCATACTCACTCCTTACTCTTGCATACTCATCACTCCATGTTCGGTATCCTACTCGTACACGATCCTTACTCTGTACTCGTTACTATACTTGTGTATACTTGCTACTCAATACTCCATACTTCTCGCACGTACTCACTACTCAATACTTACTCATACATACTCAATACTCGGTACTCTTTACAAACTCATACTCACTTCTTACTCAGTACTCATTACTTTACTCGTACATACGCAATACTCATTACTCATTACTTTGGCCTCTGGGCGGAGTCATACACAAGACTCGCCACCGGACCTACAATACGAGGGCTATACGATTAGCTCCTCCAATACTCAAATGTCTGTTTTACCGGACTACTCAAATTCCCAACACTCTTCTCTCAGAGTATAATACAATCTCTTGGATTAGCCTAGAAGTATCTCTCTCGATAACCTCGGCTAGCTTAGGGAATTACTGCCGTCTAGTATCCTCAGGTTTAAGGGTTTCCCCAACATATCGAATACTCTCTCGTTCGGGGCATACTTACATCAGTCGGGTCCTCTCATAATGGGTCGACTAATTGCTAAGGGGTTTGGAGATCCCTCATCATTCTTTACTACTCTCATGGTTCATGTCTTGCACCAAGATTAATTCCTCTATTAGAGGTTACTTATATACTTCCACTACCTATTAATTGTGGATTATTCATTTCGGTTCTCCTACCGTTATCGGGAGGTTATTACTCCCGTACATGCTCTCACGTTCTAATGAGTTCTTTGGGTTGCGTTATCGTTTATTGATTCGATAGTTTAGTGTGTTGCTACGTTCCATTAGTTCACAACGTGACTCTTACTACGAGTCACTACAAAACAAGCTCATCTATGAGCCGTACTACGCACTAAATGAAGCCACACAATCAATCAAGAAGGGTTAGCTCACACAACATACATCAAGACATATAATGAAGGCAATAAACCGTTTTCATGCTTTAGTCTTGATTAGCCGGCATACAGCATACAAATCAACGTAACTCGGTTAGCATACGGGGCATGAGAAAATCATACCTTTCACCGGAGTTAGCTTTACCATGTGTTCCCTTGTTCCTTGGTTCACACTTGTTCCACTGATAATGTTTCCAACATTGTTATTAATACTATGCTCATACGATATACAAGTAATTACGAGTCCCTTACTTATCCCGTTATCCCGGTACACTTAATGTTCTTATACTTACAACTTCCTTAACTTGTTTCCTTACTCATATGTGCATTTCCTCATCCTTTCTTTCCATTAAGGTTGTGTTACTACATTTACATATACCTATGTGTATAGGCATATACTTATATACATATGATAACTCTAATCATAAATATATATATATATATATATATTTTTTTGACTCGACCGACCTTACCCAGGGTCAGTCCCAAGGTCGGTCGAAGTCAGTAAGGAATTACGCTGGAAAATTACAGGGCCGACCGACCTTGCAAGTCCGGTCCCAAGGTCGGTCCATTCCAGTGAGTTACTTAACGGAAAATTTTAGCCCGACCGACCTTGCAAGTCCGGTCGCAAGGTCAGTCCATTCCAGTAGCTTACAAGACGGAAATTTTTGAGTCGACCGACCTTGCAAGTCCGGTCGCAAGGTCGGTCCATTCCAGTAGGTTGCATTACGGGAAATTCTTCTGGCCGACCGACCTTGCATGTCCGGTCCCAAGGTCGGTCCATTCCAGAAGGTTTCCGTCCTTTGTAAATCTGGGCTCGACCGACCTTGCAAGTTCGGTCCCAAGGTCGGTCCGGCCCAGTACTTCAGTTTTCATTTCTGTTTTCAGTCCTCTCCTTTAGCCATTACTTCCCCATTGTTCCTACACTTAATCCCACATATTTTAACACTACTTAGGCCCTCAAAATTGCCTTGGTTCATCCCCCCAAATACCTTACTCATTTCTAAATCCATATACACAATTTTTCCTCACTCCCTTCAACACTTGTAACAGTTTTTGGTTACACTTATGCTACAGATTTTATAACTCAATCCTCACACCCAATACTTCTACTACCAATACCATTACTAGCATCCCAAATACAATTCCAAGCAATTACCATATCTATTCCCAAGTCCAACATCCATTTCACTACATATTGCACTCTAATTTTTCCCTAGCTTCTCCAATACATTTTTATCACTTCTTGCTACAGATTTTTATATACTTTATCCTCATCCTCCAATTACCAATCCATGGTCATTAAACATCTCTACTAACCCCAATACATACCTTGGTTCTCCCATTCACCAAGTCATTCTTTAATGCACAATTCCTACCAAAATTTTGCCATAGCTCACCTATAATTCTTACTTATCCACAAATACCCATCATCACCAAAATCATTCCTATTCTAGCCACACCCATACAAGGGTCCTACCAGCAATGCAAAGCAATCTTAATACATCTTTAATTCCTCAAAACACAATATCAATACACATACACAATTCCTTGGCTCTAAGGCCTACAATCCACATACTTGTTCACAAATACCCAACTTTCACAATTACAATTCTACTACATTATTTTGGTTTCTTTAAATTAGTTTACCCATTCCCATCATCCTAATCCATCAAAATTTCACATTAAGGAAGAGCTCTTACCTTGAGCTTATATTTCCTTCATTTCCTTTCCACTTCTTCTCCTTCTCTTTTTCTTGCAAAATTGGCCATGTGGGGGATGGAGTTTCCAAACTCCATCCCAACACCCAAATTACATGAGGAGAATATAATTAGAATTCTAACCTCTTATAACCACACTAATTAATTGAAGGGTTTAAATTACCACAAGTTAGGGTTTTTACCTTGGAGCTTTTAAGAGAGGTTTTCAAGCCTTGAATGAAAAGGAGGGTTCCTCCACCATTGGAGAGTTGAACCAAGCTCAAACAAAGAAGAAACAAGGCATTACAAGAAGGGGCAAAAATCGGCCACCATAGAGAATGGAGGAAAAATGGATTTTTCTTGAAACTTTTTACCTTAGGAGGAAGAGGAGACTCCAAGCTTCACAATGGTGTGCTTTTCTCTTCAAATGGGGAAAACCCATGGAGATGAAGTTGCTCATTTTCGGATTTTGAAAAGATAGAAATGTAGAGCTTGAAGAGAGGAGTTCAAATATGTATTTTGTTTTACATTTGGAGCTCAAATGGAGCTAGATCATGGAGAGAAAGAAGAGAAGCCATGAGAGGTGTTGGAGCTTCTCAAAAATCGCCAGCCCCATGGAGAAGGAGAGAGAAATCGATGGGGGAAGGAGAAAGAAGAAAGAGAAAGGAGAAATGGGGAAGTGAGGTGAGAGAAAAGGTTAAAGTACATTTTCTACTTTTTACTTTTGACTCTCCTTATTTAATTAGCTAGTTACATGTGTGTGTGAGAGTGAGCTGTTTATACCAGTAAAAACCGGCCCCCACTGTTATACTAGCTGGAGCGTTTTTCGTCTTTTACAGTAACGCTCGTTAATTTACCCGGTTTTGATACCATTCACTAACCGGGCCCGTTTTCCGGAATTTTCTCGTTTCTTTATTTTTATTGGTTATTAAGCTTCCATAAAGGCTTAATAATTATTATTTAATGATTTATAATTTTTACGGGTTCGTTTGACCACTTAAAACCACGTTTTCGGGTTTCCTCAAAAAACGTGCGCTAAAGCTCTTTTAGCGTTTTAATACATTTCTTGGATCCGTTTTCTTCGGGAATCATTCCCGTATACTAATTAGGCATGAATAAGCCTTAGGAATCCTTATAACCGAGGTCTCGTACCTCCTATGGTTATTTAACGCTTGTTTTAGCGTTTTCCGCTTTCTAAGCGTTTTCTCACTTCTTTTGGATTTATTTTCCTTACCAAAATTACTTAGGGACTATTAGGCCCTTAAATACTATATTAAAATATTCTAATCACCATATTTAAGTTCGGGGTATTTCAGTATACTTTTGAATTTTGTTCATACCCATTTTGTATACGGACTTTTGAACCTGACCGTTGTGCGTGTCCATTACATTGGAACTTGATAATTTTGCTTTTGGTTCTATAATTAATTTTGAGAAGCACGGTATTGTAAACAGCTAGTCAGACCGTTACTTGGATTGTTTGGAAGGCCAGTTAGTCACATGGGTGATTAACGGCGGTAACACCCGGTAGTTGTTTATATTTTCCGTTGCGAATTAATTTACGTTTTGGCAGACTGATTACTGTGGATGGTGTAATAGTGGTTGGGGTGTTACACACATGGATATTCCGGTCCATCAGACCGATGCTGTATGTAGCAGTAGCCTTGTTAGTCACGTGGGTGGCTAACGACATTGTATCACCCGCCGTTGTGTAAGTATGTATCCGCTGCGTGAGAAAGGATGTATAGGAAGATTGGATGGTAATGACGGTATTAGCGGTAGGGGTTTTACATTGAGTCAGTTATTGGCTCCGATCATCGAACGACACATAGTTATTGGACGTGGTCTAAGTATACATCATATTGACCATGTACACTACACTGTGAATTTGATATTCATCCATAAGGGTTCATAAAAACCTGAATACAGTTAATCATTAACTAAGATGAGAATTAATCTCATGGTGTGGATTGTATGAGAATATATAAGTAAGGTCAGAGACGAGATCTCAATTAATATCTCAAGACTTAGGAATAAACAGAGGACTGACTCATTATACCAATGTTCCTACTCTTGTTTGTGATACGCTATATTAATTGTGTACATGTGAATTGTGTAATATGTTGGGTGTTTACTGTATTTCATTATGTTGTTTGTATAATAATCAACCGCATGTTCACTTGACAATTAGTCGTGTGTAGCCCGGTAGCTTACGGGATGCATGTTATCATACTCAGCAAGTTGTGCTGAAACCGTTGTGGCCTAACAATTTTAGGTACATGATTGAAGATGAGACCCATTCGGGGTGTAGGATAAGGTATTTAGATTTTGAATACTTTTGGGGGTGAATACTTTTGGGCATTTTGTAAACTCATGCATACTTATAGGCGAGGTGGTATATTAAACTTGTATTTTTTACATTAGCAAGAAATCCGTATGTAATGTATTGGTGTATTTAAGTTGGAACTTTCCATTCCATCAGATCGTAGCTTTTGTATGTACTAGGCCTTGTCAGTCACGTGGGTGACTGGCGGCGATAACACCCGATAAATGAGATTTTTCGCTGCAAGTCTATTGAATTGGCCGGTGAGTTAAGTGTTAATTATTAGATTTTGAGTTGGAGTGTTACAGTTACTTATTGCAGTTGTCTCCTCTAATGAGACCCATAGTTCTATAGGTAACAAGCTTCTAGTTGTTGGAAAGATGTACTGTTGTAGGTTATTATGTTTGAAACTTTACTTTCTTTCATCGGTTGATCTTGACTTCACAGGATATCTAAGCCATGATCCACGTACGATCCAGGTCTTTTGGGAGATCTGTTACTCCGGTGTTGGTTCCTTGTATATGCGAGAATCCCCTTAGTTTTACAACACTCTCCTTTCTGTCACAGTCAAGTGCTTTTAGTTAGTATCATTACAAATCTGATTTGGAGCTTGTCTTTTCAGGTGGGTAGCCATAGTATTTGCTATGATTTAGCTCATGAGTCGGTCGAGAAGACTCTGCGCAGTGGTGATATGCACAAAGAAAGAACTATGGTGAAGGATAGTGATAGTATTGCTAGTCATAGTTATAAGTGTAATTATGCTTACTGCTTTTATGTAACCAAAGACTAGTTGAAACTGGGTTGTTCCCGTTTCTTCCAACTTGTTATATCTCTAAGAGATATTGTTTTCTTTCCCTCTACTTGACTTTTGCTAGTATATGAATGAAGATTTAAAGTTGTCTTAAAAAAAAAAAGTTTTCTTTCCAGAGTTTCCTTTGTTTTGATCTCTTGTTCCGCTGCAATAGCATAAAAACAATCGCTATTTCCACCGCAGTTCACCTCTCCTTGTATCATTCTCAATGGAGACGGGGGTTATGGAAGCGAATTCTGACCGGACTCCAACTTGGGTCTTCTTATGTTGGAGCTTTCAATCTAATCAACAATCGGATGTGGCTCAACCCTACAATTTGAGATCAAACAGTTTCCTTTTGGTGGTTATCCTTGTGTCTTTACCTGGGGCGCTAGAAGATCTCAGGGTACAGCTGTGGATTGAGTTGTATTGATATGGGTTGGTATGTATATCTAGGCCGAGATCACCACCCCTACATATCAAAGTTATGGTAGGCTGGGAAATTCACCCCAATTAAGTGTTGACGTCCCGGTGAAGTAGTAATAAAAATATTGGTCCGTCCCCCTGCACCTTCCTTTTCCCGATGTAGACTCCTGTGAGATGAGCGATAACGATTTTCAATGTTGAAGTTCAAGGCTGGTAACCAGGTTGTGACCTTTCTAGTGGATGGACCGATCAGGCAATCCTTTTTCCTCTTCCCTTCTATCTTCGTTTGGCTCGGCCTTTGCGCGCTTCCACACTGTCGAGTTTCAAGTGCAATTGCTTGTTCTCGTCAGAGTTATCTCGACTCTTAGTCTTAGCCAGCCTCCTCCTTCTAGCTCTTCTGCAGGCTCTGTGAACAGACAGGAGCTAATAAATCTTCTTTCGTGGATTTGACTATTGCCATTAGCTACACAAAATCTCATCTGGTTTAAAGCGAGAAACAAACTTTAACTTTTTCAAGTCTAAGCTGAAGACAGTTTATCCACTTCGATACGGGATTCATGACAAATCCAAGCTAAAGTAAATGACGACACATCATGTTGAGATGCCAATATTCTTGAGCCCAAAAAATGTCAAAATTGTAACATAGCATGTAAGTACGTGTGGGGAAGAAAAAAAAAACGTTACAAAATATTTCAACCCAGAAAGGGCGGAATGTAGTCAAACATATTTGCTTTCATTTTTTTTTTTTGCTTCAAGGCGGTGTATGTAATATGTACAAGTCGATCCTTTCCTTTCCTCCTCAATTAAAATCACAAAAACAGACGCAAAAACAAACAACCTCGCCCACATACCTCAACCAACAATGTGATATTCTGAACCACAGTAACAGTGCCGCAACGGAGATTCAAATTCAATTTCCCCTGCTTGCTACAACTTACAAAAACCAACACTACAACATTCCGTACCTACCTTCACCTTCTCACTTCACCCTCCGCCATCCATCCCGTTCAATACCCTTCCATTTGACCGACTCTCCTCTCAACCCCTTTTCCACTCCACCTCATATCATCACAACCCTGGTAACCGCGGCTGCTGCTGCTGTTGAGGAACAGGGAGTCTAAACCTCATCTCCGACGCCGGCGATTTAACCGCAACACCATGCCAACAGATCCCGCCATGACAAACCTCCACGTGATGGTGCTGATATCGCGTAAGTGCGTATGTCGCTTTACGAGATACATCCCACGTCAACGAACCGAGCAAAGCCGCACCGACAACAACCGTCGATGTAGAAAGAACGAACAGGCCCGAGAAGGTTTGACCTGAGAGTAATCCGTATGCCTTCATCGCGACAATTACGGTCAAGTAAATTGTTGTGAGATTCGCCACCACCGTATCCGATATCGACATGTAGGCTAGGTCGCTAAACTTGTCAAGAGAGGGAGGGAAGGGATGTGGATGTTATCGTGCGGAAAAAGTTTGGCGCGGCAATTGATCTGTATTGGATTGGGGAATGGAGATCTAGAATTATATAAGGCGGGGCCGGGGCGGAATATTGGGGATAATGATGATGATGACGACGAAGGAAGGCGATGATGATTGATGGTTTTTTGGGGTTTGTTAAAAGGAAGACAAAATTTTGATGGATTCTAAACAAGGGGGTTTGGGCCTATCTTCTTCTTTTATATCCCATCTCTCTCTTGCTTCAAAAAAAAAAAAAAAAAATCCCATCTCTCTCTAATCCAAACGTCTCTCTCCCACCACTAAAAATAATTAAATATTTCAATTTGCTTGATAAATGAAAAGATATTTGATATTTCATAATAAGATCTGTTTTGGTTGTAAGTTAAAATTTAAAAATAGTTTAGACAAAATAGGTAAATATATATATAATAAAGATAACATATAAAAAAATAGTATTAAGATAAACTTATTTCTATAAATGTTATGGTAGTATTCTTCTTTCGATATGTAGAGGGTGCGTGGCCGTTTCCAAATTCCAATTGTGACTCTTCTCCCAATCATATCCATCCGATTGGGTACTTGGATCTTGTACTTGAATAATATCTAAATAAAATCTACTATATTTGCTCATTAATATCTCAAGAAAATATATTGTTCATCCGAGACTATTTTGTTTCCAGTGCCACGGCGTCAATGAGATGGATGGTAAGAATTGTGGATGGTATGAGATTCAAATCAATAACAGATTATGTAGATGAAAAATAAGTTTGGGGAACTTCTGTCCCATTTTAGTTTTGTTACCAACAGTTAGTTCATATCATTGTTATATATTTATCAAACCTAAATTCTTGGTTACATGTATATATAATTAAAGATGTGTTTTCAAAAAAAGTAATCAAAGATGGCTACATGTACAATATAAGTTAGAAAAACTTATGCAATAAATAATTATACTAAAAATGCTAGTTTTATATACAACATTTGTTATATAAGTAATGTACAAGTTTTATAGGTATAATGTATAGTTTTATTCTACTATATGTAGAGCTAATGTATATACATATCTTTCACTATATGTAGATGTAGCCAAGACTTGTTTGTTTATCATACTCTATAAAACGATTTGCCTTTCGAGCGCTGTTTGTTGGCGAAATTTTTCATGCAAGGCGTGCTGATGCGTCGGTTTTGGAGCGTACTTTGGGTTTGGCATGGCAGATGGAAAACACGCTTAAGGTTCGCTCCCTGGGGTCAAATCTTTTCCTTTTTCAGTTTGGAGATACTGGACATATGTGCCACATACGTGATAGGGGGCTGTGGATGTTTGATGGTCTCTTGATTGCGTTCATGAAGATTGAGCGCACTAAATCCCCTAAGGAACATTGTTTTCAACCGTGCTGGGTTAGGGTGAAATACCCCAATCTCTAAGAAGTACCTTTAAATTATTAAATAATGAAGAATTGATCTATGGATAAATCATTTCAGATACGTATGTTAATTCATGCATGCAAACGTTTACGTAAATATTATTACGTGTGTGCATGCAAACTCACACATGCAAACGTCACGTAAAAGTAGTCGTTTTACCATAAACGCTAACGGACGTAATTTTACAAACGTCTTAACGTACTCGTACAAAACGCTCATGTACGTTTATTAACAAGGAATAAACTCCTTACATAACGAGCTCGATAGAGAGAGCGACAATAAGGAAAGATCAATACGAACGTTTATACAACTCATAAAACGACAACGTTTGATCCACGAACGCTAATATAATGTCGTCGTACGCATATAAACGCTTATGTACGAACATTAACAGGCATCAAACCCTTTATGAAACAAGCTCAATCATGAGAGCGTCATCTAAGAAAAATATATACGAGCGCTTATACAACTCGGTACACAATAACGTTCATTGTAAAAACGCAAAAAAAATACTAACGAGCAACATAAATATTTTACATTTGCCTAAGCATTTATAAATACTAAAATAATTGATATACACATTTAAACACTATAACAACTTATGTTACATAATATTGATACTTTATATATATCATAAATACATAGGAATGTTATAACAATACGTTAATATATATGCACATGGCTAAGGAAAAAAATATGTAGCACTTAGTATATAATAATAATGATGATTATATACTAATCAAACCAAATGAAAAAGCTGTAGTGTAAACATATACTACTGGTAATGGATTTGTACTAAAACAAAAAAAAAAAATTGAAGTTCACTTGTTATACATACCACCGAATGTACATACTCACAAAATTAACAACACAAAAATGGCACATTGATATACTAATTAAAACGGTAAGCATACATACATGTTAAATTTCACAAGTAAAAGCTGTAGCGTATATGTTATTGGTAATGCCTTTACATTTGAGCAATTAAATCTGTTTTTTTTTTATAATTTGTTGGTGAAAACCAATTACATAAAGGCAGTACTATGGCTAAAAGCTTCCTTCCCGCCGAGTGCAAAATGTAAAGAAAAGAAACAAGAAGTAAACTTAGTTATCAAGAGACTTCGTGGTGACAGAACTGCATGCGGAGGCATCATCATGTGATGTCTGCACCACTCTAAACCGACCCTCTTAAAAATGTCAGCAACTACTGCCCAGTCAGGAACTGAACCATTGAAAACTGTTCTGTGTGTTGATTCCAAATAGTCCAAATGGCGTGAAGCAAAGAAGATGACCACAGTATTCGTTGTCTGTTCGAGCTTGCCATGCCTTGCCATGCTTTGTAGAGCGCAACCACAGATTGTGGGAACAAAAACCACTCCCCACCATTCGAGAAGAATGCTCCACAGTTATCAGGCCATTGCCAATCGATTGTTATCCAAACGATTGCCATGGTGGGAACTCAAGACATTGACGACACTCGAGATCCACAACAAATATGTCCCCATGGCCCTTGTCTCTCATCTAAGGGCTGAGCTCTGTTTGTCTCCAGTATTCTCACCATGCTTGAGCCTGACTCTTGAACTTCCTTTCTGAATAGGGCTTATTTATCTCTTCTGAATACCCCTCTGCGATTTTGAAAGCATATGAGATTTTCGATATCGCTGACCACTTTGCTTTTCTTCTACTCTCTTACTTCTTCTCAGGATTTGCTTGATGCTTTGAAGGGAAGTCTCAGGATCAGGATAGTGACAGTTCAATGCTCTCCCAAAGTCTAGGCATTTTTGAGCGGCTATTGATAAGTGTCCAAATGAGCATGTTTTATAGGTGTATTTCATATATAATATTAGCACTTTTCTTGCTCATTTCTCCACTTCGGCTAGTTTTCCTCTAGTTTATGTTTTATTGTTTATCTCACAAAATTATTGGTTTAACATGAGAAAAACCAAGCCGGGAGTGAAGTAGACGAAGAGACAAACGCATAGACGCAAACGGCTCAGAAAACGGGGTCCAAACGAAGAATCTAGAGCCGGTCGAAGTTTGAAGGAAAATAGGTCACGGTCACACTTGTGACCGCCTACACAACCGCCTAAAGTAGAGGCGGACACCACATTGCAACCGCCTACTTCTTGGGCGGTACTCAAGGCGGACACCACCAAGCACAACCGCCTACTTCTTGGGCGGTACTCAAGGCGGACAGACCAAGGGCAACCGCCCCATTCTCAGGCGACGTGATAGGCGGACACATACTTTGTCGCGAATAAAACTTGTGTCCGCATGGTTCCATAGGCGGACGCCTGTGAGGACAGCAAGCGGACGTGAGTAAAAATCGCACGCGAGCAGTTTTCCTCTTCGCCCGTCGTCGTCTCCAACTTGCTTCGCCATATCCATCTACTCCGCACCCGCACCTACCTTATTTCCCTCACGCGTCTCCAGCTCATGTCCCCTGCAATTAATGCTTCAATCAATCAAGCAATCAACTGCAAATCCTCTACGGAAGACTACCTCTTCATTTCTTCTATAAATAACCATTCACTGCAACCTTGTACGAGTGCACGGAGAAAACCAGAAAATCACTCACACTCACCTCATCTCATTCTCTTTCAGTAAATCACTCCCGTACATCATTACACTCCATTCAGTCCCCAGTTCTCTAACTCTCCAATTCACCCACTTCACTTACAATAACCTACGTACATGTTCCACACTTCGTTCTCTTCATTTCTTCATTCACTATTCACGTCTCCGTGCTATTATTACGTCCAACCTCTGTCTGACTTATTACCAGTTAATATGTCAGGCTAAGGAGGATTTGCTCCGGGCAAGGGTTTAAATTATGGTTTGTTAGCTGTGTAATATATTTCTACCGGTTAAAATAAATTCAGTTTGTTACGATTAAAGTTTTGTTTCTCTCCCTTTTTAATAAATTTCATCGGTTTATTAAAAAGCCTTACTAAGTCTGTTTATAATTTCATCGGTTAGAAACAGACGGGTTAATTAAGCCGTAAAACTGTAAGAACTTATTTTCATCGTTTAAGTTAATACATGTTGCAAGAATAAAGCCTCATACTCCTCTGCCGTTTACAGGCTTTTGCTCGAGTTTTCATCGGACCTTGCATTACAGGTAAACGAGTTCTTAAGAGTTTTCATCGGACCTTAAGAAAATTACAGGAATCTGCCAAACTATTTTATTAAACCGGTAGAGATAGCACAATTAATTAAATCATATTAACCTGAACCCGGAGTTCCATTTAATTCATCTGCACTCAGTTTTCTAATCTGCTTAATATTTTCTCTAAAACAAGTCAATTAACTTCCCCCCTTTTGTGACAAGCTTATGAACTATTTTATCTCGCTATAAGTCCCACGGTTTGACCCCGGCCGCTTCTGTCTTCTATACTACTGCGACCGGTTTTATTTGCAGCCCGACGGATATTTTGAGTATTAATTTCTTTCTTTTATCAATTTCACCAGTGCTAATAACTCACGATAAATCCACTCTGCAGCTATCTAAGTGGGGCGGTCTCGAAACAGATTCAACAAAATTGGGGATTGAGAGGGTTGGTTGACTGTGAGAACGACTTCAAGATTAATTTCAGGAGAGAGAGTAGACAAGGGTGAGATTTGAGTTGATTCGTTGACAAGCTGGGTCGAGGACAGAAGCTGATGGAAGTTTTGGTTTGTAAGTTTTCTGTAAAGGTGAGTGGGTCTGCGAGTGGGGATGAGATTTAAGGGAAATTAATTTGACCTGGTGAGGCGGTAATTTCGGGAGATAACTCTTTTTCCTCTGGGAGAAACGGGATTCGTACCACTGGGAGAAATTATTGCTGTTGATTTGAACTTCTGAACCGAACCGCCCACCAAAAATTAATTCTCTGAAGAGGAAGGGGCATATGAAGAGGGAGATTTTCTCTCGGGAAACGTACTTTACTCCCCCATGCCAACGTGGAAATAATAAAATTTTCTTTATTGTTCCCGATTTGAATGACCAAATTTGGAGAAATTATAGAGCCTTTTCCGTTTCCTGCCTCAGCGGTCTTGACCAAAGTCTTTTCTTGGTATTTTGGCATAGCCTCTCTTTGTGGAAACGACGGCGTTTGGTCGTGTTGACCCTTCGATGACGCCGCTTGACCATGAGAGAATACACCCTTCACTGCTGGCTCGCGACTGTCAACCCCCTCCGCATGCGATGGTGAGTCCTGGTTGTTTTCCTGGTTATGGGATAATAGATCTTCCGACCAGAACTCGACAATCCCAACGTTGTATATCACTCCTTCAATCTCCACTGATTGCTATTCATCGATGATTGCCATGTTTTATGTCAGAATCGTAGCATGAGCTTCCAAATATTTTGGCAGTCGATTCATGTTTGTGCTTATATCTATGATATCGCCAAGGTGCCAGGTGATGGAACGAACTGCATCTTCTGACCATGCCTGAAGCGGTATACCTCTTATAGCTATAGAGCTATTGCGCCTTGTCAGTTGATCTGCGGGATGCCAGTAGCTTTTCCTCCATCCCATTTTGACCCCGAAGTTTGAATCTTTGAAATTTTCAGCCTTTTCATGAGACTTAAAGATGATTACAAACCTCAGCTGAGAAAAGCATATGATGTCGTCGATGAGTTGCATCTATTCCCCGATCATTCGTCTGATGTCTTTATTGTTCATTGGAGTAGGGGAATTTATAACTATGGCCCTACCTAGTTTCTCCTTCATTTGAATTGGAAACTCTAGACTTTGTGGCCTTCTAAGTGATTAGAATGAGCTTGAAATGGTGACGGTGAGGGGATTCTATAATGTCGATCCTGGCTTTGCTCTTTTTGTGCGATATTTGGAGCTTTTGGGAGCCATCGAAAATTAGGCGGTGGACTTGAGATGGGCTTCCAGGGTAGAGCAGTTTGAGTTTGGAGGCTATTACCATCTACCATCATTCCATTGGTCTCCCGTATGGCTTGGTCTGCTACTTCTTTTGATTTGTACTCAACAAAACCATACATAGTCTTTGCACGGATTCTCGGGTTCTTTGGTAATCAGATGCCCACAATGATACCAAATTTGTCAAAAAATTTCTAGATCATTCCAACCCTTGAAGCTTGACTGATGTTATCGATGAAGACTGTTGCTCCCGGGATGTATTTTGGGTTTGCCATCGCAAGGGTTTGAATTTTGAATAACCACTCCCTTTCTCAATTTTAAATTTTGAATAAACGCCTCCTACAAGTTAGAGAGAGTTGGTGTTGAGTGTTTAGAGAGTGATGCGGGGTGTAAAGTATGGTAGATGGGAGCAGCGGTGAGATGATTATGGTGATGATGGATGATGAATGATGGTAGTGGTGCGTGACTGAACTGTGGCGGTGACAAAATTGATGTCAGTCGTGGATGTATGGTGACAGATGGTAGAGAAGATGAAGACCATTCAGTGTGTTAAATGAATTGTACGGGATCTTAATTTCTTAATGCACAATTTACATTTCTTCATTGTCATGTTGGCTTCTTATCTCATAATCGATTTGAGTGTCCTGAAGTGGTACAAGTTGCATGGTACATCTCTTGAATTGAATTTTTAAAAATTTTTACCTGATCAAAAAGTTTTTATCTTCTGTTGTTTACAATTTTTTTGTCTTTAGTGGGTGTGATTGAGTGAGTTGAGCAATTAAATCTGTAATATGGTAATCATAACCATAAACACACATATACATAATTAAGTGCAAGGAAAGAAAAAAACGGCACCTAGTATACATGTTGGTGCATGGTACATCTCTGTTGAATGTATGATAAATTTTTATCTTATCAAAAAGCTTTTATCTTCTGTTGTTTACAATTTTTTTGTCTTTAGTGGGTGTGATTGAGTGAGTTGAGCAATTAAATCTGTAACATGGTAATCATAACCATAAACACACATACATAATTAAGTGCAAGGAAAGAAAAAAACGGCACCTAGTATACATGTTGTTGCCGGCTAGCTTATAACATTATAACATGATATATACTTTATATTATGCCAAGAAACTTTGTGAGTCACCTATCCACATGTTGTATAATATATAATCAAGATAATACCACTCCAAGTTAGCCCCATAACTTCCAAAAACCTGCAACAAAACAAGGGAGATTAGCTTTAGAAAAAGCATGAATTTATTATGTAAAGTTAAGATCTAGATCTACTTTAGAAGCAAGATGTTATTAGACAATATTAAGTCAAAGAAATCAACCTCCTTTCCAACCTACAAGGAAAAATAAGACAACATAAGTATTGATAATCAAAAGAATACCCACTCTACCTAACTTACCTTATAATATGGACTTATCCTCATCCTTTCTCTTCCACAATTGCCTAAAGAATGAGCTGTATGGGAGACTTTTGAAGCCCAAAATCTGAAGCAAATCATTAAATAATATCCTCACCTAACATGGGTAATTATTATGTTTTCATTTAATAAATAAAATACTTCATTCCCTAGCCAAAGCGTACGACACTTACTCCCTTCCTTTCATTCCTTATGTACCGATTTGGTAAGTGGGTTCTTCCTCCCTTATTCTTCTTCCTTTCAAGCTCCAAGCTCCATTGATGGAGTCTTGAATTCTAGCTTCATTTCTATGTCAATTTCCTAGCTTTCTTCATCAAGTCTTGAAGCAAAAATATTCCTAGCAACACTACATCAATTCGGCACGAATATATATACCAAGAAGTTGTCTGAATCAACAACAAACCAAGGAGTAATCAAGGATAACTTAAGGTATTTTTCATACATGAAAATCCTTAAGAAATTTTAATACTCATGTCCGAAAATTCCTACACATTAAACATGTTTTCTTCATCAATTTTCATGAAGAGAAGTTGGATCTTCATCCATCTATTCAATCAGGCTGAAATTCAAGGTAGAATACCTAAGGTAAATCCCTTGATAACTACTTATAAATCTACTTAAGATCTTTGTTAAGATCTAACTCCTAAACCCCTTCCTTCCATGCATGAGAACCGAAATAGGAATATCAATTTCCATTGAAGGAAGCTTGGAAATTCAAGAGGAGTTCTGAAATACCCCAAACCTAAGTATGCTAAGTAAACATCAATTTATGAGGTAATAAGGCTAAAACATTCCTTAGAAAGATTGGTAGACAATTTAAACCAAGGAAAACACAAGAAAAACGCCTTAAGGGCAATTTAGGCAAAAATGTGCTCTAAGCTTGGAGTGACTTTGATTAGCACCCAAATACCATTATAAGACTTTATTAACATGCTAATGGATATGTTAAATCAATTACCAAAGAAAACCAAGCTAAAAAAAAATCTTAAACACAAAATGTGCTTTAAGACTCCTTAAAGCACCTTTTTGAGAAATTGTCTTAGAAATGGGTTTTGAGTGGCTAAATGCCCATGATTACACCTTAATCAACATCTGTACTAATTAGTATCACATTAGGAAGTCTAAATCAATGGGAAACCAAAAATATCATAATTTGTGCACTGATTTGAGAATAGTGCCAAATAGTACCTAGTTTAAGCCTTTAGTCAACATAAGTCAATAAATTGGTCAACAAAGACCAAAAGTATCTTATTATTAAGGGGGGGAACGGTTTTTGAAGTGGTGACTCACCACATGTGCTAGTAAATAAGGAAAGAGGTGGGAAAGTGAGTAAATTCACTATTTGCTTTAAAATGACAAATATCTTATATTAGCCTTCTCTCTCTCTCCTCTCTTCTTCATTTCACACCTTCACCAACGTTTTATTCCTCCCATCTCTGCTCCAAAACCGTTCTTTATCCAGCCATGTCACCTCCATCTTCATTTGCTCACCAAATACTCATTTTAGCTCCAAATCAAAAAGTGAGCATAGATTACTCTTAGTTAGAGCAAGCTCTTTCATTCTATCTTTTCAAATCTTCAAAAGCTCGATTTTGGTGCCATGGAGAAACTCCATTGAAGGGGGAAAATCAAGTTTGAAGAGCTTATTTGGTTCTTCATTCATTCAAGGTAAGGAAAGTGAAAGAAAAATCAACTTTCCTCCATTTTTCATATATGGCCGAAAATTTGCCTCTTAAGATGGCTTGTTTTACTCTTGTTCTAGCATGATTCTATTCTCCAAAGACTTTAGGAGGTCTTGCCTTGCTTCATTATGAAAGCCATTCCAAAATTCAAAGGTAAACACACACTTTTAAGCTTTAAAACACATTTTTAACCTAGGAATGATTCCTTAAGGTTAGTGTATTATTTAGCACTCATGAGAGTCAATGTATATTTATTAGAACATTGGCAAGGAAATCTAAGTGGGTGGACAAAAAATAAGCAAGGAAACCCAAGGAGCGGAAAAGTTTGAGGAGAAGCTTGGAAAACAAGGTAAATTACTTACCTTAAGGTGGTTTAAGGTTTAAGGGGGTGGTATTTAGACAGTACTAATGTAGCTTAAGCTTACATTATGTAATGGGTTATATAACCTAGGAAAAACAATTTAAACAAGCTTATGAACTTGTGATTAAGGAGCCAATGGGAATGAGTTATTAAGATAAGTTTAAGATGGATTTTAAGAGCATTATGACTACTATGAGATTGATGGGTGTATTTGCAGGTTGAAAGCTTTTATATGTGGGAAATTCAGTGTTTAAATTCATGTCATTTAAGGGCCTAAGAGCCATGTCATTTAAGAGCCTTAGTGCTATGCAATTTAAGATTATTGCACTATATTGAGTTTATTATGAATGAGTTGATTTGGGTGAGAGTTATGATAAGAAAAGGTTTGATGTGTGTGAGATGATTGAATGAGAAAAAACCATGCATATGGACATGATAATATACTAGAGGAGCTATGGCAAAATTTGAATGGAAATAAGTTAACAACGGTGTTCTTGAGGATTAGAACGACCTACAGTTGTTTATGGAAGAATTAGAGGTTAGAGGGGTGTAATTTGTGTGCTAAGATTGTGTACTAAGGATTTGAGTGTTCATGATTGTATTAAGGGTGAAAAGCTAAATGTTGGGTGTAGAAATATACTAAGAATGTCATGTCAAAAGTTGGAGAGAAAACTAAGTGTTTAAGGTGTTCTAAGGAGATTTTATGACTAAGGAATGTTCTAGTAATCACTAAGGGTTGTTTTGGCGAAAATGGATGAACTATGGAGTCCTTGAGTACTATGAAGACCTAGGGATGTCTAAGAGGGACTAGGGGTTATGATGGTGAGTTTTATGCACCAAAACCATGGTTAAAGAAGCTAGGAAACTTGTACAAAGTTTGAAGGAAAAATAAGGTATAATGACTTATAAGGATGTAAGCATGTGCTAGATTATATATGGCTTTGAGAAGTTTGAGTAAAGAAAATGGGTATGCATAATGAAGCTTGAGGAGTAGCTAAGATGGTTGGGAAGAAACATAATGATTAGTTGAGGTCTTAGGCAAAGTCACAAGAGGGAAGTGTAAGGAATCAAGTGTTAAGTGTAAGAATTTTGTAAGAAATTGAGTGTCAAGTTTGGTGATTTTTGAGGAAAGTTTAGTGCATCTTTAAGGTGTTTAAACATGTAGGAAACATGTGGAAAGATTATGGAATGAGTGGGAAAAGATTGGGGTGAATTTGGAGTTCAAAATGAGAGAAAAAGCACTTTGGAAAATAGGTTCTGCTGTGGACCGCCCCTAGGGACCGCCCCTGTGGGGAGGTCCAGGCGAATCGTGCAGGAAATTAGCTTCTGGTTGGGAGGGGCGGTCCAGTGCAGAGAAAAAATATTTTTGTTTTTGGCTTCTAATGATGGGGGATTGAATGGTAATGGTTTTAGATGATGTTTAGGCCTTGTTTGGTGACATGTAAAGGCCTTAAGAGGTGTAAACAAGTATGAGGGGTAATGAGAAGTGATTAACTTATATGATTAAGTTTAAATTACAATGACTTAGTGGTCCAACATTAGGGAGTGATGATGATTAGAAAGATAAGCATATAATAACTTAAGAGATTAGGGTAAGTAAATGATTTTAAGTGTTCAAGATTAAGTTTATAAGAATTTAAGAGGTGCTAAATGGGGATTGATATGTAATGATAATATAAGGTTGTTTAAGACATGTTTGGTGAGTAACAATGATAATTAAGTGGGTGAATAAGTATAAGGTATTAGGAGAAGTGATTCACTTAAGATTAAGTTTATAAGAACTTAAGTGGTGTTAAATGGGGATCATTAGTGACCAAGTGAGTTAAGTAAGTTAGCTTTATCGGAAAAGTAATTAACAACCTAAAATTGAATGAATGTTTTAGGGTTTGAGAATTTGGACTCCAGAGGAGAGTAAGCAACCGAACGACCAACGGTGAATGGTACAGTTCTTTTTGTGACCTGCTTGCTAACGAGGTGTCCCTCGACTTGTGTGCTCATTGTTTTGTGTGCTCACTAAACAAGAATAAGCATGCAACCGGAATATTATGTTGATTGTATTGTTGTGTGATGTTTGAAAACTATCACAACTTACGTGAGAACTTACTAACTAGTGTTTAGTAAGTGTTGTGTGAGATTAAGGAACACTCCCTAATATTAGTTTGTTAATAACCGAAAGAGGTTAAACAAACAAACGTCGCATTGAGACTACTACTTTAATACCCCGGATTTAGAAATCATGATTAAATTACTCTATATGATTATTAAAGGCCTAATGGTGCCTAAAGAGTATTGGTAAAGAGAATAAAACCAAAAGAAAAGAGAAAATGCGTAAAACGCGAAAAACGCTAAAACGCGCATTAAATAAGTATAAGAGATATATGATCTCGTTAGGGTCCGAGATGGATTCCTAAGGCTCAGTTAGGCCTAATTAGTATACGGGAGTGATTCCCGAAGAAAACGGATCCAAATAATGGATTAAAACGCTAACGGAGTTTTAAAGCACGTTTTTCGAGAAAACCCGAAAACGTGACTTTAAATGGTCAAACGGACCCGTATAAATTATAGTTGATTAAATAACTATAATTAAGTATTAATGGAAGCTTTATAACCATTAAAAATAAAGAAACGAGAAAAATCCGAAAAACGGGCCCGGTTAGTGAATAGTGCCAAACCGGGTAAAATAACGAGCGTTTTCTGTCAAAAACCGAAAAACGCTCCAGCATGTATGTATACAGTGGGGCCGATTTTATGGGCTCAATTAGCCTTCCCCCTCTCTAATAATAGCAAGTAAATAAAAGAAGAAAGAAAAGAAAAGAAAAAGGGAATAGTAAAAGTGACTACTTACTCCCTCACCCTCATTTCTTTCCCTCATTTCACGTTCTTTTCCCAGCCTCTGCATATCTTCTTCTTCCTCTGTAATATTACCGATTCGAGAAGGAAGCTCACAAGCCCATCTCCTTCCTCCTCTCACTTGCTCATTTCTTCACCGAATCGCACAAAAATGCCACCGTTAGATTCGTATCGGCGAGGGCTACGTTTTCCACCCCTCAAAATCTTGATTCCTCCACCTTCACTTCCATGGGTGTTTTGCCTTTTGAAGCTTAAGGAGCTGATTTTGACTCTCCTTCACCACCTTGATGCCTTAAGGTAATACTAAGCAAGAGTTTCACTCATTTCAAACTAGTTCTTCCAATTTTGGAAAAATTCCTCCACGTTGAATATTTTCTCCATTTCAGCTGATGGCACCTTGCTCTTGTGGGGTGTTGGAAAATCTTCCAATTGATTGCCAAGCTCTCCTTTTTAATACCCAAAGGTAATATCTAAGCTAGAGCCTAAAAACTAGTGCTTGAAATACTAGTTTTGTATGGAGGGTTTGTATTAATTAAGCTTGAAATGTGTGTATGGGGATATGGTTGTAGATGGCAATCTAGACCCCCTTGTGTGTTATGAAAACAAGAAGAGAAAGATGGAGCAAAAGGAAGAGGAAGAAGAGAAAGTGAATCGAAAATAAACAAGGTAAAAGCTCACGTTGAGTTAGTTTTATTTGGCTTGTGAAACAGATTTTAGAGTTGAATTAATGCTCTTGGATTGGTGTAGTCTTGGTACTACAATATTGAGTGAATGAGAATTTTATATGTGGTTTGAGTGTGGGAAATAAGCTTGAGTCTAAACTAGCACATATGTGAGAACAAGTGGGAATTTAATGTAGTTGTTGGTGCTTGATTAAACAGGGGTGAGGAGTATGTTTATGAGTTGATTTGAGTGTGGTGAAAATGCTAAAGAAGTAGACAAGTGCTGTCAAAATTCCTGGGGTAGTATGGACTTGAGTGTTTTATACAAAGGAAGAAAGTAGTGTGTGCTTAAGAGGTCTAAGTGAGTAGTAATGGTTTGGAAAACCAAGCTATGGAGAAGAGTGTATTAGGAGTAAAAATAATGTCATTTGAGTGCTAAGAATGACATTGGTGAGGGAAGTTTAAATGGTATAATGATGAAACCAAAATCTGTTACAAGAGTTGAACAAAACAAGAAAACTAGTTTTGAAAGTGTAAGTGAATTTTAAGTGAAATTAACTAGAGTTTGTGAGTGGACTTGGTGATTAGTTTAAGGTGGTTTATATGAGAAATTAGATGCTAAAACATGTGGTTTATAAGGGGGAAAATTGGGTAATCAAATGGTGGAAGAATGGAGTTGTAACAGATTTGGAAATTCCAAATCTGTAAAATCTGTAGCAGGGTCCGGGACCTAGTCCATGGACAAAGTCCCGGACCGCCCCCTTAATTCTTGCCGAGAGTTGCCTACCATGGTTGGTCCGGGACTTGAGTCTGGTACAAGGTCCCGGACCACTTGTTAAAATCACCCGAGAGTTACGACCAGCATTGGTCCGGGACTTAGGGTAAGGACCAAGTCCCGGACCACCCCCAGAAACCTACAGAGAGTGTTTTAAAGGGTTTAAATGATGGGGGTTTGAAGGTTAATGATGTTATAAGATGCTAAGGCCTTGTTTGGTGATATGTTAAGGCCCTAAGAAGTGTAAGAAAGTGTTAGAAGTGATTGAGAAGTGAGAACTCAAATCGACAAGAGTAAAACCGAGTTAACGGGATAACAGGGTAAATACGGGAATAGCATTTTATTATATACCGTATGAGTTTAGTATTAACAATAATGTTTGAAACATTATCAGAGAGTCGTGCGTGACCCGAGCATGGTGAGATGACACGGTAAAAGTAAAAACCCCGGTGAAAGGTATGATTTTCTCATACTCTGCGTGCTAACCGAGTTACGTTGATTTGTGTGCTTGTGTGCCGGCTTAATCAAGACTAAAGCATGAAAATAATCCCTTGTTTGATTATATATGTCATGTTGTATGTTGAATGAGCTAACATACTTGTATGCCGGTGTGGTCTAACATAGAGTAAAGACCGACTCATGGTGAGTAACGTTTGGCTAGAGACCCATAGATCGGGTCGATGCTTATGATAACGAAAGCGTGCAAACACAAAACTATCCGTTAAAGTATAACGATAACACAAACATATGAGCTCCTAGAATGTGAGGAGTAGTACGGGTTGAGTAAATACCCGATAACGGTTAGAAACCATATTGAAAGAAACCACGAAACAAATGAGAGTGGAAAGTTAAGTGAACCTCCTTCAAGAGGATTAAAGATAGTTCGAAGATGTGAACTAGTAAAGAAGGTAAAAGAGACCTAAGGGATTAGTAGCTCCCTTAAGACATGGTCGACCTCCTATATGAGGATTTTACCGATTTAAGATAATAACCGAAAGTATGAGTATGTGGAATGTATGAGTAACTCTTAAAACCTAAGACTAACTGAACTTAAGTAATCTTCCCAAAGTCATTAGAAACATCGAGGGTGATGCTTCTAGACTAATATACATAATATTATTATAACTCTGAGAGAGGAGTGTATGGGAATGAGAGTAGTCCGAGAGTAGTCAGACCTATGTAAAAGAGTTAGGAACTAAGAGAGAGAGAGTTCCGTGAGCTAGTTGAACCTTCCCACCATGCTAGACCAGAGTTGGGTCGAAACCGGGGAAGTAAGACTATGCTCGAGAGCCATGAGTTTTGGCCTAAGTATGTATTAAGAGTAACAAGCGTGACGCAGGAGACCTGTAGTGTCTCAAGAATCTACAAGAGCTTGAGTATAAATAACCCAATAGTGTGGGTGAGATAATGAGTATAAATAACCCAAGAGTGTGGGTGAGATAATGAGTATAAGTAACCCGAGAGAATGGGTGAGTATAGTACGAGTAGCCCAAGAGAATGGGTATGTATATGAATACGTAACCGAGAGAGCGGGTGAGATATTGAATAAGTAAACAAGGCATAGTGAGGTATAACCCTCAAGGCCTAAGAGTAAACCGATACAACTAACAACCTTGTTATGTTAGTTAGGAATTGTGTTCCGTGGTTGGATGTAGATTCCTTGAGTAATATACATATATATTGTATTGCTATGATGCATGTTGTTTGACTAAAATGAACTCCATGTATATCCGACAAAGTAGTCGGCGTACCCCGGTTAGCACTCGGGGTATGCGAATTTCAAATGCAGCGTTAAGCTGAGCCCCTAGGGGCAACGTTTTTATTTTTCAGGTACACCGAAGATGTTACCGTTCGAGAGTAGGACGGGGTCGGTGGATTGCATGGGTAGTTAGATTTAGTTACTTATGTATTGAAAGAGGTGTAAGACCGAATATGTTGTCGACATCCATATATTGTAGACTCGGTATAGTAAAGAAGTGATTAGAGTATTGTATTTGTATGGTGTATTCGGTTGTTCCAGTTCATCAGACTGTTACTGTATGTGGAAATAAGCCTGGTTAGCCCTATGGGTGGCTAACGGCGTTGTATCACCCTCTGTTGTATTTAGAGTTCCGCTGCGAGTTTATTGGTAACTGTGACAGTTTATGAGGTAATGGCGTGATTAGCAGTTGGGGTGTTACAACTACTAACTTTAACTTGGGGGGGGGAGTGAGGAATCCGGAATGGTACCGGCACATGTGTATTGGGGGAGGTCAGTATCCTTATCAGATACCGACTTCCAAATATGACTTGTCTTCAGACTCGTCGCCTAGAGTCGACATATAGACGACCTCCTCGGACTACTTGTTTAGGAGGGAGCCATGCTAAGATGGCGTGGGGGGATCTAGCCTACATCCCCAACAATTTAAGAATGTTGTTTATTGCCGGTAAGTGACCTGCTGCTGGCTAGGGTTAACCAAGCCCTACGAAAATAAACAACGAACTAAGGGCTAACCAGTTCTAATGAGAGAACGGTTGGCATATATAAGATAAGGTTGAGATAAGTTGCAACCATTCCTATTTAAAGGATGGTTTGTATTATAAAACTGAGATGAGCTACATCCATTCCTTTTTAAAGGATGGTTGTTTTCTAAGACTAAGATAAGACTAAGATTGAGGTAAGATAAGGGTGGACTAAGATTAAGAGGAAACGTAACTTAAGGAGTGAAATAATTGACTCACTAATTAAGGGAACGCATTAAGTCGTTCATTGTGTTTGAACTTTGATTGTTCATAATTGGTTTGTGGTTTATTGCACTTTCTATTATGTTGTGCATCTAATCAACCTCTATGCTATCGACAATTAGTCGTCGTAGCCACGTTAGCTTGGGGGCCATGAGAGGATCGTACCAGCATTCGTGCTGACCCCCTTGGGGGCTGTTTTTACTACACAGGTGAACGTGAGGAGGCGGTCGTCGCGAGAGTAAGATGGGGTACAAGCGTTGCGGGTAAGTGTGGCCTACGAGTTGTGCATGTACACTCGTATGGCAATTTGAGTTAGTAAGATGTATAGGATGTGAGAGGATTGTAAGAAGGATATGTATTTGGTTAAGATTTGTATGTACTAATGTTCGGTATATTCTGTAGTCAGACCATGGCAAGGTCCTGGAATGTATTTGAATCCGCTGCAGAGTTTGTATATATGGTGATAAGTTTGCGATAACCACGATTGGATCGAGATGGGGTGTTACCAAAAGTGGTATCAGAGCGTAGTTACACTCTGAAGACAAGAATTACTGAACTTAGGAGAATAATGAGGTTGAGATTGAGTTATGGGTTAAGGGTTGAGAGATAGAGTGAGAGGTGCGTTAGTCAGGACTTCCCGGTGTTTACCGGATATCCATAGTACCTAGACCCACCCTCCACATCCCTAACCTTGAATACATGGAACAAACGCCAGAGAGAAGAAAGCCTTCTCTTACTCGGGAAAGACCCGATCTGGCAGTTAGCTAACAGTAAGCAATACGAGAAACATCTTGTCGAACAACAGTTTATGAGAACTTGAACGTTTTAATTGGAGCGCAAAAGTGAAACAGGCACTGCCAACGGAATTCTACCAATAAGAGAACAGTAATTACCGGCAACATGGGTCGACATACTACGCAGTCGAAATAACCCGCCATACCAATAATAAGAAAAGCACTACGGGTGCAATAGAAAGGAAAAGGGAAGCGACATGAGTACCGGACAGTGGTCCGAATGAGCATAACAGTGGGATAATACATAACATGAGAGTTAAGATTACTGGAAGGTCCAGTTAGAAACGGGGACTCCAAACCCCATACAATGAGGAAGGTTACAAAACCTGGCCGACATAGCGCAGGCGACAATAAAGACGCGTACAACTGTATATCGGAATAGAACTACGATGTAGTGCCTAAAGTAGAATCATTAATTAGTAACCACAACAAAATGTGTGGAAACGGGAGTGAGGATTAAGACGTAAGAAAATAACAAGGGGTTCCCTCAGGAAGAGGAACGCCCGGATAAGTGACAGTACGATCAAAACAACAGGAAACTGCCGGATGGCTAGTTATCTAAAACGGAAGAACATCGAAGGAGTCCCGAGGACTACCAAAGATATAAAAGATCAGGTGGAAGTACCACTACCGACGCACACAGTACCGGTAACCCATCTTGCATGGCGCACTTGCCATAGCAAGTGCTATCATGGTTAAATAGTACGGAAAGCCATCATGGCGAGGTAATAGAACGCTACAGTTGTAGTACATTTTAATACCGGACGGTAAATCCATAAGAACGGGAAAACGAGACCTTGGAAGGGCCCGACGACCTGATCATAATAAGATGAGCCGACACACTAGTCAGCAGGGAGCTGGGCTTGGACGAAATACTAAGCGATATAAATCTTGACGACAGTACAACCACTACAACATCAGCTGACAGTACGGTAAGAACATCAATCCAGAACCTCAGAGAGAGGAACCTGAGAGATCGCTCAATAATCCGAGCAAAACACTATATAAGCAATAATATACAAGGGATGTATTATAAGATACGATTGACACTGTTGAGGCAACGACTTCCAACGAAAATGGGGTAAGACTCCCGGAGTGACCATTAAGAATACCAATAACAAACATTATACAATGAAGATGTTGGTGAACCCCGAAAATAGGGACAGAAGGAATAAACTTAAGCAGTAATCTATTAAGGATTAAAGATATACAATCCCGACAGAGGGAAGCTCAGAGGACTACCCCCACAGAGCGGGCATAGTCGAGCCGAACAACTGATTGGATGACAGCTAATACTGTTTGCCTAACTCATTAACACCCAAGTGTGAACAATCATCAACGGGTGGCGTAGTCAACAGAAGTTGAACGAAGCGTTGAGGTGGGAGTATAAGATGACGGGACGATGTCTGACTTGGACACCGTAAGGCAAACGCCTAATACAAACTTAGCCTAATTTGCTAAAAGACATAAGTCTAGTAAAATGACAGTATTTTCAAGGACACTAAATAACCTCAGATCACCTGAATAAACTTCCATAGCAGGAAGCAGGATGCAGCAACTTACCATGGAATCTGATACTACATTTAAAATGTAACCTAACGGTGGATAGCGTCTAAGAACCAGAATCTTATGAGGATAACCCACAAATGAGTAAGAGTACAGGGAGTGAACCGAGCACCGGCTCTCACCCAATGACATTAAGCACTAAGAGCCTACGAGCCAAGGATGTTAACCACATCAGAGCCCGAGGCGCAGTAAGTGGTAAAAGAGCTTATTCAAGCCATGAAGGAACTACAATGTGTAGATGTGAACGGTTACAAACCTATAATTTAGATTGTGTAAGAATTGCCAGGAAAGGGCACCAATGAGAATAAGGGGATAATGCTAAGGACAGGGGCGGAGAACGAACCATTCCTTTTAGGGTGGGGACACCTCTCCTTGTTGTGAGGCCATGAGTGGGAATGAACCCCTCAAAAAGGGCTTTCACTTATTAGAGATGCAATACGCTTTTGTTAGAGAATGGAAAATGTAAACCTTGAGACTACCTTTAAACATACCAGATACACTTGAGTAATAAGGAAGGCTGTAGAGATAGACCCCATATCCAACACCCAGGATGTAAGAATCAGTAATCGTCAGAGATAAACATTGTGAGTGCACATTATGGCATGTCAAGTGACCAATGCTCAGAAGAGCTAGTGATTAAACGGATGACTTCTTCAGTAACCGGTTAAATTACATGGTAAACAACATCATAAGGATGAAAGAATGCGAAAGAAATTAGCCTACTTACGTATCTGAGATTGAAGCAGAACATCTTCATATTAAGAGTCAACCATTTTATAACACGGTACGGCAACCGCCAAACACCGAATTAAAGAAACCCTAGCGTGTTTACACCAGAAAGGAATTGAATATAAGATAAGATGTTAGAATAAATGAGTAAGGAGTTGCACCATCAATGGGCAACAGAGTAAAGGCCAACTACCAACGGTAGTAGTGGTCGTGAGTACAATATTTATATGAGCGGATTAAGTCATGGTGCACGGTAAAGCGACCGTTATGTATGAGCCGTCAAATATTGACACTGAGGCAATTAGATTTATGAGTTAAGACCAGCATAAGTAAGGAAATAAGATGGTAGACGAACTGTGCATTGATGCTAGTAGTCCGGACCTGGTTAGGTAAGATTTCACAGGAAGCACACTACCCATTCCTTAAGAAACTGGAAGTGCATTCCTAGTAAAACAAATATGAGAAAGAAGATAAAAGGCTCTATGGGAAGAGACCTCAGTCGCTAAGAGACCGAATCAGTACGGGATACAGAAACAACTAGAGCATACAATACCCAAGAACGCAGTAAATGGATTTCCCTTGATTAAATTCAAGAAGAACAATAAGTGTTATTATGGAACGATGAAAGAGGAGATCGACAGTAGAATACTTCATAATTAGCAACAGCTAAACGTGTGACGGACACTACGAGTTTACTAAAATGAGATGTGGGACGACTGCACCCCAAAGGGGCTTGTAGGCCTAACACGCTCATTTATGAGTTAGTCGGGTAAATAGTAATGTACCAGTAAGGTACCCCATGCATGTGGACGAGTGGTGTAAGGAACACGGGAAGTAGTTGACTCCGTACCATGGACAACGACGCAAGATCAGACAAGAGTAGCTACTACCACAAACAGTTGAAGAAAAAGGAATTCAGTTGAACCAACAACACAAAGGAACCAGAGAACAAATAATTAAAAACTATGAAGTGCGAGAAGCACGAATTGTTAAGTACAGACATTGGACATGTCTTAAGAAGTTAAGGATAAGCTGTACAGCGCAATAAGCACTAAACAGTAGTCTCAGATTAAGAATCATCCTCTGACCAAAGGTCAGTTGAACAGAACGATTAAGACACTTAAGAGACTTCTAAGAATATGAACATTAGATCTCCAGAGAGACTGGATAGACAAGCTACAACTCAGTAAGGCCGTGTATATAAAAAGATAACACGTGTCCACTAAGAGACCAATATTCCTAAACTGTAAGGAGGCAGAAGGATATACAATACTATGAACAACTAGAAAGGCAGTTAAGCCTAAGATTATCAGAGTCGCGCAACGGAAGCTAGCAGACCAGTACTTTTGAGATTAGACCAAACTAAGTTAAGAATATGGTATAAGTACCGTTAAGAATCCTCGATACAGAGACTAAGTCATTAGCATAGTTATGACCCTCTGATCGAATTATAAGTGAGATAGATGACATGGAAGCTAGAATGCTTGGTGAGAATTAGACATCTTGAACCTATGTTCAAGAATGATATAGTGTTGATTACGTGGGCGTAATCCATTTTATGGGGGGGTAGAGCGAAAACCGCTTAGCGTATGTTGGTGTACTGAGTACATAAACTACGGTGTGCATAGCACAAAAGAATTTGAGAAATGTTTTACATAAACATTTTGAGATAAATCATGGTTATTACACAGAGAAGATGGGAATACCATACATACTAAGTACCTACCTTGTTAACTCCGGTGTGGGTACAAGTTAAGAGAACTGGTGAAGAGGATTAAGGAGACTTAAGGAATATGGGATATATGAGATATGGGTCGGTATGAATGCTATGAAGTATAAGATGGTAAGAGTTGGTATGAGACTGATATAGAACTTAGTAGGAATTTAAGTCCTGAGGCAAGTATTAAGAGATGAATTGGGAATGTTTGATGGACTAAGTCCACACCTTGGAGATGTATTGATTATGATTAGAAGAACTAAAAGATATAAAATTGGAAATGAGTGAATTATTTGATGTTTGGAAATGACGTGGGAGGTGGAACTTGATTTTCTAGGGATCAAGGGAAACCGAGCACAAATTGGGTGGAAGGATAGTTCTACACTGGTGCTGATCACATCAGGGTTGGATGATTCCTGAAACTCCCTACCAATGGTCACAATTAAATCACGCTATGGATAGAGGCTTTAGGATAAAACAAAATTGGAGTTGATTGTATTTTCAAATAGAGGGAACTATCCCTCACTTGACCTCGTAAAAAGGATTTCCTTTTTACTGAGTCTCGCCCATGAAGTCGAGGACGCATGAACCTTTGACTTCGGACCGGTGACATGGGGAGAATAGAGTTGTTTTGTATTCTGGCCCATGGTGACGAGGAAGAACGAGCCATTGTCTACGGACCGGTGACATGGGAGAATACGATGAAAACTTAGGTGATTGTTTTAATCATCAAAAGGAACAAAGGGAATTTTGAATGCTATACATGCTTAAGCATGTTGTGTGATATTCGAGTATAAGAATATGATAGACCTAATGGGTCAATAAGTTTAAGAATGTACAGGTGTGATCTTATGATCTATGGATGATGATGTAAGACATGTATTCTAATAAGATAAGATGCAGGGGAACTTTGGGGACAAAGTTCTTTTACGGGGGGGGTGTAGATTGAAGACCCCAAACCTAAGTATGCTAAGTAAACATCAATTTATGAGGTAATAAGGCTAAAAACATGCCTTAGAAAGATTGGTAGACAATTTAAACCAAGGAAAAACACAAGAAAAATGCCTTAAGGGCAATTTAGGCAAAAATGTGCTCTAAGCTTGGAGTGACTTTGATTAGCACCAAATACCATTATAAGACTTTATTATCATGCTAATCGATATGTTAAATCAATTACCAAAGAAAAACAAGCTCAAAAACAAGCTTAAACACAAAATGTGCTTTAAGACTCCTTAAAGCACCTTTTTGAGAAATGTCTTAGAAATGGGTTTTGAGTGGCTAAATGCCCATGATTACACCTTAATCAACATGTGTATAATTAGTATCACATTATTGGAAGTCTAAATCAATGGGAAACCAAAAATTCACAAATTTGTGCACTGATTTGTGAATAGTGCCAAATAGTACCTAGTTTAAGCCTTTAGTCAACATAAGTCAATAAATTGGTCAACAAGAGCAAAAGATCGTATTATTAAAGGGGGGAACGGTTTTTGAAGTGGTGACTCACACATGTGCTAGTAAGTAAGGAAAGAGGTGGGAAAGTGAGTAAAATTCACTATTGCTTTAAAATGACAAAATCTTATATTAGCCTTCTCTCTCTCTCCTCTCTTCTCATTTCACACCTTCACACACACGTTTTATTCCTCCCCTCTCTGCTCCAAAACCGTTCTTTATCCAGCCATGGCACCTCCATCTTCATTTGCTCACCAAATACTCATTTTAGCTCCAAATCAAAAAGTGAGCATAGATTACTCTTAGTTAGACCAAGCTCTTTCATTATATCTTTCAAATCTTCAAAAGCTCAATTTGGTGCCATGGAGAAACTCCATTGAAGGGGGAAAATCAAGTTTGAAGATGTAACACCAACCCGAAATCAATAACCTGTGCGATGATCACTCCCAAAAAAATAAACTGCAACGGAATAAAATACAATAACGGGTGGTATTACAATGCCGTTGGCCACCCTTGTGACCAACAAGGCTAACTCCAAATACAAATTTCCAAAAGTCACGGCTGAATACGAATACAACACGGGATACTAGGAATCAAACTCAAAGATGTAATAATTAAGTAAAACAAATATCTAGTAGTAGACTCCACAGCTTGGTCTACCCACCTACACTCGGGGTGTGGTAATCTTCTCAACTTCAGGTACCTGAAAAATGGGGGTGCCCCCAAAGGGGCTCAGCAAACAATGCTGGTATGGAAAACGTGCAGCCCATCGGCTACCGGGCCATACCAACTACTTGTCAAATACATGCAGTTCCATTTTATAAAGCTGTAAACAAGATAACATGACAATTACAAGTATCCATACAAGGACAACAATGTCACATAGAACAAGACTTCAGAAGGTCAAGTTAGATGAACTGTAATCACTTGATAGTAGTCGAGTCCACACAGTGGGACTGACAAGTATATAAGAGTATGTCATTATAGTGGAGGTATAGTGACCTCGTTTAAAAAACGGAAAAGGGGGTAATTAGTCCCTCAGAAGATAACGTAGTTAACTCTTGCACTTAAAAGAGGTGGGAATTGAACCCTCGAGAGGAATAAAGTCTTCCTCCCCACTTGAACTGTTCCGTACGCAGCCGGTGAGTGACATAGTGCACCCAAAACTCCCGTCGCGACGTAAATTGAATAGGAGACGACCTGAGGCAGGTACAACTCCTGTAGCATGCATGGCCAGATCCAACTAGGCTCCTCGTTCTCGTAGTATAGAATTGTTAGGTGTCATGCAAGGACGTTAATCAAGAACACAATGTGTATTGTCGATTATCACGTTTAGGATAACGACGTTTGTTATAAAGTGAAGTTAGTGAGAGACTTGTGTACAAGTTCTCGGTACAATAAAGCGCAGGTTTAATCCGCTGGTATTGTAGTGTTGTATGCGTGGGACATACACGTCGTAGTTAGCATCATTCACGTATATGAAATAACATAACAGTGCACAAGAGTAAATCAACACTTTACATTATTATCTTGGTCGTTAATTCAAACAACAGATAGCACACAAGCCGGTGTAATCCGGTAGAAAAAAGGTTGCAAGAATCCCATACCGTTCACCGTAGATTGCAGTTGATTATACCCTGGTCACGTCTGGTCAAGTATGGTCCTAGAACAGGTTTAACTGAGAGGGTTAATTTATTTACCCTTGTATATTAATTTTATCGGATTGTTCAACAATTCCTTAGTTGTTATTTCATGTGAGGTTTATTTCTTATACTTAGTTAGTTTCTTGAACTTCTTAATTACTAACAATTAAGGTGTTCTATATTTCCAACTCATATATTCTCAATGAATAGTTTATAGTGGTGGTAAAATCCTTTTAATTACCTTATGATTTAATGTATAATTATTTCTTTATTCCTCCTTGATTTATTTATAAATCCTTTAATGTATATATTATTCATGTACTATTTATGTTACATATTTTTAGTGGTCTAGATGACATAATGACTTTATAATTTCTTAACTATATTATATACCCATACATGGGCATAATATTCTTAAGTTTTTATTATTCCCCTTTTTAACTATAAATAATATTTATGGTTACCTTTAATTTCCTTATAACTATAAGCCATAGTTTTAATTTCATAACTCCTTTATCAAAATTCTTTCTTCTAATTCCTCCAAATATCCATATAGGACCTATATTTATTTAAATCTAATTCTTACCCTTATATTTCGGTTATTACAAAACAACCACATTAATTCATAAACTTTACATTAAGTTCTAATCTCATTATTATATAGTTTTAAATTCCTTATTTAATTATCTTACAAAGCCACCACTAATATTTTGGTATATAGCTTTTGAATATTATAACTTTCGAAAATTACAACTTAGCCCTTCCAATTCTCGGCCTCTATATATATATTTTCTATAATTACAATTTAACCACAAAATCTTATAATCTTTAAATAATGCCTTATAAACTATAGTTTTTAATTTTAATTCCCAATATTGCCGATATATATATATATATATATATCTTAAATTACAAATCTAACCCAAAGTAAAGGCTTTGTCATATACTTTCCATTAATTACATTCTCACCCCAAACTTTATAATAGTTACTTAATAACTTATAAACAATAGTTTAAAGATTTAATCCTCAAAATTTCGAAGGTGAACTTAATAATTCACTTAATTATGATTTCGCCCATAATCAACTCCAAACTTTCATAATAAGTTTTATAAATAACATAATAGCCTAAAACTTTAAAAATTGTTATTTTAACACTTGTTTAAATTGTCTAAAATTCATAAACTTAAATCTTAACCCTATATTTATCATATTTATCCAAGGACACCTTAACTCTCGGTTTTTATAGTATATGCACCAAACTTTGTAAAAAATACATTTTTAGCCACATAACTTAATTAATTAGCCATTTTAAGCACTAGTAAAATATTTTGAACTCTCCAAACTTTATAATATAAGTATATATACATAAGTAGCTCATTAAAACCTATTTTCACCTAGAACATTCGGCCATAATTAATAGGTTACTATATAGTATACAAAAGTAGATTATATATAAAAAATAACTATATGTAAATCATTATGAGTTATATAACTCATGTAAGAATTATTGTAATGTCTTAGATTGATTCCTAGCTCAAAATAGAGTATTTTTGCCCTTGACAAATCGCTTGAATTTGTTTTTAACATAGATAATTTTGTGACACAAAAATGTGTCTTAAGGTAAATATTTTCCATATATGTTATAGATTATATTTTTGGTATATTATACCATATAGTTCGGTTTTAGATACCCTAGGAGATGTACATAATTTTGTACAATTTTTAGAAGCTTAACCAAGCTTAAAACATAAAGATTAGCTTAGTAAACTTACTTGTTAATAAAGGTGGTTATGTGCTTGAACTCTTCTTGAATCTCCAAGCTTTCTCCAAAGAATTTGATGCTCCACTTCAGTTTATGCAAGAGGTGAAGGTGTTTAGGAGTTAGATCTTTAACAAAGATCTTAACTAGATTTGTAAGTAGTTTTTCAAGGATTACCTTAAGCTTTTCTCCTTAGGATTTCGGCCCACTAAGGTGGATGAAGAACAAACTTTCCTTCATGAAATGAAGAAGAAAAGAACCTTTAGAAGAAGTAGAAATTGGTTGCACATAAAAATGTGCTTTAAGGATTTTCAAGCATGAAAAATACCTTATTGTAACTTTGAGATGATCCTTGGATTAATGTTGGTTTAGACAACCTCCTTGGAGTAATTGTTGATGCCGAATTGGTATGGTTGTGCTAGGAAGAGTTCTACTTCAAGGCTTGAGAAGAAATGCTAGGAAATTACCTTAAAGATGAAGATAGAAGTTAAAACTCCATTAATGGACTTAAGAGCGTCAAAGAAAGAAGATGAAGGAAGAAGAGAGGAACTTACCAACCGGTTGCAAGGAGGGAATGAGATGGGAATTGCAACCGTAAACATAAGGTAAGTTTGGTTGTTTTTGTTTTGTTAATTTTAATGTCAATTGACTAGTCTTTTCATTAGTTTATTCCTAGGTTATTGCACAATAAAGCCCATGTTCTGTGCTCATTTTCGGCCATGATGCAAGGCAAGGCAAGGTGGGAACAATTATGGATGCTAAATTACAAGGTAAGTTAGGTAAGGTTCTTATTCTTTATTTTTCAATGTAAAGCATGTCCTCTTCTTCCCTTGTAGGTGGCCGGTTTTTAGGTCTGCTTGGAGCCTCTCAATCGGCAGCTTGGAGCCTTGGGCAAGCATGGGATGGTCACTTACATTTAACAATTCAAAAAGTAGAATCTAGATCTACTTTTTGGCTTTAATTATCTTTACTTTTGTCAAGCTAACATGGCTTGTTTTCTGGCAGGATTTCGACACATATGGAGGTCAAATGAGGCTTATATTCTTCTGTCATTAAGTATTATAGCACATGGGAAGGTGAGTCACCATGTCTTAAGTCTTTTATAAGAGTTTAAAGGTAAATTTTATACTAGTTTTTAGCAGAAACTCGGCCCCTATAGAGCACCTTGTTTGACACTGCCTTCAATTGATTTAGAGAGTCAATTCATCCCCAGTTAAGACCCATAATTCGTGGCATGTCAAAAACTACAAGGTAATTGCGTAAAAACGCGTTTTAGTGACACCCGAAGGTGCGTTTTGTGGTCTAAGGATATTTTGGGAAATAATTGTCTTCATGAGTCCAAGTGTTTATAAACATTTATTATGGTAAATAATGATATATTAAGGTGTTTCATGGGGTTATATGGGGTTACTTCATCCCATGACATAATTTCCGAGCTATCGGGACACTCCCGAGGCAAAAAGGAGCGTTAAGAAATTCCCCCGAGCTTGTTGAATTTGAGAAAACTAGCTCGTGGTTTCTTTAGAATGATATTAATGATGTTAGGAACTCTAGTAATGAATTTTATAGGAGTTCGTGCCGCCTCGGCACCTCTCCGGGCTTTTCGTGCTTTAAGGGGCGTGCGTGAGCACTCCCGAGCATTTACGTTTTTGACTGAAATAGCCTAGGGAATATGTTTGTATAGTCATATATGAGGGTATGACCATTTGGTTTGAGTTTTAGAAGGTCATATAAGTCATGCTTAATCGCATGTTTCTAAGGCGTTTTAGTGTTTATAGTGAAACGACTATTTTTACGTAACGTCTCATGCATGGATTTGCATGAGTACATGAAATGGTTTATATTTGGATTATTTCCATTAAATAATGGTTTTATAATGTTTATTAGATTTGGGGTATTTCAATCACCACCCTTAAAAAGGACTTCTCCCCGAAGTCTCATATCTAAATTTATAAGGTTGTGGGGGAAACAAGTTCCGTTAAGTATCCACAACTTCAATTTGTTTTCAGGGATCAAGTCCCAAGTCTTATATTCCTAAGTTCATAGTGTACATCACACACAACATGAATACTTTGGAAGGTCATTTCATATACTTACAATGTAGTGCACATAAACAATATATCCATAAGTTAGTGAACGTAGTACACATTATTTTATATCCCTTCAAATAGTGCAAAGTAGTGCACATGATCATTCATTTGTAGTGTAACATAGTACACATCAGTAAGTAAAAATACAAGGTGCAATCAAATACAGTGTTTACAAAAAACACATACATGACAAGGTGTCACAGAAAAGCACAACAGTGCCACAAAATGCACACTAAACTCACAAATGAAAAGGCTCTACCCCCCAAAAGAAGGGGTACGCCCCCGTACCCTAGACTAAAGTGTCTAGTAGGTAAATAATGAGGAAATTCACTCGCATATCAGCTTCTAGTTCCCATGTGGCCTCCTCAACATCATGGTTCGACCAAAGAACCTTTACGAGGCTCACAGTCTTGTTTCGAGTATCTGTGTCTTTCTATCTAAGATTCGTTGCGGTGTTTCCACATACCGCATTGTCAGTTCTAAAGATAGTTTTTCTGGTTGTAGAACATGAGAAGGATGAGGCATGTGTTCTTCTGAGCTGAGACACGTGAAAAACATTGTGTACTTTGCCAAAATCTGCTGGCAAATCAAGTCAATATGCCACAAGGCCCCCGCTCTGTGATAGCGTAGGGTCTACAAATTTCGGGCTTAGCTTGCCCTTCTGTCCAAATCTGAATACACCCTTCATGGGTGATACTCGTAGAAATACCTGGTCGCCAACTGCGAACTCAAGGTCTCGTCGTCTCTCATCCGCATATGATTTTTGTCTGTTACGCTACTTTCATATTATTTCTGATCTGTTGTACTTCTGCCTGAACTTGCTCTAAGTACTCAGGCCCAATGATGACAGTCTCACTAGACTCGTCCAGCACAATGGTGTGCGGCATGGTCTGCCATATAGTGCTTGAAAAGGTGACATTTGTATAGAGGCGTGATAGCTGTTATTGTATGCAAACTCGATCAGGTGTAACCTATCTATCCAGCTACCCTGAAAATCTAAGGCACATGCTCGTAGCATGTCCTCTAAGGTCTGAATAGTCCTCTCTGATTGACCATCTGTCTGAGGATGAAATGCAGTGCTAAGCTTCAATTCAGTTCCAAGTGCTTCGCGAGTAGCTCGCCAATATCGTGAGAGAAATCTGGTATCTCGATCTGAAACAATAGTCTTTGGTACTCCATGATGTCTGATAATCTCCTTCTCAAATAGTTCTGCCAACTTTGGTACCTTCCAAGTGTCTTTCATCAGTATAAATCTAGCAACTTTAGTTAGTCGATCAACAACAACCCATATCATATTTAGTCCTCCTCTCGTAGGTGGTAGTCCCACCACGAAGTCCATAGAGATATCATAAAACTTCCACTCTGGAACTGGCATAGACTGTACCATACCTCCTGGTCGTCTATGTTCGAATTTCACTTTCTGACAAGTGAGACATCGAATCACATATTGTCACGTCGCCCTTCATACCACTCTACCAGAAAATACCTCTTTAGATCTTTGTACATCTTAGAAGCTCCTGGATGGACAGATGTGGTGGAAGTGTGGGACTCTCGAAGAATATGCTCCTTTATATCTGTGTTGTCTCTGGGAAGACATAATCTGCCCTTAATCTGATAGCCCATCATCGTGTAACTGAAACTCATACTTCCCTCCCTCAAATGTACCGTCAGATAACTTCTGACTGATCTCTATCATTCGCTGATCATTCTGCTGTGCGTACGTAGTGTCGTCTATAAGACTCGAGCTAGCCACAATGGCATTTAAGGAATGTGCTCGTCGACTCAATGCGTCTGCTACTACATTTGCTTTTCCTTCTTTGTACTGCAAATCGATATCGTAATCCTTGAGAAATTCAACCCATCTTCTCTGCCTCATGTTTAAATCCTTCTGGGTGTGAATAACTTCAAACTTTTGTGATCCGAGTATACGGTCATCTGGACACCATACAGGTAGTGGCGCCAGATTTTTAATGCAAATACAATTGCTCCAAGCTCCAAGTCATGTGGGGGATAGTTTCCTCATGTTCTTCAACTGTCGGGAAGCGTAGGGGACTACCTTCCCATTTGCATGAGTACACACCCTAATCCCCTGCTTGATGCATCACAGTAAACTTCATAACCCTCTATGCCTTCAGGTATAGTCAAAAACTGGTGCTGATGTCAAAGCATCCTTTAAATACTGGAATGAGGTCTCACACTCTGTAGTCCATGTGAATGGTGCGTCCTTCTTCATTAAACTTGTCATAGGTTTTCTATTTGGGAGAAGTCTCTGACGAATCTTCTGTAATAACCTGCTAACCCAAGGAACTCCTTATATCAGTCACTGTCTTTGGTCTGGGCCAGGTGTGAACTGCTTCTATTTGCTGGATCCACTGCGATCCCAGCATCTGAGATAACATGTCCTAGAAAGGAAACTCGGTCAAGCCAAAACTCACACTTGGAGAACTTAGCATAAAGCTGGTTCTCCCTTAAGATCTCGAGTACCTGTCGGAGGTGACTCTCATGCTCTTCTTTAGACTTTGAATAAATTAGGATATCATCGATGAAAACAACCACGGTCTTGTCCAGCTGCTCTATGAATAATCTGTTCATTAATCCATGAAGACTGCCGGTGCGTTTGACAAGCCAAAAGGCATAACTGTAAACTCATAGTGGCCATATCGTGTTCTGAAAGCTGTCTTTTCTCTGTCTTGCTCCCTGATAGGTATCTAATGGTACCCTGATCTCAAATCGATCTTTGAAAACACCTTTGCTCCTCTTAACTGATCAAACAAATCGTTAATTCGTGGTAGTGGATATTTATTCTTCACTGACACTGCATTAAGCTCCCTGTAATCGATACATAGCCGAAGGCTTCCATCCTTCTTTTCACAAAAGAACTGGTGCTCCCCAAGGTGATACGCTAGGTCGTATGTATCCCTTGTCAATAAATCCTTCAACTGCTCCTTCAACTCTACCATCTCTGCTGGTGCCATACGGTACGGTGCCTTAGCTATGGGACCGGTACCTGGTAGTAATTCAATGGAGACTCTACCTCTCTAGATGGCGGTAAGCCTGGAAGTTCCTTTGGAAAAATATCCGGAAATTCTGACACTACTGGCATATCTGGATCAAATTCTGGTCGTGCTCTACATCCTGAACATAGCATAAATATACTTCCTTCTGCTTCCTGACTTCTTTGTACATGGACATAGCAGATATCACTTTGATTGATGGTGCTCTAGGGCTCTGGCGGTAAGATACCGTCACTCCTGATGGGCTCTTAAGTAACAGTCTGCGCTCTGCACAAAGAATGTGGCCTCTGTGCCGCCCCAACCAGTCCATCCCGGCTATAACGTCGAATCCTAGACCTCTGAACTCAATAAGGTCAATGGGAAATTCCTCCTCCTTAATACGGATAGTGGCTCCTCTATAAAGACGAGTGCAACTGACCTTCTCCTTAGACGGGAGTGCCACCTTAAAATCAGGTAACTCTACAGCGTCTAGCCCCAACTTCCCCGCAAGCGAAGGCGAAACGAAAGTATGTGAGGCTCCAGAGTCGAACAGTACTGATGCATCCACTCCGTTGACAGGAAAGGTACCAGTGAGGGATGGTGCCGCCCTTGGCCTCCTCCTCAGTAAGTATACTTAAGGCACCTTCCGTCACCTTAGCACAACCTAACAACAAAATCTGGGTAAGTACTTTGACATATGATGGAGGTCGAAAGACATAACAATAATGCTTCATTGATGAGATGACCTCCCTTCAGTTGTCTATAGACAATTACAATGCTAGTATTTTCTAAAAGTCAAACTTAATCTTCCTGGTTTCATGTGGATGGCGTTATCACTGTCGAAGGTGCTGAGCTCATTTTAATCCTTTTAATTCCATGGTATAGCAATCTTGACTTCCCACCCATTATTAACACATCTCCTGACTTCAATATGATTTTCTTCGCAAGGTCCACACGCTTCTGCTCGCCATATAGGAACTCTACGTCATCTCCAATTGACAAAGATAATACTGGTATTGAAATACCCTAACCTTTAAAATATAATTAAATGATCTATTAATGATATAAGATGATTAATAAACATCTAAATATTATTGGGGAACAATCTAAAAGATCTCAACAAGGCAAAACACGCCTTAAGATCGGTAAGCCAAAATGTGCTTTAAGAAACCATAAAGGTTGTATGACCTCAAATAGGATCCAAAGTGGATTCCCTAAGTTATAATGAAGTAAGGAACACAACAAAACCGTTCTCAAGGAGAACTAAGCTCAGGAACACCCTGTGACACAAAAATGTGCGCTAAAGACCTTAAAGCACGTTTTTGTGAGATTGCATTCTGAATTGATTTTTAATGGGCTTAAAAATTATAATTACCCTTAAATATGATATTTTATCATATTATATCATATTAGGAATTTAATTCCAAAAATTTACGATTTTTTACAAATTAATATTAAAATATTAATAAAACCCTAAAGTGGGGCCCGCATGAGTTAATATTGACCAAGCATGGTCAATGGTCAATTAATTGACCCATTTGGACCAAGGAAATCGGCTGGCAATAAGAGAGGAGACAGCTTGCAATGATTATGAGACAATTGATACCTAACACAAATTTACAATAGTAAAACTTACTTTTTCAATTATTTCAAACCTTACCCACCTCTTTCTTCCTCCTTGTCCGATTCCCTTGTGTCCAGCTGAGTTCCTCCCTGCCTAAGAAGCTCTCAAGTCTGGTTCTTGAGCATGGAAGGCAAATCTAGCTCCTAAGCTCTTAAGGTAAGTGTTTAAGGTCATTTTTAGCCCTTTTTCTTCATCTCTTCACTACCAACACCTAGATTTCGTGGCTCATCAATTCCTATGGCTTATTCTCAGTGTTATAAGGTTAGAAAAAGAGCTAAACTCGGCTGAAGCAAGTAGAGGGACCAAGGTTGCTCAAAATGCATTTTAAGGTAAAAAAACATACCTTAAGCCTCTCAATCTTTCAAGCGGTTTTCTTCCTCTAATTTTTATGAGTTTATACACTCATAATCTTCATATTTACATTCATTCAGTTGGTTAGCCATTTGGAGCAAGGGTGACCAAGATCCAAAGGAAATACCCTCTTTTAAGGCAATTTTCCAAGGTAAAACCTAATAAAACAAGGTAGCTTGTTGTGATCTAACTATTTCCTATGTCAATATGTGGATCTAACACCTTGTGGTGTGTTTGGTTCAGGTCGAAACCACCTAGAACTTCCCTTGCATTTTTTAGGTGATTTTTGCCTTAAATCTTACATTAATTATTCCTTATGGTTAAACTCAAGCTTGGAGTGTAACCATATCTTGTTTTGGGTATTAAACATGTCTAAATCAAGTGGTGAATTTTCCTACAAGTGACCGAGCCCATACAAGGAATAACCAAGGTATAAACACCTTAAACTTATGATTTTTATAATTTTTAAGCATATATATATATATGGCCGAGAGTGAAATTACATATAGGTCATATTGACAAAAAGGAAAAAAAAAAAATGGTAAGATAAATTAAGCTAGTCATTTAAGAGATTTAATTAACATAATGGTCAATTATGACATTATGTGGAAAAATAATTAAACCAAAGTGAGGCCGAAAATATATATGCTATATTTTGAGACAATTGTGTAATTTATTTTGCAAGTTCAAGGTTGTAATAAGGCCATGTCATTACCTCGGTAGAGTTGACTCTACCGTTGTAGTGGCTACTACCGTGGGTGACCCGCCATAATATAGGTAACTAGAGACATGTCGTTTTAACGAGGCATTGTACTAGGTATAACTGAACAAATAATACAGTAAGAATTATACAGTGGCGAACGATATTGGTTTCTACCCATGGACGAGAACTAGTACTTGTTTATTATTCTCGTTGTTTCGCTTGGTGTTCATTGGTTATACTTGTGGTTGTATTATATATGTTGATGGTTGTGTTATTGTATGGATATTACTGTTAATTATTTTATAGTTTTAAATATTAAAACGGTGCATGTAATGAACCTCATGCTCTCGACCAAATAATTGAGGGGTCTTTGGGGCATGACGGGGCATGTGATGACATACTCAGCAGGGGGGCTTGATTCCAACCACAAACCATCTTTATTACAGGAGACTAGCTGGTGGGTCGCAGCGAGGCGTGACTATTGTGATATTACTGTTGGATTAGACTTGGTACGGTGTGATACTCAGGTTGTTTTGGACTCGGGTTGTTTAACCGAGGTGTATTTGGTTTAGATGCTCCCGGTCTGTAATAATGGTTGTGTTGTTGTTTTTTGTTTTAAATTGTTTAAGTACTACTATCTATCTCTTGTGGTCACTGCGGGAAAACGTTTCGCATGTTGATTATCAGGTAACTCGTTATCACCCGTATGGCCGAGTGATAACTGTGACACCATTAGAACGACAATCTGTTATTTACCGCTGCGATTATATTATTTTTAGGAGCAGGATTAGTAGGGGTGTTACAAAAGTGGTATCAGAGCGGAGTACTGCTCTGATTACAAGAGATAGTAGTTTAAGTACCGTGAGCCTAGGTTATTCACACCAGTACCTAGGAGATAGTATATAAATGATTTGAGTTAGGAGATTGTCGGGGACAATGTGTTTTATTGCTTTTAGGGCTATGTGAACTTATGGTTGAGATAAGTACGGTATTTGTACCGAGTGTTGACTTTAACTTTGAATTTTCAGATGTCTTCTGGGAGGCGATCAGTAGGAGGAGGGGTGGGAAGAGCGGGGCCTGGAGCAGGTCCTCCGGAGGCCCCAGCCGTGGGCGTGGCTGAGACGGTAGCTGCCGTCTTCGCTCAGCTAGCCCAGATGGAGGTATCCACATAGGAGCACCACCTGCACCACGGTAGTCCCACCCGTACCCGCACCTAGAGAGCCGAATTGGCTGAAGAGCGTAACTGATACGCGAGTAAGTAGTACCTACCTATGATGGAGTTGTGTGACCACTGTCCTGGAGAGATACATCGTTGAGCACGAGAAGGCTTCGATGCCATACATGTGCCTGCTGAACACCGAGTCGATATAGCAGCCTTTCACCTGAAGGACGCTGCCAGCATGTGGTGGAGGTCCGTGAAGGAAGCACATTATCTTGCTATAGAGGGTTTTGGATGGACAGGTTTATGGAATTTTTGAGAGAGAAGTACTATCCTGCTCGTTGAAGCAGAGGAAAAGGGAGGAGTTTGAGGCCCTGAGGCAGGGTAGCATGATAGTAGATCGTACTCCTCTTGTTTATTGGGCTCTTGGACTTTGTCCCAGGAGTGGTTTATTCTGATGCTGTGAAAGTAGAGAAGTTTAGAGGCGGGTTGAGATATGCTATCAAGGCCGCCATGGGTGCTACCTTGTACCCTACGGTTCAGGTAAAACTAATTGACAGTTGGTACTTTATAACTCAGTGATTTATTACTAGTTGGGGAACTCGTTGACATTGCAGGAGTGTTATGACGCCGCTTCTCGGACTGAGATGATGGTGAACAGCCGGGAGGACGGCCAGGGCAGAAGCGTAAGGCCCCAGAGAAGGAGGCGGAAACTGAGGCTGGAAGCGGAGGCAGTAAGGGCTGGAAGTAAGAACCACCTTAATTATTAATCCTTTAAATTACTTACTTAATGGTGCTTTTATACCTGCTGTTCCTGACACTTTGACGATCACAGGAAGAAAAAGTTCTCTTCGAGGGAGAAGAAGAAGAGAGAGCAGGCCAGCAAAAGGGCAAGGACAAGGTCCCGTTGCTGACCGGGCCTACCTAGACGTGCAACCTCTTAGATCTGTACCCCTAAGGGTTCTGCACCCCAGCGCCACTTTCACTGCAAGCGCTGTGGTAAAGACCACCCGGGTGTCGACTGCACCGGGCAAGCGGTGGACTGCCACCATTGTGGAAAGAAGGGCCACAGGTGTTCGAGTGCTTTGCTAATCCAGATAGCCAGCGTACCCGCAGAGGGGACTCAGAGCGCACCTACTGGAGGAGGTGGAGCTCGAGGTGGCCAGAGGGGGCCGGCGCCCCAAGCCCATAGAGGGCAGCAGCATCAGCAGCCCAGCAGCAGAACCAGAACCAGAGGAACCAGCCGGCAACCGTATGCTGAATGCAGCGGGAGCTCAGGCGCTGGCACTAGCACCCAGCGGTGAAGGTTAGCATTTGAAACCTTAACCATTATATGAAAGCATGACTGAGTGTTAAACGCTTTACCTTAGCATGAAGTGCGTTTAAATATTACCGCTTTAGATGAATAACTTACCTAGGAACATTTATCTCTTAGGAGACTTCGATATATCTGCTATCCCACACTTACAAGACAGAGATCACCTAGACCCGTGGAAGAAAGACGGGAGTACCCTAGTGAGTTGTGTCATGGTCAGACCGGGCATGATACTTCTCAGAGAGTTCCTAACCCTAGATGAGCAAATCACCATAGTGAATGAGTGTAGAGCTTTGGGTAAGGGCATAGGAGGTTTTTTATACCCCTGTATTTAATAGTGGTTTCTAGAATGAAACTGCACATGATGTGCTTAGGGAATATTGGGATCCACAAGCTAGGGTTTATCGAGAGGTGAGGATGGTAGGTGACGTATCTATACCTGGTATACCTAGAGTTTCCTTACCTGGTGAGAAACGCAATGGATATTGCTCAAGATTGTGAGGCTTATCCATTACCCGACATGACACCTGACGTTTGCATCATCAACTACTATGAGCAGGGGGGAAAGCTTGGAATGCCCAGGACCATGATGAGACGACCGAGTCCATCACCAGAGGAATACCGGTTGTGTCATTCTCCATCGGCGATGATGCTGAGTTCATTTATGGAGACCAGAAGAGGATGGATCTAGCAAGCAAGATCATCCTCAAGTCTGGGGATGTGTTGGTATTTGGTGGGGAGTCGAGGCTTGTATATCATGGTATTAAGAGCATTAAGCTCAATACCGCACCAACAGCTCTAGTGAATGATACCCAATCCGACCTGGCCGTTTAAAATAAGCGTGTAACCTTGTATAATACAGTTGGAATGAATGAAATAAGATTTATACCTACAAATGTTTTATTTCAGTTTTGTTGATACTGATAATTCATAACTTCAGGCTATAGAAATGGAAATGAGGGTACCATCTGCATCCTAGACATGGCGCAAGCCAAGGAGTCTGGTATGTCATCACAGGTATGACAATTACAAACAACAGTAATTATTAGTGATTTATTGGGACTCGATGCTAATACGAGAGGTGATCTCAGGTACCTTTCCTATTGATGGTGTTAGTGCTTCGGTATTGTTCGACTCAGGGGGCTTCGCATTCTTTTATTTCCTCGGCTTTGCTAAGAAGCGGGGGGCCACCCCCGAACAGCTTTCAGACTTTTCAGTCACCCTTCCTTGAAGAGAAAGTAGGTTGCACAGACAGTATACAGGGTTAGAGATCAGCATTATGACTAAGACCTTCCCCATTGATCTGATTGAGTTCAAGAACTTGGGTTTTGACATCATAGTGGGCATGGATTGGCTGCAGAAGCATAGGGGCCGCCTTCATTGTGCAGAGCATCGACTACTACTGAAGGGGCCGAGCGGCAGGATAGTGTCATACCGCAGTGTGAGGAGAGATCCGACTGTCAGATCGTGTCAGCATTGTCCCTGATGAGGATGTTAGGAAGGGCCGACAAGCCTTCCTCTGTTATGTACAGGACAGAGACAGAGCGACGTGACGGACGTAGACATTCCAGTTCGTGGTAGATTTTCCTGACTTATTTCCTGATGAGCTGCCAGGCATGCCGCCTGTGCAGAGGTTGAGTTTGCCGTCGACTTGTTGCCAGGTACGGGCCCTATTGCTAAGGACACCTACCGTATGGCACCGGCTGAGATGAGGGAGCTGAAGCTATAGCTGGAGGACCTCCTTGACAAGGATTCGACCTAGGTTTCTCCTTGGGGTGCTCCAGTGCTGTTCGTCCAGAAAGGATGCAGTATGCGACTCTGCATCGACTACCGCGAGCTTAATGCGGTTACAGTCAAGAACAAGTACCAATTAACGGATAGATGATTTATTTGATCAGCTGAGAGGGGCCAGTGTGTTCTCAAAGATAGATCTCAGATCTGGCTACCATCAGATTAGGATCGTGCAGAGGGTGATATTGAGAAGACAGCTTTCAGGACACGGTATTGACACTATGAGTTCACCGTTGTGCCATTCGGATTGACGAATGCGCCAGCCATATTCATGGATTTGATGAACCGTCTTTTTAGAGAGCATCTTGATAGTTCAGTTGTAGTCTTCATCGACGATATTCTGATCTATTCAAAGACCCAGGAAGACCATGAGTTGCATTTAGACAGGTGTTGAATATTATGAGAGAGAACCAGCTGTATGCCAAAATCTCTAAGTGTGAGTTCTTGTTAGTCAGCGTGTCATTTCTAAGACACATTATATCAGCTAGCGGCATATCTGTAGATCCTGCTAAGATTGAGGCAGTGAAGAGTTGGCCAAGGCCGAAGACAGTCACAGACGTCCGTAGCTTTCTGGGTTTGGCAGGGTATTATCGAAGATTCGTGAAGGACTTCTCCAAGGAAGCCAAACCAATGACAAATCTATGAAGAAGGAATCCCAGTTCTTATGGTCTGCAGAGTGTGAGCAGTCCTTTCAGACGCTGAAGGATCTCCTGACATCGGCGCCCGTTCTTACTATCCCTGAGAGGCACCGATGGGTTCGAGGTATATTGTGATGCCTCTGAACCGGTCTAGGCTGTGTGCTTATGCAGCACGGGAAGGTAGTTGCTTACGCATCCTGACAGCTGAAGAAGCATGAGGTGAATTACCCCACACACGACCTTGAGTTAGGCGCAGTAGTCTTCGCTTTGAAGATCTGGCAACATTATTTTGTGTGTGTGACAGTCAATATCTACTCTGATCACAAGAGTCTACAGCATCTCTTCTCTCAGAGGAGTGAGTTGAACATGCGACAGAGAAGATGGGTCGAGTTCTTGAAGGACTACGACATAGACCTGAGGTATAAAGAGGGCAAAGCATGTAGTTGCCGACGCCTTGAGCCGCAGAGCTCATTCATTGTTTACGCTAGTAGCAAACAACAGTATGATTGATAGAGATACGAGCTGCACAGGAGAGTGATCACTATATGCAGAGTATCAAACAGAAAATGTTAGAGGTTGTTTGAAAGACAGAAGTATGATTTCGAACTGTGTATGATGGCATGTTACGACTGAACGGCCGATTATGTATTCCGGAGTCATCTCCTGATCTGAGGAGAAAATACTCCCAGGAGGCTCATTGCTCGTCCTTATCCGTCCATCCTGGTTCTTGAAGATGTATAAGGATTTGAAAGTTCATTTCTGGTGGAGCGGGATGAAGAAGGATGTAGCTGATATGTGGCTAGATGTTTGACCTGTCAGAAGGTTAAGTTTGAGCATAGGAGACCCGGAGGTTTAGTGCAGTCTATGCCTATTCCTTGTTGGATGTTTCGAGGACATCTCGATGGATTTCGTTGTCGGTCTCCCACCGACTAAGGGAGGACTGAACACGATTTGGGTCATTGAGAGCCGTCTGACGAAGGTGGCAAAGTTTTGTTGCTATGAGGATACCTGGAACGTTCCAAAGTTAGCGGACTTGTTCCAGAAGGAGGTGATTCGGCACCATGGTGTGCCAAAGACTATTGTTTCTGATAGGGACCCTCGATTTTTTCCAGATTCTTGGGGACAGGGTTCAGGAAGCCTTGGGTACGAAATTAAAGCTTAGTACGGCGTTCCATCCACAGACCGACGGTCAGAGTGAGAGGGACCATCCAGACACTGGAGGACATGCTGAGCAGCATGTTCCTTAGACATTCAGGGGAGTTGGGTTACAGCGTCTACACTTGATAGAGTTCGCCTACAACAACAGCTACCACTCCTCGATACAGATGCCACCATTCCAGGCACTCACTTATGGTAGACCGTGTAGGACTCCTTATGCTGGATGAGGCCAGCGAGAATACGCTTCTAGGACCTGAGTACCTAGAGCAGATTAAGGAGGATGTCCTACAGATTAGGAAGAACTGAGGGCAGCTCAGGACCGGCAGAAAGAAAGCAATGAGACACCAAGAGGAGGGACATGAGTTCACTAACCGACGACATGGTATTCCTCAGAGTGTCACCATGAAGGGGATATTCCGGTTTGGCCGAAGGGCAAGTTGAGCCACGAAGTATGTTGGACCTTATGCGATTAGGGAGCGAGTGGGCCCGTTAGCCTACAGACTAGACTTACCAGCATAGCTCGGGAGGGTGCACAACGTCTTCACGTTTCACAGTTGAAGAAGTATGTGCCCCATCCATCACACGTTTTGTAGCCAGAGACTTTAGAGTTGGACCCCCGCTCTACGATATGAGGAAGTACCAGTTACTCGCATTCTTGATACGAGACGAGGCAGACTAGGAACAAGACCGTTAGCATGGTCAGGTTCTCTGGTCGAACCATGAGGTGGAGGAGGCTAATGGGAGTTAGAGGACTCCATGAGAGCGAAGTACCCAGCACTCTTCGAGTCGTAGCTGTGTTACTTGTACAGGTTCATGTCAAACCCTTTTTAGGGGGTAGACACCACTTGGCTTGCGCACACGTTGTGCATTAGGTTTTTGTTTTTGTGGTGTGTTTGGTTGGTATGCTGCGTCATACATGTTGTTTGGATGATTGGATGTTGATAATTTATGTATGTATGTGCCTTAGTGCACCTGGTTGAATATATTTATAGTACCGCTGAGTACTTTTAGTTGATGAGTTGGATGTGCAACTTGTTTAGTGCGTGTGATATGAATGAGTTATACCATGAGTTTTGATTATTAATATATGTTGTATGTATAGACTAGGTCTGAACCTAGTGGGAACTCCCTAGCAATGGACTGTTTGGTTACTTAGTGGAATGATTCCTTAGGTGAACTGAGAGGGTTAAGGACTTCGGGACGAAACCTTTTAAGGGGGGAAGACTGAAATACCCCTAACCTTTAAAATATAATTAAATGATCTATTAATGATCTAAGATGATTAATAAACATCTAAATATTATTGGGGAACAATTAAAATCTCAACAAGGCAAAACACGCCTTAAGATCGGATCGGTAAGCCAAAAATGTGCTTTAAGACACCTAAAGTTTGTATGACCTCAAATAGGATCCAAAGTGGATTCCTAGTATTATAATGAAGTAAAGAACACAACAAAACCGTTCTCAAGGAGAAAACTAAGCTCAGGAACACCCTGTGACCACACAAAATGTGCGCTAAAACACCTTAAAGCACGTTTTTTGTGAGATTGCCTTCTGAATTGATTTTTAATGGGCTTAAAAATTATAATTACCCTTAAATATGATATTTATATCATATTATATCATATTAGAATTTAATTCCAAAAATTTACGAATTTTTACAAATTAATATTAAAATATTAATAAAACCCTAAAGTTGGGCTCGCATGAGTCAATATTGACAAGCATGGTCAATGGTCAATTAATTGACCCATTTTGGACCAAGGAAATCGGCTGGCAAAGGAGAGGAGACAGATTGCAATGATTATGAGACAATTGATACCTAACACAAATTTACAATAGTAAAACTTACTTTTTCAATGATTTCAAACCTTACCCACCTCTTTCTTCTCCTGTCGGATTCCCTTCTGTCCAGCCGAGTTCCTCCCTTCCTAAGAAGCTCTCAAGTCTGGGGGTTCTTGAGCATGGAAGGCAAATCTAGCTCTAAGCTCTAAGGGAAGTGTTTAAGGTCATTTTTAGCCCTTTTTCTTCATCTCTTACTACCAACCCTAGATTTCGTGGCTCATCAATTCCTATGGCTTATTCTCATTGTTCTAAGGTTAGAACAAGAGCTAAACTCGGTTGAAGCAAGTAGAGGGACAAGGTTGCTCAAAATTGCATTTTAAGGTAAAAACATACCTTAAGCCTCTCAATCTTTCAAGCGGTTTTCTTCCTCTGATTTTTATGAGTTTATACACTCATAATCTTCATATTTACATGTTCTTTCAGTTGGTTAGCCATTTGGAGCAAGGGTGACCAAGATCCAAGGAAATACCCTCTTTTAAGGCATTTTTCCAAGGTAAAACCTAATAACAAGGTAGCTTGTTGTGATCTAACTATTTCCTATGTCAATATGGTGGATCTAACACCTTGTGGTGTGTTTGGTTCAGGTCGAAACCACCTAGAACTTCCCTTGCATTTTTAAGGTGATTTTTGCCTTAAATCTTACATTAATTATTCCTTATGGTTAACTCAAGCTTGGAGTGTAACCATATCTTGTTTTTGTGTATTAAACATGTCTAAATCAAGTGGTGAATTTTCCTACAAGTGACCGAGCCCATACAAGGAATAACCAAGGTATAAACACCTTAAACTTATGATTTTATAATTTTAAGCATATATATATATGGCCGAGAGTGAAATTACATATATAGGTCATATTGACCTAAAAATGGAAAAAAATGGCTAAGATAAATTAAGCTAGTCATTTAAGAGATTTAATTAACATAATGGTCAAATTATGACATTATGTGGAAAAATAATTAAACCAAAGTGAGGCCGAAATATATGCTATATTTTGAGACATTTATTGTGTAATTTATTTTGCAAGTTCAAGGTTGTAATAAGGCCATGTCATTAGGGCATTTTAATTTAAGTTTATAAGCTTATTTAGTTTTATTTATGCTTATAATTAAAATTGTAACACCCCATCCAACAACAAACACATAACAACAATCGGCAGCGGAATACACACCTCATCAAATAACTTAACTCGTCGGTGTTACACGCCGTTAACCACCCACGTGGCTAACAAGGCTATTACATACACATTGTACCGGTTTGATGGACTAGATTCCCGAGCAACTGTACATTACTATACCTTTTCATTAACAACAACCAACATACATAAACCTTCCAACTGTACCGAGTATTTACAAATTAATGCCGATAACAATTTCGGTCTTACTACACTTACTGTATATATACAACTTAAATGATTACCCATGCACAACGACTACCCCGTCCTACTCTCGAACGGCTTCCAGCTCCTTGAACCTGAAATAGGAAAAGAAGAGAAAGGGTGGCCCCCAAGGGGCTCAGCACCTTTGCTGGTATGGTAATCCCGCAGCCCACATGCTACCGGGCCTTGCACAACTAATTGTCGTCTTAGCATGCGATTGATTATATTTAAATCATGCATACAACTGTAAACACACAACACATAACATCTCGCCTCAATGGGCTCAACAGACGGATAGTACATCCTTATTTGATAAGTCACTCGTGGTATTCATGGTCCCTAGAGTGTTTCTCCTCTAATGGAGCTACTTCCCTAATAGACGACACTTACCCGTTATTCGGGTTATCCTTTAACGCCTCTTATCACAAACTGGAATTCATATCCATGATCCACGTACTCCACATTTTACAACATATAACATTCCTCACATAACAACACATAACAACACTTTTCACGTTTCAACGTGCGCATAATAACATCGCAATAGATATTGCATCACAACGAAATACATAACATAACGGGAATGGTTCTCTTAGGAACCGACCCAAACATAATTAATTCACTGGTGAGCCTAGAGAATGGTGTCACCCTCATGGTAAGCTCGTTATACAACAACAACAACACTCATTACCGTCCTAATAGTTGGACGAGTAACTTAAGTTAAGATGGTTCGGGTTCGGAGGCCCGAACACACCCCACAAAAACATGTCCCAAAACGATCTAAGTCAATAGCCAAGCTTGGATAAGCGAAGCGGAGAGGAGATCAAACGTGAGGAAACAACAAACAGAGAGAAGGGGAAGTGGCAAAAAGGATACCCACCAAAAGACGGCGACCGGCCAAACCGGAGCCGCACCACTGGAGACATACGAAGATTAGAGAACCCCACTATGGAGTCTATCACATCTACACACCAAATGGATTACAACTGGGTTAACAACACAAGGGAGATCCCTACATTCACATACACAAATCACACATTAACACACGCATAGCCGTGAATAGAACGTCCCATGGTTCGGGTCGTTTACTCCGAATACCGAACTCTCATGTGATCCTAGACTCAATTAACTAAGGTTAACACTTCTGAGGTTAAATGGTATCGGAGTTGAACACACCACATAAATGAATTACTGTAAACTCATTACATGTTTATCTTACAACATGGCACATATAGAAAAACACATTGGCATACAAGCCGGTGTAATCCGGTAGGACACAGGTTGCAAGAAAACCATACCTGTCACCGGAGTCCACTTTACCACGTCCACTTATGTTCCTCGAGCAATTCTCGAACAACTGATAACATTTCATGTACTTTTATTAACATCGGGGTAGCATGATTATTTAATGTCTAATGCTTATAACTTTTCCCCATTAACTTAGTTACATAACTTCACTTTTTAACTTGTTTTACTTTACATTTTAATACATCTTTTCCCCACTAAATTGTCATTATAACTCACCAACATGTCTTAAACAACCTTATAACATCATTACTAATCAATCCCCATCATTACATATCATTTTATAACCTTAAACAATGTTTTGGTCGACCGACCTTACCGACCGACCTTGCACAAGGTCGGTCCATTCTAAACACATTACTGTCAAAATTTCTACTCCGACCGACCTTGTAAGTTCGGTCCATTCCCGAGAGTTCCCTTTGAAAATTCTGGCCCGACCGAACTTGCCAAGTCCGGTCCCATGTTCGGTCGATTCCAGAAACTTAATCCGTACTCAAAATACAAGCCCGACCGACCTTGCAAGTCCGGTCCCCAAGGTCGGTCCATTCCAGAAACCAATTCTCGCAGGGTAAACTGGGCTCGACCGACCTTGGCAAGTTCGGTCGCAAGGTCGGTCTGCCCCAGACCTTTATTTTCCATTGTCCATTTAACTCCAAACTTCACCTCATATATCCATATGTCCTAACCTCATTTGGGCACTTCAAACACATCTTTAGCATGTACTAAACTCTTTAAATCACACACCAAAACCATCTTATCATTCACGAATTCCTTACAAAATTCTTAGCACTTGGAATGTTTCCTCCTTAAGATTTCTAAGTGGTATTTCACCAATAATGACCACTATACCAAGATGTTTCCTCTACACCTTAACATCATCTCCCAACATCTTTTCTTACTAACTAAATCTCCTTTTTCACATTTACCTAAACCTTAAACAAACTTCTCCAAGACTTTAATACATCCCCAAAACACACATTGAATTCCTAGAACTTCCAAGATAATACCTAAATCATTGTATCACTCTAAATCACCTTATTACATGCTTTCTTCCCTAGTAAATCACTTGTCCACCTTTAACACTTCTTAGTTCACCAAAACTTATTTAAACACTTAGAACTTCTTACACATTTTCCAAATTTTGCCATAGCTTCTCTTGTATATACTCACATCCAAACACTTAGGTTTTTACCTTATTTCATTAAAGAACACCTAAGATCCATCAAGAACTTTCTCACACACAAAACTTCACCAAATTTACACTACATCACAATATAGTGCATAAACTTAAATTTCTTGGCACTTAGGCCCTTAAATAACATGGCTCTTAGGCCCTTAAATAACATAAACCTTAAACACAGAATTTCCCACATAAATATTGCCTTTGACCTGCAATTACATACAACAACACATATGCCCTTTAATAATCTCCTTAAGAACATTTTACTAGGTCTTTCACCTTTGGCTCCTTAGGTATTCTTATCAAGCAAATCAAGCTCATTTTCCTAAGGCATTTAAACTACATTGAGATAGCTTGTTTACCTCTTTTTCCTCACAAACTTCTTTCTTGTTTCCTTGTAAAACCGGTAGGGTGTTTGGTTGTTTGTCAGCTTCTAAACAATGTACAAATAATAGAATGAGTATTCAAGCATTATGCTTCATCTCATTGTAAACCCTAGGCACATATATTGTCTTAACACATTAAGGTAATTGTTTTACCTTTGGAATTGGAGAGAGCTTGAATAAGTATCAAGAGAGGACTCCTCCAAACCCTTTGAAGATTGCAATGAAGCTATGGAAGAACAAGGGAAGACACCATTAATGGTGTATTTTTGGACATGTATAAAATGAGAGGAAACTTGGTTTTTCTTTGAGTTTCCTTACCTTGAAACAAAGAAGAACAATAATATGTGAAAAGGTGAGCTCAAGCTCCTTCAATGGTGAATCTCCATGGCACCAAAATTGAGTTATTGAAGATTTGAAAAGGTAGAAGTGTAGAGCTTGGTCTAACTAAGACAAATATGGTCTTAGAATTTGATTTGGAGCATGAAGTTGGATTTGGTAAGGAAATGAAGATGGAGAAGAGATGGGGCTGTAGCAAACCGAGAATGGAGCTTGGGAGAAGATGAAGAAATCGTGTGAAATGAAAGGAAAGAAGAGGATGAGGTGAGAGAGTTCATTTGTTAAGATATTTATGTATAAAGCAAAATAGTACTTTACTTTATAAGCTTTACTTTACTTATTTACTTATCAACTAACAAGGTGGTGACTCACCTTGATAAAACCGGCCCCCATTTAATAAGAAGGGTATAATAATCTTTGTTGACCAATTTAATTACTTATAACAACATATGTTACAAACTAGCTTATAAAAGTTACTATTCATAAAAACAAGGCACATAGAAGTGAAAATTTTGATTTCCCATTGATATATACTTCCAAATGTGATACTATATAGTACACATGTTAATTAAAGAGTAATGATGGACATCTAGCCATTCAAAACTCATTTACAAGACAATTTTTCAAAAACGTGCTTTAAGACTCCTTAAAGCACATTTTGTGTTTTAACTTGTTTCAAGCTTGGTTTTCTTTGGTAACTGATTTAATATGTTCATTAACATATTTATAAGGTATAGGTATGACCATTAGGTCTTATACAAATTTATCCCAAGCTTAGAGCACATTTTTGCTCATATTGACTTTAAGGTATATTCTTGTGTTTTATTTGGTTTAATTGTCTACCAAGGTTTCCTAAGGACTTAATTAGCCTTATCAAATCATAATTGAATATCGTTGAGTCTTGGTAGGCTCTTTGGGTCCTAACCAAGTTCACTCATAGCTTAGAGCATGTTTTTGCTCAAACCGCATCTTAGTGCTTTATTGCATTTTTCTATGGTTTAAATTGTTCACTGATGTTCCTAAGTCACTTTTTAGCCTTTACATACCTTAGTTAAATGTTTAACCCACATATCAAGGTTTGGGGTATTTCAATCTACCCCTCTTAAAAGAACTTCGTCCTCGAAGTTTACACTTCCCACACATCTTGGATTAGAATACGGGGATTACTTATAGAAATTAAACTTCCAAAACCAAACACACTTTACATCACAACCTCGGACTTAATGGTCCGGGTAACATATTCACATCCATACATAACATAACATACTCACATGATAACCTCGGACTCAATGGTCCGGGTATCTTAACAACATTTACACATACATAACAACCCTTAGACTCTCTGGTCTTGGGTAACATAACAACATTTAGATACATAGGTCTTGATAGCATACACCTTAGGAAATCAAAGTAAAATAACATTTATTACACATACCACACAACATGTCATAGCATGTATAACAATCAAAAATATTTTTGATATACACTGTGATCCTGCAGAACCCGGTCGCGATGGACACCTTCCGTCCCCGTGCCTTTGGGAAATCAAAACAATCACTTAAATTTGAAATTTTCCTTGTGAGGTTAAGTAAGAAACTTTAATTATGTAAAGTATCTATCGACGTTTTATCAATACCAATTGAAAATCCTTTTGAAAACACATACAACTCCAAGTCCAAATTATGCTCTTGCTTCTTTTCTTAGCGTGGTTATTTGTGACCACTTACAGGGAGCTTCAAGAATCATCCACCCTGATGTGATCAGCATCAGTGTTGAACTATCCTTCCACCCCAATTTGTGTTCGGCTTCCCTTGATCTCATGATAATCAAGTTTCACCTCCCACTTCAATTTCAAGCATCAAGTAAATCACTCATTTCCAATTTTCTATCTTTTTAATCATTCTAATCATGATCATAACATCTCCAAGGGATAGAACTTCGTCTATCAATTATTTCCATACACTTTAATGTTGTTACCTAGGGAATCTTATTCTCACTAGGTTCTATATCGGTTTCATACCCTTTCATGAATCACTATATAGTATATATATACACGTATATTTTATCAAAATACAACACACCATTTCACATTTATACACTGTCGGGGTTTGTTCCCCCGGGAGTTTCTCTACTCCCGCACTTGTACTATCACACACAATTGTTAACAAATACACACACTTATCACAATGGTATCACATTTCTGTGCGCAATTACCACAATTAACCATGAATGAATGCGTATGTTTACATAACACACACATCATCAAAACAAATTATTTTGTGCTATGCACACATAAATAACGTACACTTGTACGGTAATACACACTAAGTGGTTTTGCGCTCTACCCCCCCTTAAAAGGGATTACGCCCACATAATCAATCACTAAACATTGGCTTAAAATGTTCTGCCGTCGTGAAGTGTTTTAACTTCCACGCGGTCTATTACACAATGGATTCTGATGAGAGGATCTTAACCATATTGGCGGTTTAGTTCCTAAACCAAGAATTCTCATTGAAGTTTGTTTAAACTCTTAGTTGGTTTCGATTCTGGCCTGTTAGGCTTCTAGGTGTTAATAATTAGCCATTCACTCTTATTCTTACTGTATTGTACATCCCCAATTGTCACCTTCATCTTGGTAACAATGGTTTCTCAACCGACGCGTGGTATCTATCACCGTTAGCGAATTCGGTGAGTTATAAACTTTCTATCCACTTCCATAAATTTACTATGTATACAGCTACGTATTTCACAATGATTGACTTGTTCCCTTCCGACTTACTGTCGGTTAAGATTGAGCTACTACCTAGTGTGTAGTGCTCTCTCAGCTATTTACAACATTTGGGGTATATTCCATACCGATATTTGGCAGTTAGTGCTACTGTAGTCACTTACTGTTAATCATGTCTCCACATTTGGTTTTGTACAAGTACTCTTTTATTGGTGTGGCCTTGCATTTCCTATGCATCGGCCATTATAACATTATTCCTCCACAATTAACATGTTTCCAATTCCTAGCTATCCTACTCGATCATTACTGCGCAAGTGCAATACCAAAACACTCAGTCATACAGAGTGCAGAGGCATAAACTCTTGACAGTAAATCCCTTATGCGATTGCAGTAGGAATTCACACTGAGTTCCTTATCACATAGTACCAACCATTGGCTTATTGCCCAGTCTGTGTATCATCACTTGCTTGCATGTCCATTGAGTTTAACTCATAACTGGTCTTATCTGCCACATTATTACTCAATAACATTGATACAACGGCCGCCAGCTGTGAACCGTGCTCTTACTCATTGCATAACAATAACTTACATGGTATTTACTGTCACATTAACTTCCACACTTATACTTATATTATTCACATTATGGTTCGTCATTCATTTGGATGACTACCGAATGCTCCTTGAGCGTTGCTCACTCGAGTCTCAAACCGACGTTATTTAGCTCGGTGCTTCACTTTATACACACTACTACTAAACTAACTGCTCTCAAATAAAAATATTGTCCATCCTTAACATATTTCTTGAGCTTGGTTCACATAACTACCGCTCCAGCGGTTTCACAGCATCAAGAGGTATCCCCACTCTTAGTGCAGTGGTTCGTTCTCCACTCTATTCACTTATATAACATAAACTTTTGCAATCAATCTAATTTACATAACACATTTTATTTGTGGCCTATAAGACTTATTTGCCTTGAGCTGCGCTCATTGTAGGCTGTCCACACATATGTACTTCTCTGTACAACATTACATGGTTTGGATGTTATATTGAGCTCCATGACAAGGTCATTGCATTCCGTCTCTTTCATGGAATGCCCCTTAGGATTGTCAGTCCGTCTCCGACAATTATGTCTAAAACTGGGTGTTAGTTTCAACCCTTGTGTCTCTGTCATGCATTTCGTTCAACAATTGTTGATGCGAACACCCTTCAAGGATTGCTCCTGGGTGTTGTTAAGTTATGCCTTTACATCTGGTTCACACTCATTGGTACATTCCGTTAGCCACACCGTTTGCGTTATTAACTGGCTTATTATCTCCTCCTGTGAAGATCAACATTTCCTTGTAGTGTAGGTACTCATTCTGGGAGTTTCATCCCATTTATTGCACATTAATGTGTCAATATTAGGCATCTGATTAGCCATGGACAGGCTGGGTCACCGTTCCAGCTAACATGTTTATCCCTGAGGATCCTTAAGACGTATACGATGTCTTTACATTACAGTTAGTGCACTTCGCACCTCCTGACTCTTAAGCATTTCGTTGAAAGGAATTCACTAATTCTTTTAGTCTCGTTAACTTAACTGAGTTCCTTAACTTCAACCATTCATGGTAATCCTTAGTTCTTGTTTGACTTATACTGCTCACCGTAGTACGGAGTCGACTACTTCCCGTGTTTCGGACTCTATTCGTATACATATGTGGGGTACCCTACTGATAGATTACTACTTACCCAACTAACCCATAAGTAGGTCTGTCAGGCCCACAAGCTCCTATCGGAGTGCGGTCATCCCACATTACAGTTGGTACACTTGTAGTGTCCGTCACACGCCTAGGTGAAGTATTCTGTTGTCAACTCCCTTATATTGTCTCGTGACAATATGTGTCCCGTGCTTCCCGAACTTAATCGAAGGAAAATTTATCCACTGTTGTATCCTTGTCAACTGTCCTTGGTTTTACTGGTTTGGTTCTTAAAAGAAGGTAGAAAGAAGCGTTGGTTTGAAAGAAAATTTTGGTTTTGAAAAGAAAAGAGTTTGAATAAATCTGGGTTTGAAAGAAAATTTTCATGGTCTCACAACATCTTCTTACCTTAACCAAGTCTAGCTTCTTGATGACTGGTGTACTTACAATTACAGAGGTTAGGCTAACAGGCCCTTCCACTGTTATGACGATCACATTTAACTTTATGGTACTTTACCAAGTACTTTGTAGTGGTTATAAATTTCCCGAACAACCTTGTTATAGCAGCACTTGCTATGGCAAGTGCGCCTTGCTAACTGGCTATCGGTTTAACACATAACGGTTGTGGTATTGTTTTTACTCGCACTGTCATCAGTGGCCTTGTTGGCCCTCATTGATCTTACTGTCTTGATAATAACTCCTCTAGGTGACTTCTCACTTTCTTCACATGATAATCATCATCTAGGGTGTTTCCCATTCTGGGAGACCCCCTTTTCTTTTGTATTGTTTCCTCATCGTAGCCCGTTCCACGTATTTGTCGTGGTTACTGAGACTTGTCTCTTGTTTGGGCACTACGTTGTAGTTCCTTTGTTAGTTGGTATACCGTTGGTGTATCACTTAACAACTGCGGTTCCGTAGACACTTGTCTCGGGTTCCATTAATCCACTTCTTGCCTGTTGCACGGTCGGTGCGTTGCAAGCTGGTTGTTCTCGACTGCTCGGCATGTCGACCCAGGTTGCCGGAAATTCCATTCTCCTATGCATAGGTTTCTTCATTCTTTGATATAAAATGTGGTTAACATTGTTTAGGCAGAAACCGTCTCCGGAATTCCCACTTCTCGGGATCTACCGTATGATAGGTTCTTCGTTCTCATAGAGGTACTTAATAACAGCCAGATCGGGTTTCCCGAGTATGAGAGGACTTTCATCTCTCTGGCGTTCCTTCCCAAGTTATAAAACAGGGATTGTGGAGGGCGGGTTGGATATAGTAGGTTTTCAGTATTCTTTGGTAGTTCCTAACTAGCGTATCTCTCACGCTATCACTCAACCCTTAACCCAAAGTACTAAAATCCTAACTCGGTACTTCCTAAGCTCGGTAATTCAGTCATCAGAGCGATACTTCGCTCTGATACCACTTTTTGTAACACCCCATCCAACAACAAACACATAACAGCAATCTGCAGCGGAATACACACCTCATCAAATAACTTAACTCGTTGGTGTTACACGCCGTTAACCACCCACGTGGCTAACAAGGCTATTACATACACATTGTATCGGTCTGATGGACTAGATTCCCGAGCAACTGTACATTACTATACCTTTTCATTAACAACAACCAACATACATAAACCTTCCAACTGTACCGAGTATTTACAAATTAATGCCGATAAGAATTTCGGTCTTACTACACTTACTGTATATACAACTTAAATGATTACCCATGCACAACGACTACCCCGTCCTACTCTCGAACGGCTTCCAGCTCCTTGAACCTGAAATAGGAAAAGAAGAGAAAGGGTGGCCCCCAAGGGGCTCAGCACCTTTGCTGGTATGGTAATCCCGCAGCCCACATGCTACCGGGCCACGCATAACTAATTGTCGTCTTAGCATGCGATTGATTATATTTAAATCATGCATACAACTGTAAACACACAACACATAACATCTCGCCTCAATGGGCTCAACAGACGGATAGTACATCCTTATTTGATAAGTCACTCGTGGTATTCATGGTCCCTAGAGTGTTTCTCCTCTAATGGAGCTACTTCCACTAGTGGAACGCGAGGCTTTAATGACGGTGGTTTAATCACGGCTTAAACAGACACCATGATTAATAGGAAGGCCGAAATTTATTAGCGACGATGATTGATTAACCCGTAATCAATAATCGATCAGAGGTTGGCGCACCTTTTTTAGGAGGGACTTTAGATGACGGTTTTTAGTAAAACCGTAATCTAAGTCCCGTGTTGACGCACGTTTTACGGTCAACGGACTTTAGATTACGGTTTTACTAAAAACCGTCATCTAAAGTCCCTCCTAAAAAAGGCGCGCCAACCTCGTCAACGACGTCGTTTTGACCTGATGAAAAAAATTTCCCGTATTATTTGATTTATTCGACTCCGCGCGTAATCTAAATTACAGTTAACGACGTCGTTTTAGCAGTGTATTTTAGATTAATAAAAACTTTATATTAATGTGTTACCTATGTTTGAAACCCAACATATGGCAAATAATTATCGCGCTATTTTTTTAATTTCGTTACACTTTAGATTACATTTAACGACGTCGTTTTACCAGTGTATTTTAGATTAATAAAAACTTTATATTAATGTGTTACCTATGTTTGAAACCCAACATATGCCAAATAATTATCGCGCTTTTTTTTTAATTTTGTTACACTTTAGATTACGGTTTTTGTGAGAACCGTCATGTAAAGTGTGACTTTAGTTTACGGTTTACATGTAAACCGTAATCTAAAGTCCATTTAAACATTTGCCTACACTCTGCACACTCTACTCACAGTAACTCTTCTTCTCTTTCGCGCTATCTTCCTCACTGAAATTGCCTCCTCTCTCCCGTCACCTTGCTAACGGCCATCGCCGCCGTCGCTCCCACCACCTTTGTCACTCCCATCGCCGCCGGTCACCACCCTCTACCACTGGTCTCACCGTCGACGTCTCTATCGCGTATTGGGTATGCGATCGCGATTGATTGTCGTTTTTTTCTAACTTTGTTCATATACATGCATTTCGATTGCAAGTTCTAACCTCGTTTGTATCGAATCCTGAGAGTGTAATGGCAAATGTTCTAACCTTGTTCATATATTTGTGCCCAGATTCACAGTTAATTGCGACCTAGTTCGTGGGCTGATTTCTACACTACTTGCCCACTTCGGAGCTTAGTTACGGTAACTTTGCAAACCAATCTGTAAACTGATGTATTTATTTGTTCTTAGCATTTAGTATTACAATTAATACATAATAGTAGAGTTTTAAAAATGCTACTACTTAAAACTGCCACAGGAAAGAAAGTAAGTTCAAGTATATTACCGATTCCTGAAAAATGAATGGTACAGAACTGTAGCATATCTCAGTTTCATGAATGGAACAGAACTGTAACAAGTTGTTTGAGTTTTGGTCTGGATTTAAAAGCTTAATGGAATATTTAAGTAACTGGGTAAGGAGTTAGGAGAAGTATAATCAGTTAAAAGGAAAAAAAACAGACAGGGAAGAAAGCAAGAACACAACTCAGTTTCTGTTTTGATTTCAGTTTGGATTTCAGCTTCAGTTTCGTATCAGATCAGGTTCTGACTAATTCTGCATCTGTAACAAAGTTGCCTTGGGTTTAGTTGAGTTAGAAACTTTATAACACACCAATTTGACAGGATCGACAGTTTAGAAAGGTTTGAGAATTCAAACACGTGAACAAACAGAGAGGAGTCATACACCAGTCTCTGTCTGTCTGTTTCTTTTCTTTCAGTTTCTATTTCTGTTTGAGTTCTGTGTGAATCTGTTCAGTAGAGGCAACAGAAAGATGTTGTCATTTTTCTGTTTCTGTAAACTAAATACATCAGTGAAGATAAGTTTATGTATGTTACCAGTTCTAGATGGTGCGTGCGAATTTGACTTTGATAAAACTAATTTGGAGACGTTAGAAATATAGGGGAGATGCTGTCGATTTTTTTCCGCGGTTTAGCTAGCATTTAACCTTGATTTTTTGATGAATTCTAATGTTGTCGTTTTTCATTTATGCATCAGGACTACGACTTTATTTAGGCTTCTGACCTCAACCGTCTTAGCATCGGCTAATCGTCTACCAGAGGTAAGATTTATATATATACATATAATATTTGACAAACTACCAAACATAGTTATCCGCCCAAGATATACCTAATAGAGGTATATCTTCGGCAGTCCCTGTCGGGACTGTCCACGATTGTTAAATCACACACCTAGGGTGTGAATGTGCTTTTAATATGTACTTTATTGATTATTTCAGCAGTATCTCTTTATTGTTCTTCGAATGCATATATTATTGATTAATATCATAATATCGTGCATTTGAAGAACTGTAGGGAGATGCTGCCGAAATTTTCAATAAATTACATATTAAAAACACGTTCACCGGTGGGATTTAATACTCATGGATGGATTTAGGTTGATAAGATACAAAAGTGTAAAACGCACACCAAAAGTGGTGAAAAAGGTGTCTGGAAAAAGAAATCAATATTTTGGGAACTACAGTACTGGCAGCATCTGGAGGTTAGACATTGTATCGATGGGATGCATGTCGAGAAGAACGTGGGTGAAAGTATCACTAGCACCCTTTTGAACATAAAAGGAAAGACAAAGGATCATTTGAAAGGAAGAAAAGATTTAATTGAGTTGGGCATACGCACAGAGCTTGGCCCGCAAGAACGTGGAAAACGCACATTCTTGCCTCCTGCCTGTCACACTCTGTCTAAAGAAGAGAAACATAGTCTATGCAGTACCCTTTACAACATCAAGGTGCCATCAGGTTACTCCTCAAACATAAGAAACCTAGTGTCCATGACAGATTTCAAATTAGTAGGAATGAAATCTCACGATTATCATGTCCTACTTCAAGAATTTTTGCCAATTGCACTACGTGGGATCTTGCCGGATGCTGTCAGACACACAATCACAAACGTCAGTGTCTTCCTCAAATCCATTTCGTCTAAGGTTCTTGATGTGGACACTCTGTCTAAATTACAAAAGGATCTTATTGTGACAATGTGCCAGCTGGAGATGTATTTTCCTCCATCGTTCTTCGACATAATGATACATCTCCTCGTGCATCTTGTAAGAGAGATTCTGATGTGTGGTCCTTTGTACCTTCGCTACATGTATCCGTTCGAAAGGTACATGGGTGTCCTGAAGAAGAAAATGAAGAACCGTCGTCACCCAGAGGGTAGTATTATAGAGGGCACTATCACAGAGGAAGTTGTAGACTTCTGCACCAATTACCTAGAAGGTGTCGATACCATTGGACTTCCACGTTCTAGACACGAGGGCAGATTGAAGGGTGTTGGCACGGTTGGAAGGAAACTGAAAAGAATTGACATAGACACTCTTAACAAAGCTCATTTAGTTGTGCTAAGTCATCTTGAAGATGTTGAACCATACTTTGATGAACACTTGTGTGTTTTAAGAGCACAATATCCAAACATGAGTGACGTCAGACTACAAAATGAGCAGAATAGGACATTTGTCCGATGGTTCAAAGAGAGAGTGTTGTCCGATCAGTCCACGAATGTGCCTGAACTGATTAAAGTAGTTGCATTTGGACCAAATCTGGATGTAATTTCTTATGAGGGGTACGATGTCAACGGATTCACCTTTTTCACAGAACGTCAGGATCAGAAGTCAACGAATCAAAACAGTGGTGTAGAGCTTGAAGCTTATCAAAACTTATATGACGTCGGTGTCGTGGGTCATAGTCCTGTCTCAGTACAACAATCATATTTCGGTGTTATACAAGACATCTGGGTATTGGACTACAACAGCTACGAAATGTGTGTTTTCCGCTGTAACTGGGTTAACAACATTCATGGCTACCGTGAGGAGGAGCATGGTATGAAACTGGTTGATCTGTCTAGAGCTACTCCCACGGTTGAGCCATTCGTTGTTGGGACGAAGGTTAAGCAGATATTTTATGTAACTGATCCCTGTAATCCTAGATGGTCTGTTGTGCTTAAAGGGAGAAGAGGAATAGTTGGTGTGGATGGTGTGGTTGATGAGGATGAGTATGATGCAGAAGATGAACCTCCAACTGTTCCTATTTCATTGGAAGAGGCTGAGGTCACAGGTCATCGTGAGTATATACGATCAGACCATAACGAGGGAATGTGGGTTGAGAGATAATGGTGTATGTAAGTTATTACTATAAAAATTTATATGAAATTACCACTCTTTTATTTATTGCTTGTTTATGACCATTATGAAATGCTTAATTTAATTCAAATTGTATTTCAATCCTTGCAGGCATGGCTGATCAGGACATGGCTGATGCAGAGTTCGATTTATTTTGTCGTGAGGAGGAGGAAAATGAGCAGCGAATGGTACCGGTCCCATCTACATCTGCCGCTGCTGCTGTTGCCCATCCATCATCTGCCGCTGCTACTGTTGTCCCATCCACATCTGCCGCTGATGCTGTTGGCCCTTCCATGAGTGCACCTTCTACGAGTGCTACTCAGAGACCCAGAGGTAGAGGTCCGACCCGTGGGTTGAAACTGCAGAAAGAGGATCAGATTAGTCTTCTGTGGGACCAGTATGGGAGGTATGGTGGGGGCAGCAGGTCAGAGTTCGGTAGTATGCTAGGGACTCTGGCCAGATCACATTGCTGCATCAACCACACATGGAAACAAGTCCCGCAAGAAGTAAAGGAGACCATCTGGAAGAAGGTGCAAGAACGGTACAAGATCCCAGAAGAAGTGAAGAAGACCGTTCTTTCTTTGGTGGCCGGCAAAGCTAAATCATTCCGCCACTACTTGGTTGAGCATTGGATCAACAGGGTGCCCCCACGTGAGCCTCCGCCGTATGTTGTGTACAACGGCATGATCACTGAAGAGGAGTGGAAGGAGTTCGTTGAGCGGCACGCCACCCCCGAGTTCAGGGTATGTTTGTGTGTACTCTTTTCTTAATTAATGCTCATAATGCTTTATCCCTGATTTTCTAATTAATTTCCTGTTGTACTTTCTTAACAGCAAGTACAAGAACAAGCACGGCAAAACCGTGAAGCTAATCTCTACCCCCACACCATGGGACGAAGGGGATATGTGGGCAGCCTCGAGGGATGGAAAGAAGCTGGTTTGCTGACACGGAGGAACGAGGATGGAAGTGAATGCCCGATCGAGGATGTCTCTGAGGCGAGGAGGGTGCAGATGTACATACTGGGACGCCAGAAAACGACCAGCGAAGGTCAGAGGATATTTCCTAATGCTGCGATGGAACAACTGGCTAACCAAATTGTAAGTATTTGAAAGTAGCTGTTAAATAATTTACTTATATACTCAAGTGTTTGTTGATCTTAAATTTAGTGTTAACTTCTTTGAAAATTGGACAGTACGAAGCGGCACAGAGAGGAGAAGTAGACTTACACGCTCCTCCTTCTCAAGACGACGCGCTCAATCAAATGCTTGGGAAGAAGGATCACCCGGGGCGTGTTAGAGGATTTGGGGGAGAAGTACGTCAGAAGAACGTATTCCCGCCATCTGCTAGGAAGGGTCAGATGAGTGCTGCTGAAGTCGAGGCGATGGTAGAGCGTAAGTTCGCTGCTGAGCGCCAAGCTAATGACGAGAAACAGGCTGCTGAGCGCCGGGCTATCGAGGAGAGGCTGCAGGAAGCGTTGAATGCGATTGCACATGCGACTACTCAGCAGCAGCAGCTAGATCCTCCTCGACTGTCTTCCTCGTCTAGTTGTGCTCCGGCCGCTGACCCGTACCCGTTTGCCAACATCCAGGTTAACTTTGTTTAACTATTTTTCTCCTAAAATAAAGTTATTTAAATAGTATTAGATTGGACTCACTTATTTATTTCACGTATTATCTCTGTTTATTAAAGGAGCAAAAAAAATGTCGTCTCCAAATACCATTAGACGGGCACCCTGTAGATGCGGCCTACGGGACGGTGTTGCCATCAGGTCCACTCACGCTCATCAGTTTCGTACGTCTACCCCCATTCTACGCGCGTGTGACCTTGGACCTGATAGTTGATGGATTTGAGCATGCATACCTTCCGATGGCGTTTGACAACAAATGCACGCTGATCGAAGCGAAGGGAGACATATTGCCCTGGCCAGCATGTTATATTGTTGTCACCGATGAGGTAAGACTGTTTGACAACCATTTAGTATCTAATAAAATGCATTATTTAGCATTAAGTGTCTAATCTAATCTATTATAGATCCCTGAGCTTCCTCGCCGCGTAACCCGGCCCAGACTAGAAGAGACCAGCGCGCCGGCGAATCCTGATCCCTGAGCTTCCTCGCCGCGTATCCCGGCCCAGAGAAGAAGAGATCTGCGCGCCGGCGAATCCTGTCAGAAGTACAAGGGTATGTTCTAGATAATTGTTTAATGTTACTATAATAATCAATTAGTAATTATCTTTACATTGATGCTTTACTGTTTGTGTGTGAAGGGTAAGAATCCAGTGAGTCGGGGTGCGAAAGGTAAGAATCCAGCGCCCGTCCGGGGTCGCACCAGGACTTCTGAGGCGCCTAAAAATAAGCTCGCACTGCCACAAAAACTTGTTAATGTTTTGGGGGCCAAGCAGATGAATCTCTACGACAAGATCATGTTGAAGTCATCTCAAACTAACAACTTCATGATGACGCTTCCAAAGTCGATGTTTCACTACGAAGAAGATATGATGACGGCAATCAACTTTGAGGACATCAGAGAGATGATGTGTGGAGATTATCTGAACATTAACATTATTCAAGCTTATCTAAAGTAAGTGTTCTTTCCTCATACTGTAAAAACATATAGAATAAGTATCTATGAAGTTGCATTGGCTAACTTTTTATAGTACATGTGATATAATAGATGTCTGCTTGAGAGATGTGTGAGAAGGACATGACCTCCATTACTGCGGTGTGCCCGGAGCGTTTATCGTACGACATCACTAGGGACCCGGGGAGGTTTTGTGAATACATGATTCATGCTTCAATGTTGTTGATCAACAGAATAAATTATTCATTCTAATGCCGTATCACCAAACGTGAGTTCTAATATAAAATTACATACTAATTAGCTAACTTTTTTACCTTCATTTCTCATTTCATTTTGTATTTGACATTGTAGCCACCACTGGGCTTTGTTTATATTCTGCGCTGCCACCGCTACTCTGCTCGTTCTAGATCCACTAGGGCAGTGGACAGAATTCAACACTGAAGACTTAATCAAAGAGTAAGTTTTTATTACTATTTAATTGTTTGTAAGTTTTTTGAACCAAAATTAATGTACTTGTTCATTTTGCTAAACGCTTTTGTTAATATATGTAACAGTTGTTACAAAAAAACCCCTCAGGGAGAGTTTGGTGATTTGACCGTCAATTACATCAAGGTTTGGTAATTCATGTATTTCATTCGTGCTGCTATTATCTTTGTACAATTGTTTTACATTTGTGAATTTTGGTGATTTAGTGCCCTACCCAAAAGGATTCTAAGAGTTGCGGGTACTACGTGATGCGGTATATGTACGAGTTCTGCGGGTACTTCCCAAGTTTTAAGAATGATATTGACAAGGTAATACGAACGCTGTCTTGTATTTAATTCTTTCGGCAGATTTTTTGTGTCTTTATCTTAATCTCATTATGTGTTCCATTCCTTTTCTTGTTGCAGATTAAAGAGCATTATGCCAGATTCAAGACTTATGCTCCTGCCGACTTGTTGCATGTCAGAGAGAGCATGGCAGCCATGTTTATGAGAATGGAGTGGTAGACTAGCTAGCTGCTGCTGTAACATATATTTTTTGTTAGTTGCTGCTCTGATTCTAGTTGCTGCTGCAACAGATTATATTGTGTAACAAATTATATTTTTTGTTAGTTGCTCTGATTCTGTTTGTAATGAATTATGCTAGCTGCTGCTGTAACAGATTCTAGCTGTTGTATTGAATGTTTCTGTTGCAATTGTGCGCAGAAATGAATTTGCAATTGTTATCTCTGTTGCAATTGTGTAACAGATTGAATATGTTACAGATTTTCGATCTGGTGCTTTATTAGATGTTATCTCTGTTGCAATTGTGTAACAGATTGAATATGTTACAGATTTTCGATCTGGTGCTTTATTAGATGTTATCTCTGTTGCAATTGTGCGCAGAGAATGAATTTGTGTTGTTGGTATTTGATTCAGGTGGTTCAATTGTGCAGTTTCTGCCCTCTGTTGCTTATCTGTTACAATTCTGTCTCTGTTGCAATTGTGTAGATTTGTAAAAAAAAAAAAAAAATTACACTTTAGATTACGGTTCTAACAATAACCGTAATCTAAAGTCCTTTGGGCGCGCGCGCCAAAAGACTTTAGATGACGGTTATTGCCAAAACCGTCATCTAAAGTGTCGACTTTACATTACGGTTATTTGTAAAACCGTGATCTAAAGTCCTTTGGTTCGCGCGCGCCAAAGTACTTTAGATCACGGTTTTACAAATAACCGTAATGTAAAGTCAATGACACGCGGGCCGGAAAAGGGACTTTAATTACGGTTTTAAACCGTAATTAAAGAAACGCCATCTTTATTGATGCCCGCGTAGATTACGGTCTAGAACCGTAATTATACACGGTTTTGGACCGTAATTAATGGGTCGCGTTCCACCAGTGTTCCCTAATAGACGACACTTACCCGTTATTCGGGTTATCCTTTAACGCCTCTTATCACAAACTGGAATTCATATCCATGATCCACATACTCCACATTTTACAACATATAACATTCCTCAACGTGCACATAATAACATCGCAATAGATATTGCATCACAACGAAATACATAACATAACGGGAATGGTTCTCTTAGGAACCGACCCAAACATAGTTAATTCACTGGTGAGCCTAGAGAATGGTGTCACCCTCATGGTAAGCTCGTTATACAACAACAACAACACTCATTACCGTCCTAATAGTCGGACGAGTAACTTAAGTTAAGATGGTTCGGGTTCGGAGGCCCGAACACACCACACAAACACATGTTCCCCCTAAACCGATCTTAAGTCAGAATAGCCAAGCTTTGGAATAAGCTAATGGGAGATCATAACCCGTGAGGGAAACAACCATAACAGAGAGAAGGGTAAGGCTAAAAAGGATACCCACTCCCAAACAATGCGCGACCGGCCAAACCGGATTCCTCACCACTGTTAGTACATACTTACTTTTAGATATTAGTTAGAACCCCACTATGGAGTCTATCACATCTACACACCATACTGTATTACAACTGGGTTAACACACAAGGGAGATCCCTACATTCACATACACAAATCACACAATTAACACACGCATAGCCGTGATTAGAACGTCCCATGGTTCGGGTCGTTTACTCCGAATACCGAACTCTCATATGATCCTAGACTCAGTTAACTAAGGTTAACACTTCCGAGGTTAAATGGTATCGGAGCTGAACACGCCACATAAATGAATTACTGTAAACTCATTACATGTTTATCTTACAACGTGGCAAACATACAGAAAAACACATTGGCATACAAGCCGGTGTAATCCGGTAGGACACAGGTTGTAAGAAAACCATACCTGTCACCGGAGTCCACTTTACCACGTCCACTTATGTTCCTCGAGCAATTCTCGAACAACTGATAACAATACATGTACTTTTATTAACATCGGGGTAGCATGATTATTTAATGTCTAATGCTTATAACTTTTCCCCGTTAACTTAGTTACATAACTTCACTTTTTAACTTGTTTTACTTTTACATTTTAATACATCTTTTCCCCCACTAAATTGTCATTATAACTCACCTAACATGTCTTAAACAACCTTATAACATCATTACTAATCAATCCCCATCATTACATATCATTTTATAACCTTAAACAATGTTTTTGGTCCGACCGACCTTACCGACCGACCTTGCACAAGGTCGGTCCATTCCAGAACACATTACCGTCAAATTTTCTACTCCGACCGACCTTGTAAGTTCGGTCGCATGTTCGGTCCATTCCCGAGAGTTTCTTCCCTTTGAAAATTCTGGCCCGACCGAACTTGCCAAGTCCGGTCCCATGTTCGGTCGATTCCAGAAACTTAATCCGTACTCAAAATACAAGCCCGACCGACCTTGCAAGTCCGGTCCGCAAGGTCGGTCCATTCCAGAAACCAATTCTCGCAGGGTAAACTGGGCTCGACCGACCTTGGCAAGTTCGGTCGCAAGGTCGGTCTGCCCCAGACCTTATTTTCCATGGTCACATGAACTCCAAACTTCACCTCATATATCCTAATATGTCCTAACCTCATTTGGGCACTTCAAACACATCTTTAGCCATGTACTAAACTCTTTAAATCACACACCAAAACCATCTTATCATTCACAAATTCCTTACAAAATTCTTAGCACTTGGAATGTTTCCTCCTTAAGATTTCTAAGTGGTATTTCACCAATAATAACCACTATACCAAGATGTTTCCTCTACACCTTAACATCATCTCCCAACATCTTTTCTTACTAACTAAATCTCCTTTTTCACATCTACCTAAACCTTAAACAAACTTCTCCAAGACTTTAATACATCCCCAAAACACACATTGAATTCCTAGAACTTCCAAGATAATACCTAAATCCTTGTATCACTCTAAATCACCTTATTACATGCTTTCTTCCTTAGTAAATCACTTGTCCACCTTTAACACTTCTTAGTTCACCAAAACTTATTTAAACACTTAGAACTTCTTACACATTTTCCAAATTTTGCCATAGCTTCTCTTGTATATACTCACATCCAAACACTTAGGTTTTTACCTTATTTCATTAAAGAACACCTAAGATCCATCAAGAACTTTCTCACACACAAAACTTCAACAAATTTACACTACATCACATATAGTGCATAAACTTAAATTGCTTGGCACTTTGGCCCTTAAATAACATGGCTCTTAGGCCCTTAAATAACATAAACCTTAAACACTGAATTTCCCACATAAATATTGCCTTTGACCTGCAATTACATACAACAACACATATGCCCTTTAATAATCTCCTTAAGAACATTTTACTAGGTCTTTCACCTTTGGCTCCTTAGGTATTCTTATCAAGCAAATCAAGCTCATTTTCCTAAGGCATTTAAACTACATTGAGATAGCTTGTTTACCTCTTTTTCCTCACAAACTTCTTTCTTGTTTCCTTGTAAAACCGGTAGGGTGTTTGGTTGTTTGTCAGCTTCTAAACAATGTACAAATAATAGAATGAGTATTCAAGCATTATGCTTCATCCATTGTAAACCCTAGGCACATATATTGTCTTAACACATTAAGGTAATTGTTTTACCTTTGGAATTGGAGAGAGCTTGAATAAGTATCAAGAGAGGACTCCTCCAAACCCTTTGAAGATTGCAATGAAGCTATGGAAGAACAAGGGAAGACACCATTAATGGTGAATTTTCGGACATGTATAAAATGAGAGGAAACTTGGTTTTTCTTTGAGTTTCCTTACCTTGAAACAAAGGAGAACAATAATATGTGAAAAGGTGAGCTCAAGCTCCTTCAATGGTGAATCTCCATGGCACCAAAATTGAGTTCTTGAAGATTTCAAAAGGTAGAAGTGTAGAGCTTGGTCTAACTAAGACAAATATGGTCTTAGAATTTGATTTGGAGCATGGAGTTGGATTTGGCAAGGAAATGAAGATGGAGAAGAGATGGGGCTGTAGCAAACCGAGAATGGAGCTTGGGAGAAGATGAAGAAATCGTGTGAAATGAAAGGAAAGAAGAGGATGAGGTGAGAGAGTTCATTTGTTAAGATATTTATGTATAAAGCAAAATAGTACTTTACTTTATAAGCTTTACTTTACTTATTTACTTATCAACTAACAAGGTGGTGACTCACCTTGATAAAACCGGCACCCATTTAATAGGAAGGGTATAATAGTCTTTGTTGACCAATTTAATTACTAATAACAACATATGTTACAAACTAGCTTATAAAAGTTACTATTCATAAAAACAAGGCACATAGAAGTGAAATTTTTGATTTCCCATTGATATAGACTTCCAAATGTGATACTATATAGTACACATGTTAATTAAAGAGTAATGATAGACATCTAGCCATTCAAAACTCATTTACAAGACAATTTTTCAAAAACGTGCTTTAAGACTCCTTAAAGCACATTTTGTGTTTTAACTTGTTTTCAAGCTTGGTTTTCTTTGGTAACTGATTTAATATGTTCATTAACATATTTATAAGGTATAGGTATGACCATTAGGTCTTATACAAATTTATCCCAAGCTTAGAGCACATTTTTGCTCATATTGACTTTAAGGTATATTCTTGTGTTTTATTTTGTTTAACTGTCTACCAAGATTTCCTAAGGACTTAATTAGCCTTATCAAATCATAATTGAATATCGTTGAGTCTTGGTAGGCTCTTTGGGTCCTAACCAAGTTCACTCATAGCTTAGAGCATGTTTTTGCTCAAACCGCATCTTAGTGCTTTATTGCATTTTACTATGGTTTAAATTGTTCACTGATGTTCCTAAGGCACTTTTTAGCCTTTACATACCTTAGTTAAATGTTTAACCCACATATCAAGGTTTGGGGTATTTCAAAAATTGGGGCCAATTCGTAATTACTAGGAAATTAGAAAGCCGTGGGCTTAATTTAGAGCAATTTAGGGTTTTTAAATGAATTTAATAAAAATTATAACATTTTATAAAGTTTTGGGTATAGGTTATTATTGGTGATTACCGAAAAATTGGTTCCCATTTGGTATTAGAAGTCAAAGTTGACTATATAGGAGACTTTGACCATGTTTGGAAAATTTAAGAAATTAAAATATTACCTTATATTAAGATAAGTATTAATTTGTAAAAGATTTAAAAGAGATGGGGCTATAATGTAATTTCCGAAAACTTGGGGTACTAAATGGAGTTTAGTACAAACCTTAGGTTATTAGGAATTTTTAGAAATTTATTTGGTTAAATTTGGAGTTTATATGAATTATATAAGTATAACATATGGTATTTTATAACATTGTTACAAATGGGTAACAAAGGGGTGAAAACCGAGATTTAAAGGAAATATAAGATTAGGAATAATATTTATAACCTTTTGGTATAGTTTGGTAATTTTTGGAGTTATATATAAGGTTTTATAAAGAAATATGTATAATATATAGTTTTAAGGGAATTAGAAAACTATGTATTATGAAGTGGGATGGAATTGTGATTTATAGAATAATGTGGTATTTTATAAACAAAATATGACTATAGGTTATAATTGTTTTAAATGACTTAAATGTCATAAGATATGTTATATAACAATAATGTAACATTATATTAATTAAGTGGTGGGTTTTGTAAGTATTTAAAAAATAGGTGCTGTTCGGAAATATTAACATTTTTAAATGGAATTTATAATATGGTTTTAATGTTATAAGAATTATAACATTTATGATATAAGAGGTATTCATTAGAAAGAATGAATACATATTATAAGACTTACCATATAAGAAATTGTTCCATAATACATACACATAAAAAATATGTTATGGTGGAAAAATATAATATGGTTAATGACCATGTGTTTTCATAATTAAAATGACATATGAAAAAAGGGAAAAAGATTACAAACATTAGATGTGGAATTCTAATGTTAGGAGTATACATGGGATAATAAGAATTTATACATTCAAAGTATTGTTTACAAATGAATTATACCACATCGAATTTTTTTTAAAAAAGAGACAAACCTTAGAAAAATAAATACTAAGGTGAGATGCATAGTGCATGACAAAGGATCACACATGCAATAATGAAATAAACTATACGACATACAAGGGTGAGTTAAGTCACATGCGATAACGAGTTCAACAATAAGTATATTAATATACAAGACAAACTACGCATGTAATATAACACTTTTCCAATCTCGAGTTAAACCTAAAACCCGACAAATATTGATAGCTAATAACGGGGGGGTTAACCGGGAGTTATTAGTGACGGTACGGGGTACCGTAGGATTGTGTTGTTATACGGTATGCTAATCAGTAGCATTATGTATTGTTTAGACTGTTTGAGACTACACAAGGAGCATAGGATCTTGCTGATTCATACTCCACCGTAATACATCAGGGTGAACGGTATGTTGTTATGTGTCTCTGATTGTCTCTGAGGGCTTCCTCAGTTCAGACTTCTGTGTGATCTGTGATAAGATTGTTTGTCTAAATGTGATAATTAATATGCATGAATTGTATATTTATAGCTGCTTATTATTACTGTTGTCGAGTTAACAGTACCGGTTCGTATATATGGACTATATATATATAAAACGAACTAGCGGCTATGGTGCTATCTTATATGAATATAAGGATCGTCAGAAAAACGTTGTAGCACTAGGATAATAAGATATACATATTATCCGAGAATTTTATACGGAGCATTGGCCTTTCTAAACACCGCTCTCGTATCTAACACTGGATCCCGAGTTTACAGACTCTGGATTGGACTAATGACCTTAGTCTGCTGTGTTAGGAAAAAAAATGGTAATGCGATGCGATGGTATAATTAATTAATGGAAAGGAAGAAAGCCAGGAGGATGTGGCTCTTGGTGCGCGCTGTGATCACAAAAAACGATACCAGGATGCCGCGTACGGGTCTGCAAGTATCAAGAAAATTTCCCGTGAGCTAGAATGGCTCGTTGGTCGGAGACTCTACTGTTGGAGTGGCTACTGCCGTGGGTGACCCGCCATAATATATAGGTAACTAGAGACATGTCGTTTTAACGAGGCATTGTCACTAGGTATAACTACAAATAATATAGTTAAGAATTATACAGTGGCGAACGATATTGGTTTCTACACATGGACGAGAACGAGTACTTGTTATTATTCTCGTTCTTTCGCTTGGTTGTTCATTGGTTATACTTGTGGTTGTATTATATATGTTGAAGGTTGTGTATTGTATGGATATTACTGTTAATTGTTTTACAGTTTTAAATATTAAAACGGTATTGCATGTAATGAACCTCATGCTCTCGACCAAATAATTGAGGGGTCTTTGGGGCATGACGGGGCATGTGATGACATACTCAGCAGGGCTGATTCCATACCACAAACCATCTTTATTGCAGGAGACTAGCTGGTGGGTCGCAGCGAGGCGTGACTATTATGATATTACTGTTGGATTAGACTAGGTACGGTGTGATACTCAGGTTGTTTTGGACTCGGGTTGTTTAACCGAGGTGTATTTGGTTTAGATGCTCACGGTCTGTAATAATTGGTTGTTGTTAGATTTGTTTTAAATTGTTTAAGTACTACTATCTATCTCTTGTGGTCACTGCGGGAACACGTTTCGCATGTTGATTATCAGGTAACTCGTTATCACCGGTATGGGCGAGTGATAACTGTGACACCATTAGAACGACAATCTGTTATTTACCGCTGCGATTATATTATTTTTAGGAGCAGGATTAGTAGGGGTGTTACAGGTATCCCCTGATCGAGGGACCCTTGTGTTTCATCCTTGTCCCGGTGTAGTCCTAAGCGGCCTCCTTCTTCATAGAAGTTGATGATGCATAGATCAGCCCTTAGATTGGGAACTTGATCTTCTTCTAGCTGTTGAGCTGCAGTAATTGCTTGTTCCACAATTTGTAAGAATTCTTCTGGGATTTTTGGTACTTGTGCTCCATCTCCATTTCGTGTATCCTGGTAGGTCCTTGAGTAAGGATTCCAATCCTTTCCTAAACACATCATTTTCAGCTTCATTTTTGATCCTCCCGGAAATTCCGGAGTGTAGAACCCTCCTGGTCCTGCTCCCAATTCTTGACACCTTTTGATGATTGCAATTTGTGTCTCCGGTGCTAGGTATCCTTTGAGTAGTATCAAACCTGGTTGGATAACCTTACATTGTTCGTTCGCTGGTTCTTGTGCTTTGATAATGTTTTCTTCCAGGGAGGGCGGTGAGGGGATAGGAAAGCATATCTTATAGCTTCCTACGTGGTTTAAAATTTCTACTAGTAAATCTTATTGGTTCTTTCCTACTCAATTAGGGACTTAAGGCATGCAAGCACTCATTCTCAACATTCATTGCTCAATGACATGTTTGTAAGGGCTTTAGAAATACCTGGGTTAGTTGAAGTACCAGCTTCATCTGAGCGGTCCATGACATGCAGGGCGGGTCCCGATGCTGGGCCTTTGCCCTTATTTCCCTGAGTTTGGCTTGTTGGTGGAGGGCGAGTATCACTGGCCCCATTCTTATGGCTGGTGTTTGCCTTTGCTCCCGGGCGGTAGTTCCTGCTCTCCGGGTTCTTAATGCACTCGAAGGCTCGGTGTCCCCATATCAGACAGTGGCGGCACTGGACTTTCTCCCCTTGGCAATCCACGCCGGGGTGATCCTTTCCACATTGTCTACAGTTGAAGTGGCAGACAAACCTCTGGCCCATGTTTGAGCCATGTCCAGAACCTAATACAATCGAGGTCAATTATATATTCCAATGGTACTGAAGTAATCACATAAGTTTCAAATTAAACTGCTTGGTTAGAGTGCCTACCCTTAGCTAGGTAGGTTTTCTGTGAGTTTGCTGCTCTGTGGGTTCCTGACTGGGGGTTCCCAGTAGTCTGGTTCCCCTTCCCTTGATAGGACCCTTGGCCTTTTTGAAAGGGTTTGTTCCTTCTGTTGGAGTTTCCCTGCTTGGCATCTTCTCGCATTTGCATACCACCCAATTTTCACATTTTAGGTAGTCAACGCCTTGGAATGGCTTGACATCATTTCAGTCATTATAGGTAGTCAACGCCTTAGAATAGCTTGACATCGTATCATCCTCATAGGTAGTCAACGCCTTAGAATCGCTTGACACCCCTTCCACTTTACTCATAGGTAGTCAGCGCCTTAGAACAGCTCGACACAACTTGTCGGACTTCAATTGTATGTGGGGTCTTTTAAGATCCAAAATTTTGGGGGTATCACTCAAGCATCAACTAGCCTTCTCATTTCCATTACAAAGTCTAGTTGACGGGGGGCAATCTGTTATACCCAAAATTTCAACCCCCCCGGAAGAGAGAGTCTCTACTAATAGGCTAGTTTGGTCAAGTAGCAAGGGTTCCCAGTTCGATCGGAACATTTCAGAGTACCAGGGGGCAGTTTAGTCATCTCCAGGGGCACTTTCGTAATTTTTCAAGTCTCCTAAGCCCCTTATAGGCTTTCTCTCTCCACCAAATAAGGGTAAAATCAGCAATTTCTGACTGAAACTGACGAGAAATTGAATTTAAAAATATTCCAATATCCAAAAAATTCGATTCCACTTTAGAAAATTCAGAAATATCATCCTTTACCCGCGTGTAAAATTTCATAATCAAATTCCTTTTGGAAGCCCTTGAGCCAAAACGTCGGTAAATCTCGGTTTTTACCGGATTTTTCTATCTTTAAGGAAGCCTATATAAGGAGTCTTATCCCATGATAAAAGAAGAACCTCAAGAACCCTAGACTCTCAAAGAAGGCAGCCGTCTCTCTCTCTCTCCACGTTTTTGAACTCCAGAGCCACAATCAAACACCAAAAATCTCACCAAAATCACAACACCAAAACATATTTTTCAACTCCCACAACATCATCAATCATCAAAACCCCACAAAAACACAAAAACCCACTAAAACGTGAAGAACAGCAAGAACAACCAACAACCATAAGCTTGGTTCGAAATCCTCTCGGGTCTTCCATCAACGGAGCACTCGACGAATCCCGGTGTGAAGAATCACCGTGAATCCGAAGTTAAAACAGGTAGAAATCCCCATTCCTAACTCTCCACGGTATTATCTATCTAGCCTCAAAATTTGGGCTCAAACTAACCCCTCTACGCTCCTGTATTGCTGTTTGTTTAAGCTTCTGTCCAATAACTTGTTTACCAAGTTTCGTGCTTAATTCGAATTCAAATTGAACTTTTTCAATCACTAACGTCTTATAATCTTTCAGGCTACACACCCATAAAATTTGAGCTCAAAAACACCCTCGGGAACCTTCGGAAAACCCCCGTCCGTGGGTGGTCCGTGACCCTCGGACCTGTGGTCCGGGACCACGGACGGTTGTCTGTGGCCACGGACACCCACGGACGGCGGCGGATTTTAAAAAATTCAAAATTTAGGTTTTTTCTAATTATGTCCGGGCCCACAGACAGCCTGTCCGTGGCCCCGGACTTTGTAAATTTTTGTTTTCCTTTCATTTCGACTTTTCTTATATTTAGGTTAACTGGGGTCCGTGGGTCGGACATTAGGTCCGTGGCTACGGACGGAAACGAAATTTGACCTAATTCTGCCTCCGAAACCCTAGTTTAGGTAATTTTAATTTCCACTTTAATTTTCTGTCAAAAAATGCTAAAAAACAAAAAAACAGAAGCTCGTGCACTTAGGTTAAAACGACTCGTAATAAGCCGTAAATAAACTAAGTAGAGGAAAAAACGACCTAGGAAGGGTAATGAAAGTAATTGAAACCCTAATTAAGTCGAATATCAAGCCCCCGAAACCCGAACTCTCCTTTCCTAATTTAATCTAGGTCAAAATTAGGTGGCGACTCATAATAGGTTCCAGTGAGCTGCTTAGTTTTATAATTATTGTTTATGACATAGTTATTAATCTTAGGTTATAAGTGGACCTAAAACCCGATTAGATCCTAATCACTTAATCCACATAGGATAGGGTTTAAAATCGAGGCTCACGACTGGCGACTCTGCTGGGGACAAACTCTTAATATTAACTTTTTTAATTTTAAGAAAGAGGGCTTAACTTGAAAAAATGTTTATTTATGGCTTTTTATTACATTGTTTGTTTACCTTTATGCGCACTTTAACTCCCTGCACCTTTGCATCATATGAGAGCGAGGGTCCACACAAACCGATTTCACACTCTGGACCCGTTTGAGGGTCCCCTGTCAGGGACTCACACCTTTTAGGTGATGTGAATAAGTGGGGGAAAGAGGAGGGTGTCGTCTAACTACACCCCCTTAATACCTGGCTTCAGCCCCAAGCATTTTCCTGGCAGTGCCCTTACCTAGCCCATTGTTTGGTCAGTCAAAGACCCGACCGTAGACGCACACCTTCAGGTGATGTGAAAAAAGTGGGGAAGCCCAAAGAATAGGCATGCAAGCCCTATTCCTTTGTGGCGACCTGGGCCCATGCCCCAAGCACCTCTCCGATCGATCCATACCCGGTTTTGATTTTAACGTCAAGGGAGACATGTTGAATTTGTGTGGGCCTTGTTTTTCCCTGCATGATCGGCCCACTCCCAGCCTAGAAATTGATAGGACTTTTCCTACATCAACTCAGCCCAACCCGATATCGCAACTTTATCGTGGTGCGGCCCAAAGGCCTTGCATGATTTGAATGTGTGAGTTATTTGTTCGGGCTTTCGGCCCAAAAGTTTAGATTTAGGTGATTTCTCTCTTCTGGCCCAATTTTGAATTATCCAATTAGGTCTAGGCCCATAAAAAAAAATTCACCTGAACTTGAAATTACTCACAAGTCCTGAAAATAAACCTTCTTTTTGTGGCTTGGCAACCATCTTCGATGACCCAAAGAAAGTTAGCCCATTCGTGATTTAGGGACCATTCCAGCGCATGCGCTTTACTTCATGCCCAAATACATTCCGGCCCCAAGGACTCATTCTATCTAGTAGACTTCTTAATCATGAACCCCTAATACCCAAAACCCTAAGATCTAGGTGTCACCTCCATCTCAGGCCCAATCAATCAAAGCCATCTGTGTAGATTTCAGTCCAAATTCCAGCTCATAGTCTGAAAGATACTTCAGCCCAACACACCTCATTTCTGGGTATCCTGGCCCACTTGCTTTCAGCCTAAGCCTGTTTCGATCTAACCTTGTGAAGTGTCCATTCTCACCTTAGTGTCTTTCAAACCCACTTCCTTTGTTAGCCAATAATGGACTTCTTGGAAACAGGCAAGCCCGAATCCAGATATGGCGGAAGAAGGAAATCCCGGTCAAACCGAGGCCCAGTTGGCCGCTTGTGCTGCAAAGGTGCAAGGTTTTGGAGTCCATTGTCCAAGGAATGAGGAGTAAGGCTAATCTCCAGGAGACAAATCAGCACACTCTGGAAAAGCTTGTGGATGAAAATCTTAATCGTAGTTACATCGAGATTGACTCTGTTAGGGCCCAAGATCCCTCAAACAGTATGGGAAGGATGTTCCCTGACAACCAACTAGCTGCAGAGGTCAAAAGGGTTTTGAAGAGGATTGAGCGCATAGAGAAAGCCCACAAACCAGCTGGCTTCGATTATTTTTCTCCACGTGCGTCGTATCCTGAAGTTGATCTTCCTCCCCTAAGCTGAAATCGCCTACACACTCCCGCTTTGTACAAGGGTTTCCTCGGATCCACAGATTCACTTGGCTATGTTTCGACCCGGGAAATGTCCATCTTGGGGCTCAATGACATGCAAAAAGCCAAAGCTTTCGCACGCTATCTAGACGAGACTCCTCAGCGTTGGTATCTCACTCAGAAGATGAATACCAAAACCTACAAGGATGTTTGCGAGGCTTTCCTAAATCATTTCGAGTATGCTAAGAACCTCGAGGTCACCAGAATCGATCTGGCAGGAACTCAACAGAAAGATGGTGAGTCCATGTCTGACTTCATCAAGCGTTGGAGGAGAAAGGCTGCAGCCATGCCTACCAGAATGGACGAGCAGGAGCAAATCCGCATGATAATTGAGAACATGCGAAAACAACACAACCATGAGCTAAAATTTATGTACTTTCCGAGTTTGGACATGTTGATGGGACAAGTCGGTATTCTAGAGGATAGGATTCATAAGGAAGGTTTGGAGCTCGAGTGCTCAAGAAACTCCAGTAGTGGCTCCAAATTATCTAAGCCAGGACCAGAAAAGGCTTATCTTCAGACAGTAGCTAGCGCTCAAAGCAGTTTCCCAGAAGTGAATATGGTTCAACGACCTAGATCTCCGCATCAAAACCTTAGGACAATACCCTTACCACGCCGAGACTCATCGCAAAGGGAATTCACCAACATTGGCCGAGCACCAAGTCAGGCGTTTGGAGAGCTTCAGAAGAGAAACCTGCTACAGCCCCTGGCCCCTCGGCCAGGAACCACTCATTTGGGGAGGCATCTCAATCAATTCTGCCACTACCATCAGTTGCCTGGCCATTATGCTGACAATTGCCGAGCATTGAAGCACAAGATTCAAGACCTCCTCGAGCAAGGAGTCCAATTTTTCTAAGTGTGCAGATCGTTTTTTGCATCTTCAAGTTTTCCTAGTAGCTTATTAGTTAGTTTTCAGTCACCTCAGATTGTAATCTTTACGTTTCTTTCATGATTCATAAATAAAATCATAGTTCCATTTTCACAATTCCTGTACAAACCATTTTTCATTCATCATCGAAAAAAACAAAATTGTTTTTTAAGGAAAAGGATCACGAAGCAATCATTTTCTGACTATGCAATGGAACGGCTTGTCTCTTGTTTCTAAAATTTGAACATGCCTAACCCAACACTACAACTCACCCCATAATATCTAAACAACCCACAAAGAGGTTCAAAGTCCACATCTATCGAATTGTTGTCGCAAGCCCCAAATCTACTACTGGGGGCAATCTAAGTTTAAGTTCGTCATCTTTTGTTTAAATGTGTGAACGAGTTCCCTAGGTGAAAATCTCGAGAGTGTCTTGAGCGGAAAAACCATGAGCGAACGAGCGTGTCATTTTTACACGACTCTGGTGAGACCACATTCAAAGGTGAGGTAAATGGCATAACTCTGACCGAAGGAGATAATTTGTAAATTTACTCTTAGACCTGCGAAAAGTAACAAGGAACGGATACACAACTATCAGGAATGACGAAGCACCTAGGTACAGCACCACATAGCCAAAAGTTTGTAAACCCTATCATTAAACCCTAGGCACCCCCGCTGAGCCTTTCATATATCCCTTTTCGATAATATGAACACCACAAAATAACCCAGCCAATGATGAATGTCCGACCCGGTGACCAAAGGAAGTAAGGAGCCCGACTCTCGGATAACATTATCATCAGTCCGAAGAAGCAATGCCGCTATCAGCATGACGAAGTGATCCGTAAATGGTCCCAGAGTGACACAGGATCAAAAGAGCTCACATCAAAATTGCTCTCGATGCCCAAAGCCGGGAAACACAAGAACCCCGAAGGCAAAGTCAAGAAAGGATAAAACAAAAAGGCAATCCCGAAGTGCCTCGAAGAAATTCAAATGACAAAGAAAAGAGAAATGGTGTGAAGGACAAAAGTCCAGGTCCAGAAGCTCGAAAACAACGTCAACATGAAGTAGTTAGACGACTTCAAGACAAGGAAGATGAATCTGAGAGAAGACGCAAGTTGCAGCTTTGGTCACCCATTTAAGCTCCACATACCTCAAATATCCCTCCATCATCCCGTCGTCTTTCATCACACCCTATGGCCACGTTATAAGCTTTAAAGACTTCCGACTTGATAGTTGTGTGTCCAATCTCGTGAAAGTAACAGATCAAATGCGTAAATCCATCAAATATCGAATTCAATGGTCTAGAAGTTATGATCATGAGCGAGAAATGAGTGCAAACACCAACCACATCAAGTGTAGGTTAGGAAGCACCACATTAAAGCATAAGCCTCGACCCTGTGAGGATGAGACTTGTTCGCACGTTTAATCAAAGAAAATACTGGGGGCAATCGATCGGAACGATCGATTGCCATAAACTCTAGCTCAGATTGTCCTAAGGAAAAATACTGGGGGCAATTGTTGGTTCCAACAATTGCCATGTCAACACCAATTTAAACCCAAAGCTTGAGCACCACCATCCCACCACAGGCACACATAAGCCCTTACCACCACACACACACTTTCAAGCCCATCATTGGCCTTACCTCCACAAAAACAGGCCCGTCATAACCCTGACCACCATCCAAAATCATAACCCAATCCCAGGTCTATCACAAATCTTGAACACCGGCAAAAGCCTTTAGCACCACAACAACACCACACACTTCCACCAACGGCATTTCATTTTCTTAAAAAAAAATTGCAGATATGAAATTTCTAGTCAGGAAATGATCATTTCAATTTCTTTTTTCACAGCAGAGTTTTCTCAAGCATTGCCATGTTTGGCACATTCTTCAACAGTTTCTTGTTTTGGCAAGCTTCCAACAAACACTTTAGTTGCATTTTACAACTTTTGCATAACACCTCAACATTGCCAAGTTTGGCACCTTTTCCAACAGTTTCCTGTTTTGAACGAGTATCTTTATATATTTTGATTGCATACATCGCCATGTTTGGCACTCCGGTAATCATTTTTCATCATTTGCACGAGACCATTATCCTCCTAATTTATTTTTGGTTCGAGACCCAAAAAGTGCGAGGCCCCGCAGTTTCCTCATTCAGTACGAGACCTAGCATCTTCATTCAGTGCGAGACCCATCTTTTCCTTCAGTGCGAGACCTACCATCTTCATTAGTACGAGACCCATCATTTTCAAGACTTTAGTACAAGACATCTTCATTCAGTGCATGACCCAGAATCAGTGCGGAATCCAGCTTTTTCTTCATCCATTTAGTACGAGACTTCAGTGCGAGACCAAGCATCTTCATCAGTGCGAGACCATCAATTTCGTCAGTGCGAGACCCGTCATCTTCATCAGTGCGAGACCCATCATTTTCATCAGTGCGAGGCCCATCATCTTCATCAGTGCGAGACCCATCATCTTCATCAGTGCGAGACCTATCATCTTCATCAGTGCGAGACCTATCGTCATCATCCAGTGCGAGACCAGTACGAGACCTAGTATCATCTTCAGTGCGAGACAAGTACGAGACAGAGCGTGATCTAAGTTGGCGGGGTAGAGGCAATAAGTCCCCATCTTCATGTCAACTTCTTGGGAGAAACAACTAGTGGGCAGTGGCAATAAGTCCCCTTGGTAATCTAGAAGTTATCCCAGCACCCCAGTTGGTGGGCAGAGGCAATAAGTCCCCATAGTATACCAACCAGGAGCATTGGAACGGGTTTCGGTCCCCAGAAGCATCCGAGCATCATCAGCATCATCAGCATCATCAGCATCGTCAGCATCATCAGCATCACTAGCATTTCGGCATTCTCGCATTTGCATACCACCCAATTTTCACATTTTAGGTAGTCAACGCCTTGGAATGGCTTGACATCATTTCAGTCATTATAGGTAGTCAACGCCTTAGAATAGCTTGACATCGTATCATCCTCATAGGTAGTCAACGCCTTAGAATCGCTTGACATCCCTTCCACTTTACTCATAGGTAGTCAGCGCCTTAGAACAGCTCGACACAACTTGTCGGACTTCAATTGTATGTGGGGTCTTTTAAGATCCAAAATTTTGGGGGTATCACTCAAGCATCAACTAGCCTTCTCATTTCCATTACAAAGTCTAGTTGACGGGGGGCAATCTGTTATACCCAAAATTTCAACCCCCCCGGAAGAGAGTCTCTACTAATAGGCTAGTTTGGTCAAGTAGCAAGGGTTCCCAGTTCGATCGGAACATTTCAGAGTACCAGGGGGCAGTTTAGTCATCTCCAGGGGCACTTTCGTAATTTTTCAAGGCTCCTAAGCCCCCTATAGGCTTTCTCTCTCCTCCAAATAAGGGTCAAATCAGTTCAAAATTCTTTGAAATTTTAACCCATGATAGAGGATGACATTTTGGGCATAATGGCGTTGGAATTTCAATTTTTCGAGTTTCCAATAATTTTCTAGCAATTTCTGACTGAAACTGACGAGAAATTTAATTTAAAAATATTCCAATATCCAAAAAATTCGATTCCACTTTAGAAAATTCAGAAATATCATCCTTTACCCCCGTGTAAAATTTCATAATCAAATTCCTTTTGGAAGCCCTTGAGCTAAAACGTCGGTAAATCTCGGTTTTTACCGGATTTTTCTATCTTTAAGGAAGCCTATATAAGGAGCCTTATCCCATGATCAAAGAAGAACCTCAAGAACCCTAGACTCTCAAAGAAGGCAGCCGTCTCTCTTTCTCCACGTTTTTGAACTCCAGAGCCACAATCAAACACCGAAAATCTCACCAAAATCAACACCAAAACATATTTTTCAACTCCCACAACATCATCAATCATCAAAACCCCACAAAAACACCACTAAAACGTGAAGAACAGCAAGAACAACCAACAACCAGAAGCTTGGTTCGAAATCCTCTCGGGTCTGCCATCAACGGAGCACTCGACGAATCCCGGTGTGAAGAATCACCGTGAATCCGAAGGTAAAACAGGTAGAAATCCCACTTTCCTAACTCTCCACGGTATTATCTGTCTAGCCTCAAAATTTGGGCTCAAACTAACCCCTCTACGCTTCTATATTGCTGTTTGTTTAAGCTCCTGTCCAATAACTTGTTTACCAAGTTTCGTGCTTAATTCGAATTCAAATTGAGAACTTTCAATCACTAACGTCTTATAAATCTTTCAGGCTACACACCCATAAAATTTGAGCTCAAAACACCCTCGGGAACCTTCGGAAAACCCCCGTCCGTGGGTGGTCCGTGACCTCGGACCTGTGGTCCGGGACCACGGACGGGTTGTCCGTGGCCACGGACACCCACGGACGGCGGCGGGATTTTAAAAATTCAAAATTTAGGTTTTTCTAATTATGTCCGGGCCCACGGACAGCCTGTCCGTGGCCCCGGACTTTGCAAATTTTTGTTTTCCTTCAATTTCGACTTTTCTGTATATTTAGGTTAACTGGGGTCCGTGGGTTCGGACATTAGGTCCGTGGCTACGGACGGAAATGAAATTTGACCTAATTCTGCCTCCGAAACCCTAGTTTACGTAATTTTAATTTCCACTTTAATTTTCTGTCAAAAAATGCTAAAAACACAAAAAAACAGAAGCTCGCGCACTTAGGTTAAAACGACTCGTAATAAGCCGTAAATAAACTAAGTAGAGGAAAAACGACCTAGGAATGGTAATGAAAGTAATTGAACCCTAATTAAGTCGAATATCAAGCCCCCGAACCCGAACTCTCCTTTCCTAATTTAATCTAGGTCAAAATTAGGTGGCGACTCATAATAGGTTCCAGTGAGCTAGCTTAGGTTTTAATAATTATTGTTATATGACATAGTTATTAATCTTAGGTTATAAGTGGACCTAAAACCCGATTAGATCCTAATCAACTTAATCCACATAGGATAGGGTTTAAAATCGAGGCTCACAGACTGGCGACTCTGCTAGGGACAAATTCTTAATATTAACTTGTTTAATTTTAAGAAAGAGGGCTTAACTTGAAAAAATGTTTATTTATGGCTTTTATTACATTGTTTGTTTACCTTTGCGCACTTTAACTCCCTGCACCTTTGCATCATATGAGAGCGAGGGTCCACACAAACCGATTTCACTCTAGGACCCGTTTGAGGGTCCCCTGTCAGGGACTCACACCTTTTAGGTGATGTGAATAAGTGGGGGAAAAGAGGAGGGTGTCGTCTAACCACACCCCCTTAATACCTGGGCTTCAGCCCCAAGCATTTTCCTGGCAGTGCCCTTACCTAGCCCATTGTTTGGTCAGTCAAAGACCCGACCGTAGACGCACACCTTCAGGTGATGTGGAAAAAGTGGGGAAGCCCAATGAGAATAGCATGCAAGCCCTATTCCTTTGTGGCGACCTGGGCCCATGCCCCAAGCACCTCTCCGGATCGATCCATACCCGGTTTGATTTTAACGTCAAGGGAGGACATGTTGAATTTGTGTGGGCCTTGTTTACCTGCATGATCGGCCCACTACCCAGCCTAGAAATTGATAGGAACTTTTCCTACATCAACTCAGACCAACCCGATATCGCAACTTTATCGTGTGCGGCCCAAAGGCCTTGCTTGATTTGAATGTGAGTTATTTGTTCGGGCTTCGGCGCAAAAGTTTAGATTTAGGTGATTTCTCTTCTGGCCCAATTTGAATTATCCAATTAGGTCTAGGCCCATAAAAAAAGAAATTCACCTGAACTTGAAATTACTCACAAGTCCTGAAAATAAAACCTTCTTTGGCTTGGCAACCATCTTCTCTGACCCAAAGAAAGTTAGGCCCATTCGTGATTTAGGGACCATTCCAGCGCATGCGCTTTACTTCAGGCCCAAATACATTCCGGCCCAAGGACTCATTCCAGTCTAGGTAGACTTCTTATCATGACCCAAACCCAAAACCCTAGATCTAGGTGTCACCTCTCAGGCCCAATCAAAGCCATCTGTGTAGATTTCAGTCCAAATTCCAGCTCATAGTCTGAAAGATACTTCAGCCCAAACACCTCATTTTTTGGGTATCCTGGCCCACTTGCTTTCAGCCTAAGCCTGTTTCGATCTACCTTGTGAAGTGTCATTCTCACCTTAGTGTCTTTCAACCCACTTCCTCTTGTTAGCCAATAATGGACTTCTTGGAAACAGGCAAGCCCGAATCCAGATATGGCGGAAGAAGGAAATCCGGTCAACACCGAGGCCCAGTTGGCCGCTGTGCTGCAAAGGTGCAAGGTCTTGGAGTCCATTGTCAAGGAATTGAGGAGTAAGGCTAATCTCCAGGAGACAAATCAGCACACTCTGGAAAAGCTTGTGGATGAAAATCTTAATCGTAGTTACATCGAGATTGACTCTGTTAGGGCCCAAGATCCTCAAACAAGTATGGGGAAGGATGTTCCTGACAACCAACTAGCTGCAGAGGTCAAAAGGGTTTTGAAGAGGATTGAGCGCATAGAGAAAGCCAACAAACCAGCTGGCTTCGATTATTTCTCCACGGCGTCGTATCCTGAAGTTGATCTTCCCCTAAAGCTGAAGCTGCCTACACTCGCTTTGTACAAGGGTTCCTCGGATCCACAGATTCACTTGGCTATGTTCGACCGGGAAATGTCCATCTTGGGGCTCAATGACATGCAAAAAGCCAAAGTTTTCGCACGCTATCTAGACGAGACTCCTCAGCGTTGGTATCTCACTCAGAAGATGAATACCAAAACCTACGAGGAGGTTTGCGAGGCTTTCCTAAATCATTTCGAGTATGCTAAGAACCTCGAGGTCACCAGAATCGATCTGGCAGGAACTCGACAGAAAGATGGTGAGTCCATGTCTGACTTCATCAAGCGTTGGAGGAGAAAGGCTGCAGCCATGCCTACCAGAATGGACGAGCAGGAGCAAATCCGCATGATAATTGAGAACATGCGAAAACAACACAACCATGAGCTAAAATTTATGTACTTTCCGAGTTTGGACATGTTGATGGGACAAGTCGGTATTCTAGAGGAAGGATTCATAAGGAAGGTTTGGAGCTCGAGTGCTCAAGAAACTCCGGTAGTGGCTCCAAATTATCTAAGCCAGGACCAGAAAAGGCTTATCTTCAGACAGTAGCTGCGCTCAAAGCAGTTTCCCAGAAGTGAATATGGTTCAACGACCTAGATCTCCGCATCAAAACCTTAGGACATACCCTTACCACGCCGAGACTCATCGCAAAGGGAATTCACCAACATTGGCCGAGCACCAAGTCAGGCGTTTGAAGAGCTTCAGAAGAGAAACCTGCTACAGCCCCTGGCCCCTCGGCCAGGAACCACTCATTTGGGGAGGCATCTCAATCAATTCTGCCACTACCATCAGTTGCCTGGCCATTATGCTGACAATTGCCGAGCATTGAAGCACAAGATTCAAGACCTCCTCGAGCAAGGAGTCCAATTTTTCTAAGTGTGCAGATCGTTTTTTGCATCTTCAAGTTTTCCTAGTAGCTTATTAGTTAGTTTTCAGTCACCTCAGATTGTAATCTTTACGTTTCTTTCATGATTCATAAATAAAATCATAGTTCCATTTTCACAATTCCTGTACAAACCATTTTTCATTCATCGAAAAAAAACAAAATTGTTTTTTAAGGAAAAGGATCACGAAGCAATCATTTTCTGACTATGCAATGGAACGGCTTGTCTCTTGTTTCTAAAATTTGAACATGCCTAACCAAACACTACAACTCACCCCATAATATCTAAACAACCCACAAAGAGGTTCAAAGTCCACATCTATCGAATTGTTGTCGCAAGCCCCAAATCAATACTGGGGGCAATCTAAGTTTAAGTTCGTCATCTTTTGTTTAAATGTGTGAACGAGTTCCCAGGTGAAAATCTCGCGAGAGTGTCTTGAGCGGAAAAACCATGAGCGAACGAGCGTGTCATTTTTACACGACTCTGGTGAGACCACATTCAAAGGTGAGGTAAATGGCATAACTCTGACCGAAGGAGATAATTTGTAAATTTACTCTTAGACCTGCGAAAAGTAACAAGGAACGGATACACAACTATCAGGAATGACGAAGCACCTAGGTACAGCACCACATAGCCAAAAGTTTGTAAACCCTATCATTAAACCCTAGGCACCCCCGCTGAGCCTTTCATATATCCCTTTTCGATAATATGAACACCACAAAATAACCCAGCCAATGATGAATGTCCGACCCGGTGACCAAAGGAAGTAAGGAGCCCGACTCTCGGATAACATTATCATCAGTCCGAAGAAGCAATGCCGCTATCAGCATGATGAAGTGATCCGTAAATGGTCCCAGAGTGACACAGGATCAAAAGAGCTCACATCAAAATTGCTCTCGATGCCCAAAGCCGGGAAACACAAGAACCCCGAAGGCAAAGTCAAGAAAGGATAAAACAAAAAGGCAACCCGAAGTGCCTCGAAGAATTCAAATGACAAAAAAAAGAGAAATGGTGTGAAGGACAAAAGTCCAGGTCCAGAAGCTCGAAAACAACGTCAACATGAAGCAGTTAGACGACTTCAAGACAAGGAAGATGAATCTGAGAGAAGACGCAAGTTGCAGCTTTGGTCACCCATTTAAGCTCCACATACCTCAAATATCCCTCCATCATCCCGTCGTCTTTCATCACACCCTATGGCCACGTTATAAGCTTTAAAGACTTCCGACTTGATAGTTGTGTGTCCAATCTCGTGAAAGTAACAGATCAAATGCGTAAATCCATCAAATATCGAATTCAATGGTCTAGAAGTTATGATAATGAGCGAGAAATGAGTGCAAACACCAACCACATCAAGTGTAGGTTAGGAAGCACCATATTAAAGCATAAGCCTCGACCCTGTGAGGATGAGACTTGTTCGCACGTTTAATCAAAGAAAATACTGGGGGCAATCGATCGCGATCGATTGCCATAAACTCTAGCTCAGATTGTCCTAAGGAAAAATACTGGGGGCAATTGTTGGTTCCAACAATTGCCATGTCAACACCAATTAAACCCAAAGCTTGAGCACCACCATCCCACCACAGGCACACATAAGCCCTTACCACCACACACACACTTCAAGCCCATCATTGGCCTTACCTCCACAAAAACATCAGGCCCGTCATAACCCTGACCACCATCCAAAAATAACCCAATCCCAGGTCTATCACAAATCTTGAACACCGGCAAAAGCCTTTAGCACCACAACAAACACCACACACTTCCACCAACGGCATGTTCATTTTCTTAAAAAACAAATTGCAGATATGAAATTTCTAGTCAGGAAATGATCATTTCAATTTCTTTTTTCAGCAGAGTTTTCTCAAGCATTGCCATGTTTGGCACATTCTTCAACAGTTTCTTGTTTTGGCAAGCTTCCAACAAACACTTTAGTTGCATTTTACAACTTTTGCATAACACCTCAACATTGCCAAGTTTGGCACCTTTTCCAACAGTTTCCTGTTTTGAACGAGTATCTTTATATATTTTGATTGCATACATCGCCATGTTTGGCACTCCGGTAATCATTTTTCATCATTTGCACGAGACCATTATCCTCCTAATTTATTTTTGGTTCGAGACCCAAAACAGTGCGAGGCCCCGCAGTTTCCTCATTCAGTACGAGACCTAGCATCTTCATTCAGTGCGAGACCCATCTTTTCCTTCAGTGCGAGACCTACCATCTTCATAGTACGAGACCCATCATTTTCAAGACTTTAGTACAAGACATCTTATTCAGTGCATGACCCAGAATCAGTGCGGAATCCAGCTTTTTTCATTCCATTTAGTACGAGACTTCAGTGCGAGACCAAGCATCTTCATCAGTGCGAGACCATCAATTTCGTCAGTGCGAGACCCGTCATCTTCATCAGTGCGAGACCCATCATTTTCATCAGTGCGAGGCCCATCATCTTCATCAGTGCGAGACCCATCATCTTCATCAGTGCGAGACCTATCATCTTCATCAGTGCGAGACCTATCGTCATCATCCAGTGCGAGACCAGTACGAGACCTAGTATCATCTTCAGTGCGAGACAAGTACGAGACAGAGCGTGATCTAAGTTGGCGGGGTAGAGGCAATAAGTCCCCATCTTCATGTCAACTTCTTGGGAGAAACAACTAGTGGGCAGTGGCAATAAGTCCCCTTGGTAATCTAGAAGTTATCCCAGCACCCCAGTTGGTGGGCAGAGGCAATAAGTCCCCATAGTATACCAACCAGGAGCATTGGAACGGGTTTCGGTCCCCAGAAGCATCCGAGCATCATCAGCATCATCAGCATCATCAGCATCGTCAGCATCGTCAGCATCATCAGCATCACTAGCATTTCGGCATTCTCGCATTTGCATACCACCCAATTTTCACATTTTAGGTAGTCAACGCCTTGGAATGGCTTGACATCATTTCAGTCATTATAGGTAGTCAACGCCTTAGAATAGCTTGACATCGTATCATCCTCATAGGTAGTCAACGCCTTAGAATCGCTTGACATCCCTTCCACTTTACTCATAGGTAGTCAGCGCCTTAGAACAGCTCGACACAACTTGTCGGACTTCAATTGTATGTGGGGTCTTTTAAGATCCAAAATTTTGGGGGTATCACTCAAGCATCAACTAGCCTTCTCATTTCCATTACAAAGTCTAGTTGACGGGGGGCAATCTGTTATACCCAAAATTTCAACCCCCCCGGAAGAGAGAGTCTCTACTAATAGGCTAGTTTGGTCAAGTAGCAAGGGTTCCCAGTTCGATCGGAACATTTCAGAGTACCAGGGGGCAGTTTAGTCATCTCCAGGGGCACTTTCGTAATTTTTCAAGGCTCCTAAGCCCCCTATAGGCTTTCTCTCTCCTCCAAATAAGGGTCAAATCAGTTCAAAATTCTTTGAAATTTTAACCCATGATAGAGGATGACATTTTGGGCATAATGGCGTTGGAATTTCGATTTTTCGAGTTTCCAATAATTTTCTAGCAATTTCTGACTGAAACTGACGAGAAATTAATTTAAAAATATTCCAATATCCAAAAAATTCGATTCCACTTTAGAAAATTCAGAAATATCATCCTTTACCCCGTGTAAAATTTCATAATCAAATTCCTTTTGGAAGCCCTTGAGCTAAAACGTCGGTAAATCTCGGTTTTTACCGGATTTTTCTATCTTTAAGGAAGCCTATATAAGGAGCCTTATCCCATGATCAAAGAAGAACCTCAAGAACCCTAGACTCTCAAAGAAGGCAGCCGTCTCTCTTTCTCCACGTTTTTGAACTCCAGAGCCACAATCAAACACCGAAATCTCACCAAAATCAACACCAAAACATATTTTTCAACTCCCACAACATCATCAATCATCAAAACCCCACAAAAACACCACTAAAACGTGAAGAACAGCAAGAACAACCAACAACCAGAAGCTTGGTTCGAAATCCTCTCGGGTCTGCCATCAACGGAGCACTCGACGAATCCCGGTGTGAAGAATCACCGTGAATCCGAAGGTAAAACAGGTAGAAATCCCACTTTCCTAACTCTCCACGGTATTATCTGTCTAGCCTCAAAATTTGGGCTCAAACTAACCCCTCTACGCTTCTGTATTGCTGTTTGTTTAAGCTCCTGTCCAATAACTTGTTTACCAAGTTTCGTGCTTAATTCGAATTCAAATTGAGAACTTTCAATCACTAACGTCTTATAAATCTTTCAGGCTACACACCCATAAAATTTGAGCTCAAAACACCTCGGGAACCTTCGGAAAACCCCCGTCCGTGGGTGGTCCGTGACCTCGGACCTGTGGTCCGGGACCACGGACGGGTTGTCCGTGGCCACGGACACCCACGGACGGCGGCGGGATTTTAAAAATTCAAAATTTAGGTTTTTCTAATATGTCCGGGCCCACGGACAGCCTGTCCGTGGCCCCGGACTTTGCAAATTTTTGTTTTCCTTCAATTTCGACTTTTCTGTATATTTAGGTTAACTGGGGTCCGTGGGTTCGGACATTAGGTCCGTGGCTACGGACGGAAATGAAATTTGACCTAATTCTGCCTCCGAAACCCTAGTTTAGGTAATTTTAATTTCCACTTTAATTTTCTGTCAAAAAATGCTAAAAAACACAAAAAACAGAAGCTCGCGCACTTAGGTTAAAACGACTCGTAATAAGCCGTAAATAAACTAAGTAGAGGAAAAACGACCTAGGAATGGTAATGAAAGTAATTGAACCCTAATTAAGTCGAATATCAAGCCCCCGAACCCGAACTCTCCTTTCCTAATTTAATCTAGGTCAAAATTAGGTGGCGACTCATAATAGGTTCCAGTGAGCTAGCTTAGGTTTTAATAATTATTGTTATATGACATAGTTATTAATCTTAGGTTATAAGTGGACCTAAAACCCGATTAGATCCTAATCAACTTAATCCACATAGGATAGGGTTTAAAATCGAGGCTCACAGACTGGCGACTCTGCTAGGGACAAATTCTTAATATTAACTTGTTTAATTTTAAGAAAGAGGGCTTAACTTGAAAAAATGTTTATTTATGGCTTTTATTACATTGTTTGTTTACCTTTATGCGCACTTTAACTCCCTGCACCTTTGCATCATATGAGAGCGAGGGTCCACACAAACCGATTTCACTCTAGGACCCGTTTGAGGGTCCCCTGTCAGGGACTCACACCTTTTAGGTGATGTGAATAAGTGGGGGAAAAGAGGAGGGTGTCGTCTAACACCCCCTTAATACCTGGGCTTCAGCCCCAAGCATTTTCCTGGCAGTGCCCTTACCTAGCCCATTGTTTGGTCAGTCAAAGACCCGACCGTAGACGCACACCTTCAGGTGATGTGAAAAAAGTGGGGAAGCCCAAAGAGAATAGCATGCAAGCCCTATTCCTTTGTGGCGACCTGGGCCCATGCCCCAAGCACCTCTCCGGATCGATCCATACCCGGTATGATTTTAACGTCAAGGGAGGACATGTTGAATTTGTGTGGGCCTTGTTTACCTGCATGATCGGCCCACTACCCAGCCTAGAAATTGATAGGAACTTTTCCTACATCAACTCAGCCCAACCCGATATCGCAACTTTATCGTGTGCGGCCCAAAGGCCTTGCTTGATTTGAATGTGAGTTATTTGTTCGGGCTTCGGCCCAAAAGTTTAGATTTAGGTGATTTCTCTTCTGGCCCAATTTGAATTATCCAATTAGGTCTAGGCCCATAAAAAAAGAAATTCACCTGAATGAAATTACTGCTAAACTAAAATAAAAACCTTCTTTGGCTTGGCAACCATCTTCTCTGACCCAAAGAAAGTTAGGCCCATTCGTGATTTAGGGACCATTCCAGCGCATGCGCTTTACTTCAGGCCCAAATACATTCCGGCCCAAGGACTCATTCCAGTCTAGGTAGACTTCTTATCATGACCCTAACCCAAAACCCTAGATCTAGGTGTCACCTCTCAGGCCCAATCAAAGCCATCTGTCTAGATTTCAGTCCAAATTCCAGCTCATAGTCTGAAAGATACTTCAGCCCAAACACCTCATTTTCTGGGTATCCTGGCCCACTTGCTTTCAGCCTAAGCCTGTTTCGATCTACCTTGTGAAGTGTCATTCTCACCTTAGTGTCTTTCAACCCACTTCCTCTTGTTAGCTAATAATGGACTTCTTGGAAACAGGCAAGCCCGAATCCAGATATGGCGGAAGAAGGAAATCCGGTCAACACCGAGGCCCAGTTGGCCGCTGTGCTGCAAAGGTGCAAGGTCTTGGAGTCCATTGTCAAGGAATTGAGGAGTAAGGCTAATCTCCAGGAGACAAATCAGCACACTCTGGAAAAGCTTGTGGATGAAAATCTTAATCGTAGTTACATCGAGATTGACTCTGTTAGGGCCCAAGATCCTCAAACAAGTATGGGGAAGGATGTTCCTGACAACCAACTAGCTGCAGAGGTCAAAAGGGTTTTGAAGAGGATTGAGCGCATAGAGAAAGCCAACAAACCAGCTGGCTTCGATTATTTCTCCACGGCGTCGTATCCTGAAGTTGATCTTCCCCTAAAGCTGAAGCTGCCTACACTCGCTTTGTACAAGGGTTCCTCGGATCCACAGATTCACTTGGCTATGTTCGACCGGGAAATGTCCATCTTGGGGCTCAATGACATGCAAAAAGCCAAAGCTTTCGCACGCTATCTAGACGAGACTCCTCAGCGTTGGTATCTCACTCAGAAGATGAATACCAAAACCTACGAGGATGTTTGCGAGGCTTTCCTAAATCATTTCGAGTATGCTAAGAACCTCGAGGTCACCAGAATCGATCTGGCAGGAACTCGACAGAAAGATGGTGAGTCCATGTCTGACTTCATCAAGCGTTGGAGGAGAAAGGCTGCAGCCATGCCTACCAGAATGGACGAGCAGGAGCAAATCCGCATGATAATTGAGAACATGCGAAAACAACACAACCATGAGCTAAAATTTATGTACTTTCCGAGTTTGGACATGTTGATGGGACAAGTCGGTATTCTAGAGGATAGGATTCATAAGGAAGGTTTGGAGCTCGAGTGCTCAAGAAACTCCAGTAGTGGCTCCAAATTATCTAAGCCAGGACCAGAAAAGGCTTATCTTCAGACAGTAGCTAGCGCTCAAAGCAGTTTCCCAGAAGTGAATATGGTTCAACGACCTAGATCTCCGCATCAAAACCTTAGGACAGTACCCTTACCACGCCGAGACTCATCGCAAAGGGAATTCACCAACATTGGCCGAGCACCAAGTCAGGCGTTTGAAGAGCTTCAGAAGAGAAACCTGCTACAGCCCCTGGCCCCTCGGCCAGGAACCACTCATTTGGGGAGGCATCTCAATCAATTCTGCCACTACCATCAGTTGCCTGGCCATTATGCTGACAATTGCCGAGCATTGAAGCACAAGATTCAAGACCTCCTCGAGCAAGGAGTCCAATTTTTCTAAGTGTGCAGATCGTTTTCTTGAATCTTCAAGTTTTCCTAGTAGCTTATTAGTTAGTTTTCAGTCACCTCAGATTGTAATCTTTACGTTTCTTTCATGATTCATAAATAAAATCATAGTTCCATTTTCACAATTCCTGTACAAACCATTTTTCATTCATCGAAAAAAAAAACAAAATTTTTTTTTAAGGAAAAGGATCACGAAGCAATCATTTTCTGACTATGCAATGGAACGGCTTGTCTCTTGTTTCTAAAATTTGAACATGCCTAACCAAAAACTACAACTCACCCCATAATATCCAAACAACCCACAAAGAGGTTCAAAGTCCACATCTATCGAATTGTTGTCACAAGCCCCAAATCAATACTGGGGGCAATCTAAGTTTAAGTTCGTCATCTTTTGTTTAAATGTGTGAACGAGTTCCCAAGTGAAAATCTCGCGAGAGTGTCTTGAGCGGAAAAACCATGAGCGAACGAGCGTGTCATTTTTACACGACTCTGGTGAGACCACATTCAAAGGTGAGGTAAATGGCATAACTCTGACCGAAGGAGATAATTTGTAAATTTACTCTTAGACCTGCGAAAAGTAACAAGGAACGGATACACAACTATCAGGAATGACGAAGCACCTAGGTACAGCACCACATAGCCAAAAGTTTGTAAACCCTATCATTAAACCCTAGGCACCCCCGCTGAGCCTTTCATATATCCCTTTTCGATAATATGAACACCACAAAATAACCCAGCCAATGATGAATGTCCGACCCGGTGACCAAAGGAAGAAGGAGCCCGACTCTCGGATAACATTATCATCAGTCCGAAGAAGCAATGCCGCTATCAGCATGACGAAGTGATCCGTAAATGGTCCCAGAGTGACACAGGATCAAAAGAGCTCACATCAAAAGCTCGATGCCCAAACCGGGAAACACAAGAACCCCGAAGGCAAAGTCAAGAAAGGATAAAACAAAAAGGCAACCCGAAGTGCCTCGAAGAAGTCCAAATGACAAAAAAAGAGAAATGGTGTAAAGGACAAAAGTCCAGGTCCAGAAGCTCGAAAACAACGTCAACATGAAGCAGTTAGACGACTTCAAGACAAGGAAGATGAATCTGAGAGAAGACGCAAGTTGCAGCTTTGGTCACCCATTTAAGCTCCATATACCTCAAATATCCCTCCATGATCCCGTCGTCTTTCATCACACCCTATGGCCACGTTATAAGCTTTAAAGACTTCCGACTTGATAGTTGTGTGTCCAATCACGTGAAAGTAACAGATCAAATGCGTAAATCCATCAAATATCAATTTAATGGTTTAGAAGTTATGACCATGAGCGAGAAATGAGTGCAAACACCAACCACATCGAGTGTAGGATAGGAAGCACCACATCAAAGCATAAGCCTCGACCCTGTGAGGATGAGACTTGTTCGCACGTTTAATCAAAGAAAATACTGGGGGCAATCGATCGCGATCGATTGCCATGAACTCTAGCTCAGATTGTCCTAAGGAAAAATACTGGGGGCAATTGTTGGTTCCAACAATTGCCATGTCAACACCAATTAAACCCAAAGCTTGAGCACCACCATCCCACCACAGGCACACATAAGCCCTTACCACCACACACACTTCAAGCCCATCATTGGCCTTACCTCCACAAAAACATCAGGCCCGTCATAACCCTGACCACCATCCAAAATCATAACCCAATCCCAGGTCTATCACAAATCTTGAACACCGGCAAAAGCCTTTAGCACCACAACAAACACCACACACTTCCACCAACGGCATGTTCATTTTCTTAAAAAACAAATTGCAGATATGAAATTTCTAGTCAGGAAATGATCATTTCACTTTCTTTTTTCAGCAGAGTTTTCTCAAGCATTGCCATGTTTGGCACATTCTTCAACAGTTTCTTGTTTTGGCAAGCTTCCAACAAACACTTTAGTTGCATTTTACAACTTTTGCATAACACCTCAACATTGCCAAGTTTGGCACCTTTTCCAACAGTTTCCTGTTTTGAACGAGTATCTTTATATATTTTGATTGCATACATTGCCATGTTTGGCACTCCGGTAATCATTTTTCATCATTTGCACGAGACCATTATCCTCCTAATTTATTTTTGGTTCGAGACCCAAAACAGTGCGAGGCCCCGCAGTTTCCTCATTCAGTACGAGACCTAGCATCTTCATTCAGTGCGAGACCCATCTTTTCCTTCAGTGCGAGACCTACCATCTTCATCAGTACGAGACCCATCATTTTCAAGACTTTAGTACAAGACATCTTTATTCAGTGCATGACCCAGAATCAGTGCGGAATCCAGCTTTTTCTTCATCCATTTAGTACGAGACTTCAGTGCGAGACCAAGCATCTTCATCAGTGCGAGACCATCAATTTCGTCAGTGCGAGACCCGTCATCTTCATCAGTGCGAGACCCATCATTTTCATCAGTGCGAGGCCCATCATCTTCATCAGTGCGAGACCCATCATCTTCATCAGTGCGAGACCTATCATCTTCAACAGTGCGAGACCTATCGTCATCATCCAGTGCGAGACCAGTACGAGACCTAGTATCATCTTCAGTGCGAGACAAGTACGAGACAGAGCGTGATCTAAGTTGGCGGGGTAGAGGCAATAAGTCCCCATCTTCATGTCAACTTCTTGGGAGAAACAACTAGTGGGCAGTGGCAATAAGTCCCCTTGGTAATCTAGAAGTTATCCCAGCACCCCAGTTGGTGGGCAGAGGCAATAAGTCCCCATAGTATACCAACCAGGAGCATTGGAACGGGTTTCGGTCCCCAGAAGCATCCGAGCATCATCAGCATCATCAGCATCATCAGCATCGTCAGCATCGTCAGCATCAGCAGCATCACTAGCATTTTGGCATTCTCGCATTTGCATACCACCTAATTTTCACATTTTAGGTAGTCAACGCCTTGGAATGGCTTGACATCATTTCAGTCATTATAGGTAGTCAACGCCTTAGAATAGCTTGACATCGTATCATCCTCATAGGTAGTCAACGCCTTAGAATCGCTTGACATCCCTTCCACTTTACTCATAGGTAGTCAGCGCCTTAGAACAGCTCGACACAACTTGTCGGACTCAATTGTATGTGGGGTCTTTTAAGATCCAAAATTTTGGGGGTATCACTCAAGCATCAACTAGCCTTCTCATTTCCATTACAAAGTCTAGTTGACGGGGGGCAATCTGTTATACCCAAAATTTCAACCCCCCCGGAAGAGAGAGTCTCTACTAATAGGCTAGTTTGGTCAAGTAGCAAGGGTTCCCAGTTCGATCGGAACATTTCAGAGTACCAGGGGGCAGTTTAGTCATCTCCAGGGGCACTTTCGTAATTTTTCAAGGCTCCTAAGCCCCCTATAGGCTTTCTCTCTCCTCCAAATAAGGGTCAAATCAGTTCAAAATTCTTTGAAATTTTAACCCATGATAGAGGATGACATTTTGGGCATAATGGCGTTGGAATTTCGATTTTTCGAGTTTCCAATAATTTTCTAGCAATTTCTGACTGAAACTGACGAGAAATTTAATTTAAAAATATTCCAATATCCAAAAAATTCGATTCCACTTTAGAAAATTCAGAAATATCATCCTTTACCCCGTGTAAAATTTCATAATCAAATTCCTTTTGGAAGCCCTTGAGCTAAAACGTCGGTAAATCTCGGTTTTTACCGGATTTTTCTATCTTTAAGGAAGCCTATATAAGGAGCCTTATCCCATGATCAAAGAAGAACCTCAAGAACCCTAGACTCTCAAAGAAGGCAGCCGTCTCTCTTTCTCCACGTTTTTGAACTCCAGAGCCACAATCAAACACCGAAATTCTCACCAAAATCAACACCAAAACATATTTTTCAACTCCCACAACATCATCAATCATCAAACCCCACAAAACACCACTAAAAGTGAAGAACAGCAAGAACAACCAACAACCAGAAGCTTGGTTCGAAATCCTCTCGGGTCTGCCATCAACGGAGCACTCGACGAATCCCGGTGTGAAGAATCACCGTGAATCCGAAGGTAAAACAGGTAGAAATCCCACTTTCCTAACTCTCCACGGTATTATCTGTCTAGCCTCAAAATTTGGGCTCAAACTAACCCCTCTACGCTTCTATTGCTGTTTGTTTAAGCTCCTGTCCAATAACTTGTTTACCAAGTTTCGTGCTTAATTCGAATTCAAATTGAGAACTTTCAATCACTAACGTCTTATAAATCTTTCAGGCTACACACCCATAAAATTTGAGCTCAAAACACCCTCGGGAACCTTCGGAAAACCCCCGTCCGTGGGTGGTCCGTGACCTCGGACCTGTGGTCCGGGACCACGGACGGGTTGTCCGTGGCCACGGACACCCGGACGGCGGCGGGATTTTAAAAATTCAAAATTTAGGTTTTTCTAATTATGTCCGGGCCCACGGACAGCCTGTCCGTGGCCCCGGACTTTGCAAATTTTTGTTTTCCTTCAATTTCGACTTTTCTGTATATTTAGGTTAACTGGGGTCCGTGGGTTCGGACATTAGGTCCGTGGCTACGGACGGAAATGAAATTTGACCTAATTCTGCCTCCGAAACCCTAGTTTAGGTAATTTTAATTTCCACTTTAATTTTCTGTCAAAAAATGCTAAAATCACAAAAAACAGAAGCTCGCGCACTTAGGTTAAAACGACTCGTAATAAGCCGTAAATAAACTAAGTAGAGGAAAAACGACCTAGGAAGGGTAATGAAAGTAATTGAACCCTAATTAAGTCGAATATCAAGCCCCGAACCCGAACTCTCCTTTCCTAATTTAATCTAGGTCAAAATTAGGTGGCGACTCATAATAGGTTCCAGTGAGCTAGCTTAGGTTTTAATAATTATTGTTTATGACATAGTTATTAATCTTAGGTTATAAGTGGACCTAAACCCGATTAGATCCTAATCAACTTAATCCACATAGGATAGGGTTTAAAATCGAGGCTCACAGACTGGCGACTCTGCTAGGGACAAATTCTTAATATTAACTTGTTTAATTTTAAGAAAGAGGGCTTAACTTGAAAAAATGTTTATTTATGGCTTTTATTACATTGTTTTTTTACCTTTATGCGCACTTTAACTCCCTGCACCTTTGCATCATATGAGAGCGAGGGTCCACACAAACCGATTTCACTCTAGGACCCGTTTGAGGGTCCCCTGTCAGGGGACTCACACCTTTTAGGTGATGTGAATAAGTGGGGGAAAAGAGGAGGTGTCGTCTAACCACACCCCCTTAATACCTGGGCTTCAGCCCCAAATTTTCCTGGCAGTGCCCTTACCTAGCCCATTGTTTGGTCAGTCAAAGACCCGACCGTAGACGCACACCTTCAGGTGATGTGTGAAAAATGGGAAGCCCAATGAGAATAGCAATGCAGCCCTATTCCTTTGTGGCGACCTGGGCCCATGCCCCAAGCACCTCTCCGGATCGATCCATACCCGGTTTGATTTTAACGTCAAGGGAGGACATGTTGAATTTGTGTGGGCCTTGTTTTACCTGCATGCTGATCGGCCCACTACCCAGCCTAGAATTGATAGGAACTTTTCCTACATCAACTCAGACCAACCCGATATCGCAACTTATCGTGTGCGGCCCAAAGGCCTTCTTGTGATTTGAATGGTTGAGTTATTTGTTCGGGCTTCGGCGCAAAAGTTTATTAGGTGATTTCTCTTCTGGGCCCAATTTGAATTTATCTCAATTAGGTCTAGGCCCATAAAAAAAGAAATTCACCTGAACTTGAAATTACTCACAAGTCCTGAAATAAAACCTTCTTTGGCTTGGCAACCATCTTCCTCTGACCCAAAGAGAAGTTAGGCCCATTCGTGATTTAGGGCCATTCCAGCGCATGCGCTTTACTCAGGCCCAAATACATTCCGGCCCAGGACTCATTCCAGTCTAGGTAGACTTCTTATCGGTGACCCCAACCCAAAAACCCTAGATCTAGGTGTCACCTCTAGGCCCAATCAAAGCCATCTGTGTATTTCAGTCCAAATTCCAGCTCATAGTCTGAAAGATACTTCAGCCCCACCATCTCCGTCATTTTTTGGGTATCCTGGCCACTTGCTTTCCAGCCTAAGCCTGTCTCGATCTACCTTTGGAAGTGTCATTCTCACCTTAGTGTCTTTCACCCACTTCCCTTTCGTAGCCAATAATGGACTTCTTGGAAACAGGCAGGCCCCGAATCCAGATATGCGGAAGAAGGAAATCCGGTCAACACCGAGGCCCATGTTGGCCGCTGTGCTGCAAAGGTGAAGGTCTTGGAGTCCATTGTCAGGAATTGAGAGTAAGGCTAATCTTCAGGACACAAATCACACACTGGAAAAGCTGTGGATGAAAATCTTAATCGTAGTTACATCGATTGACTCTGTAGGGCCCAAGATCCTCAAACAATATGGGGAAAGGATGTTCCTGACACCACCTAGCTGAGAGGTCAAAGGGTTTTGAAGAGGATTGAGCGCATACACATAAAAGCCAACAACCAGCTGGCTCGATTATTTCTCCCGCGCGTATCCGAAGTTGATCTTCCCCTAAAGCTGAAGCTGCCACACTCGCTTTGTAAAAGGGTTCCTCGATCCACAGATTCACTTGGTGCTATGTTCGACTCGGGGAAATGTCCATGCTTGGGGCATGACATGCAACAGCCCAAGCTTTCGCACGCTATCTAGACGAGACTCCCTCGCTTGGTATCTCACTCCGAAGATGAATACCAAAACCTACAAGGATGTTTGCGAGGCTTCCTAAATCATTTCGAGTATGCAAGAACCTCGAGGTCACCAGAATCGATCTGGCAGGAACTCAACAGAAAGATGGTGAGTCCATGTCTGACTTCATCAGCGTTGAGGAGAAAGGCTGCAGCCATGCCTACCAGAATGGCGAGCAGGAGCAAATCCGCATGATAATTGAGAACATGCGAAAACAACACACCATGAGCTAAAATTTATGTACTTTCCGAGTTTGGACATGTTGATGGGCAAGTCGGTATTCTAGAGGATAGGATTCATAAGGAAGGTTTGGAGCTCGAGTGCTTCAAGAAACTCCAGTAGTGGCTCCAAATTAATCTAAGCCAGGACCAGAAAAGGCTTATCTTCAGACAGTAGCTAGCGCTCAAAGCAGTTTCCCAGAAGTGAATATGGTTCAACGACCTAGATCTCCGCATCAAAACCTTAGGACATACCCTTACCACGCCGAGACTCATCGCAAAGGGAATTCACCAACATTGGCCGAGCACCAAGTCAGGCGTTTGAAGAGCTTCAGAAGAGAAACCTGCTACAGCCCCTGGCCCCTCGGCCAGGAACCACTCATTTGGGGAGGCATCTCAATCAATTCTGCCACTACCATCAGTTGCCTGGCCATTATGCTGACAATTGCCGAGCATTGAAGCACAAGATTCAAGACCTCCTCGAGCAAGGAGTCCAATTTTTCTAAGTGTGCAGATCGTTTTCTTGCATCTTCAAGTTTTCCTAGTAGCTTATTAGTTAGTTTTCAGTCACCTCAGATTGTAATCTTTACGTTTCTTTCATGATTCATAAATAAAATCATAGTTCCATTTTCACAATTCCTGTACAAACCATTTTTCATTCATCGAAAAAAAAAACAAAATTGTTTTTTAAGGAAAAGGATCACGAAGCAATCATTTTCTGACTATGCAATGGAACGGCTTGTCTCTTGTTTCTAAAATTTGAACATGCCTAACCAAACACTACAACTCACCCCATAATATCCAAACAACCCACAAAGAGGTTCAAAGTCCACATCTATCGAAATGTTGTCGCAAGCCCCAAATCAATACTGGGGGCAATCTAAGTTTAAGTTCGTCATCTTTTGTTTAAATGTGTGAACGAGTTCCCAGGTGAAAATCTCGCGAGAGTGTCTTGAGCGGAAAAACCAAATAAACATAAACTGTAGCGGAATAAAATACAATAACCGGGCGGTATTACAATGCCGTTGGCCACCCTTGTGACCAACAAGGCTAACTCCAAATACAAATTTCCAAAAGTCACGGTCTGAATACGAATACAACACGGGATACTAGGAATCAAACTCAAAGATGTAATAATTAAGTAAAACAAATATCTAGTAGTAGACTCCCACAGCTTGGTCTACCCCACCTACACTCGGTGTGGTAATATTCTCAACTACAGGTACCTGAAAAATGGGGGTGCCCCAAAAGGGGCTCAGCAAACAATGCTGGTATGGAAAACGTGCAGCCCATCGGCTACCGGGCCACACCAACTACTTTGTCGAATACATGCAGTTCATTTTTATAAAGCTGTAAACAAGCATAACATGACAATTACAAGTATCCATACAAGGACAACAATGTCACATAGAACAAGACTTCAGAAGGTCAAGTTAAATGAACTGTAATCACTTGATAGTAGTCGAGTCCACACAGTGGGACTGACAAGTATATAAGAGTATGTCATTATAGTGGAGGTATAGTGACCTCGTTAAAAAGGAAAAGGTGGGTAATTAGTCCCTCAGAAGATAACGTAGTTAACTCCTGCACTTAAAAGAGGTGGGAATCGAACCCTCAAGAGGAATAAAGTCTTCCTCCCCACTTGAACTGTTCCGGTACGCAGCCGGTGAGTGACATAGTGCACCCAAAACTCCGTCGCAACGTAAATTGAATAGGAGACGACCTGAGGCAGGTACAACTCCTGTAGCATGCATAGCCAGATCCAATGGCTCTCTGTCTCGGTAGTATAGAATGTAGGTGTCATGCAAGGACGTTAATCAACAACACAATGTGTATTGTCGATTATCACGTTTAGGATAACGACGTTTGTTATAAAGTGAAGTTAGTGAGAGACTTGTGTACAAGTTCTCGGTACAATAAAACGCTGGTATTTAATCCACTGGTATTGTAGTGTTGTATGCGTGGGACATACACGTTGTTAGCATCATTCACGCATATGAAATAACACAACAGTGCACAAGAGTAAATCAACACTTTACATTAATTATCTTGGTCGTTAATTCAAACAACAGATAGCACACAAGCCGGTGTAATCCGGTAGAAAACAGGTTGCAAGAATCCCATACCGTTCACCGTAGATTGCAGTTGATTATACCCAGGTCACATCTGGTCAAGTATAGTCCTAGAATAGGTTTAACTGAGAGGGTTAATTTATGTTACCCTTGTATATTAATTTTATCGGATTGTTCAACAATTCCTTAGTTGTTATTTCATTGAGGTTTATTTCTTAATACTTAGTTAGTTTCTTGAACTTCTTAATCTTACTAACAATTAAGGTTTCTTATTTCCAACTCATATTCTCAATGAATAGTTTATATGGTGTGGTAATTCCTTTTAATTACCTTATGATTTAATGTATAATATTTCTTTATTCCTCCTTGATTTATTTATAAATCCTTTAATGTGTATATTATTCATATACTATTTATGTTACATATTTTTAGTGGTCTAGATGACATAATGACTTTATAATTTCTTAACTATATTTATATGCCATACATGGGCATAATATTCTTATAGTTTTTATTATTCCCCTTTTTAACTATAAATAATATTTATTGGTTACCTTTAATTTCCTTATAACTATATAAGCCATAGTTTTAATTTCATAATTCCTTTAATCAAAATTCTTTCTTCTAATTCCTCCAAATATCCATATAGGACCTATATTTATTTAAATCTAAATTCTTACCCTTATATTTTGGTTATTGACAAAACAACCACATTAATTCATAAACTTTACATTTAAGTTCTAATCTCATTATATTATATAGTTTTAAATTCCTTATTAATTATTCTTACAAAGCCACCACTAATATTTTGGTATATAGCTTTTGAATATTATAACTTTCGAAAATTACAACTTAGCCCCTCTAATTCTCGGCCTCTATATATATATTTTCTATAATTACAATTTAACCACAAAATCTTATAATCTTTACATAATGCCGTATAAACTATAGTTTTAATTTTAATTCCCCATAATTGCCGAATATATATATATATATATTCTTAAATTACAAATCTAACCCAAAGTAATTCGGCTTTGTCATATACTTTCCATTAATTACATACTCACCCCAAAACTTTATAATAGTTACTTAATAACTTATAAACTATAGTTTAAATATTTAATTCCTCAAAATTTCGAAGGTGAACTTAATAATTCTCTTAATTATGATTTCGCCCATAATCAACTCCAAACTTTCATAATAAGTTTTATAAATTACATAATAGCCCAAAACTTTAAAAATTGTTATTTTAACACTTGTTTAAATTATCTAAAATTCATAAACTTAATTCTTAACCCTATATTATATCATATTTATCCCAAGGACACCCTTAACTCTCGGTTTTTATAGTATATGCACCAAACTATGTAAAAATTACATTTTAGCCACATAACTTAATTAATTAGCCATTTAAGCACTAGTAAAATATTTTTAACTCTCCAAACTTTATAATATAAGTTTATATACATAAGTAGCTCATTAAAACCTATTTTCACCAAGAACATTCGGCCATAATTAATAGGTTACTATATAGTATACAAAAGTAGATTTATATATCAAAACTATACGAAATTCATATGAGTTATATAATCATGTAAAAATTATTGTAATGTCTTAGATTGATTCTAGCTCAAAATAGAGTTTTTTGCCCTGACAAATCGGCTTGAATTTGTTTTTAACATAGATAAATTTTGTGACACAAAAATGTGTCTTAAGGTAAATATTTTCCATATATGTTATAGATTATATTTTTGGTATATTATACCATAGTTTCGGTTTTAGATACCCTAGATGTACATAATTTTTTTTACAATTTTAGAAGCTTAACCAAGCTTAAAACATAAAGATTAGCTTAGTAAACTTACTTATTAATAAAGGCGGTTAAGTGCTTGAACTCTTCTTGAATCTCCAAGCTTTCTCCAAAGGAATTTTGATGCTCCACTTCAGTTTTATGCAAGAGGTGAAGGTGTTTAGGAGTTAGATCTTTAACAAAGATCTTAAGTAGATTTGTAAGTAGTTTTTCAAGGATTTACCTTAAGCTTTTCTCCTTAGGATTTTGGCTTACTTAAGGTGGATGAAGAACAAACTTTCCTTCATGAAAATGAAGAAGAAAAGAACCTTAGAAGAAGTAGAAATCGGTTGCACATAAAAATGTGCTTTAAGGATTTTCAAGCATGAAAAATACCTTATGGTAACTTTGAGATGCTCCTTGGATTAATGTTGGTTTAGACAATCTCCTTGGAGTAATTGTTGATGCCGAATTGCTATGGTTGTGCTAGGAAGAGTTCTACTTCAAGGCTTGACAAGAAATGCTAGGAAATTACCTTAAAGATAAAGATAAAAGTTAAAACTCCATTAATGGACTTAAGAGCTTCAAAGGAATAAGATGAAGGAAGAAGAGAGGAACTTACCAAACGGTTGCAAGGAGGGAATGAGATGGGAATTGCAACCGTATAACATAAGGTAAGTTTGGTTGGTTTTTGTTTTGTTAATTTTTAATGTCAATTGACTAGTCTTTTCATTAGTTTATTCCATAGGTTATTGGCTCAATAAATGCCCATGTTCTATGCTCATTTTCAGCCATGATGCAAGACAAGGCAAGGTGGGAACAATTATGGATGCTAAATGACAAGGTAAGTTATGTAAGGTTCTTATTCTTTGATTTTTCAATGTTAAAGCTTGTCCTCTTCTACCCTTTTAGGTGGCCTGTTTTTAGGTCTGCTTGGAGCCTCTCAATCAGCAGCTTGGAGCCTTGGACAAGCATGGGATGGTCACTTACATTTAACAATTCAAAAAGTAGAATCTAGATCTACTTTTTGCTTTAATTATCTTTACTTTGTCAAGCTAACTGGCTTGTTTTCGGCAGGATTTCGACAGCATGGGGTCAAATGAGGCTTATATGCTTATGTCATTAAGTATTAGCACATGGGAAGGTGGTCACCATGTCTTAAGTCTTTTAATAAGCTTTAAAGGTAAATTTTATACTAGTTTTTAGGCAGAAAATCGGCCCCTATAGAGCACCTTTTTGACACTGCCTTCAATTGATTATAGGTTCAGTGCATCCCCATTTAAGACCCATAATTCGTAGCATGTCAAAAACACAAGGTAATTGCGTAAAACGCGTTTTAGTGACACCCGAAGTGCGTTTTGTGCTCTAAGGATATTTTGGGAGTAAGTTGTTCTTATGAGTCCCAAGTGTTTATAAACATTTATTACGGTAATAATGATTATTAAGGTGTTACATGGGGTTATATGGGGTTACTTCATCCCATGACATAATTTCCGAGCTATCATCGGGACACTCCCGAGGTAAAAAGGAGCGTTAAGAATTCCCTCCCCCGAGCACTTTGTTGAATTTGAGAAACTAGCTCGTGGGTTCTCTTTAGAATGATTATTAATGATGTTAAACTCTAGTAATGAATTTTATAGGAGTTCGTGCCGCCTCGCACCTCTCGGGCTTTTCGTGCTTTAAGGGGCGTGCGTGAGCACTCCCGAGCATTTTGCGTTTTTGACTGAATATAGCCTAGGGAATATGTTTGTATGTCATATAATGAGGGTATGACCATTTGGTTTGAGTTTTAGAAGGTCATATAAAGTTCATGCTTAATCGCATGTTCTAAGGCGTTTTACGCTTTATAGTGAAACGACTATTTTTTACGTAACGTTCTCATGCATTGGATTTGCATGAGTTATATGAATGGTTTATATGTGGATTATTTTCCATAATCATGGTTTTATAATGTTTTAGATTTGGGTATTTCAGAAGAGCTCATTTGGTTCTTCATTCATTCAGGTAAGGAAAGTGAAAGAAAAATCCACTTTCATCCATTTTTTCATATATGCCAAAAATTTGCCTCTTAGATGGCTTGGTTTCTCTTGTTCTAGCTGATTCTATTCCCCAAAGACTTGAGGAGGTCTTTCCTTGCTTCATTATGACATCCATTCCAAAATTCAAAGGTAACACACACTTTTAAGCTTAAACACATTTTTAACCTAGGATGATTCCTTAAGGTTAGTGTATTATTTAGCACTCATGAGGTCATGTATATTGATTAGAACATTGGCAGGAAATCTAAGTGGGTGGCCAAAACTAAACAGGAAACCCAAGGAGAAAATGTGAGGAGAAGCTGGAAAAACAGGTAATTACTTACCTTAAGGTGGTTTAAGGGTTTAAGGGGGGTAATTTAGATAAGTACTACTGTACTTAAAGCTTACATTAGTTAATGGGTTATATAACCAAGGAAAAACAATTTAAACAAGCTTATGAACTTGTGATTAAGGAGCCAGTGGAATGAGTTAGTAAGATAGTTTAAGATGGATTTTAAAGAGCATTATGACTACTATATGATTGATGGGTATTTACAGGTTGAACTTTATATGTGGGAAATTCAGTGTGTTAAAATTCATTCATTTAAGGGCCTAAGAGCCATGGTCATTTAAGAGCCTTAGTGCTATGCAATTTAAAGATTATTGCACTATATTGAGTTTTTTATGATGAGTTGATTAGGGTGAGAGTTATGATGAGAAAAAGGTTGATGTGTGTTTGAAATGATGAGAAAAACCATGCATATGGACATGATAATATACTAGAGAGCTTGGAAAAATTTGAATGGAAATAAGTTAACAACGGTGTTCTTGAGGAGTAGAACGACCTAGAGTTGTTTAGGAAGAATTAGAGGTTAATAGTGTGTATTTGTGTGCTAATATTGTGTACTAAGGATTTGAGTGTTCATGAATTGTATTAAGGGTGAAAAGCTAAATGTGGTGTAGAATATACTACAAAGTCATGTCAAAAGTTGGAGAGAAAACTAATGTTTAAGGTGTTAATAAGGAGATTTTATGATAAGGAAGTTCTAGTAATTCTATAGGAAATGGTGGACATGTTCTAGTCCTAATCAAAGGGTTGTTGAGTACTAGGAAGACCTAGGGATGTCTAAGGGGGACTAGGGGTTATGATGGTGAGTTTTATGCACCAAAACCATGGTTAAAGAAGCTAGGAAACTTGTACAAAGTTTGAAGGAAAATAAGGTATAATGACTTATAAGGATGTAAGCATGTGCTAGATTATATATGGCTTTGAGAAGTTTGAGTAAAGCAAATGGGTATGCATAATGAAGCTTGAGGAGTAGCTAAGATGGTTGGGAAGAAACATAATGATTAGTTGAGGTCTTAGGCAAAGTCACAAGAGGGAAGTGTAAGGAATCAAGTGTTAAGTGTAAGAATTTTGTAAGAAATTGAGTGTCAAGTTTGGTGATTTTTGAGGAAAGTTTAGTTCATGTTTTAAGGTGTTTAAGCATGTAGGAAACATGTGGAAAGATTGTGGAATGAGTGGGAAAAGATTGGGGTGAATTTGGAGTTCAAAATGAGGAGAAAAGCACTTTGGAAAATAGGTTCTGCTGTGGACCGCCCCTAGGGACCGCCCCTGTGGGGAGGTCCAGGCGAATCGTGTAGGAAATTAGCTTCTGGTTGGGACCGCCCCTGGGGGCTGCCCTAGAGGGGCGGTCCAGTGCAGAGAAAAAAAAAATTTTGGTTTTGGCTTCTAATGATGGGGGATTGAATGGTAATGGTTTTAGATGCTGTTTTGGCCTTGTTTGGTGACATGTAAAGGCCTTAAGAGGTGTAAACAAGTATGAGGGGTAATGAGAAGTGATTAACTTATATGATTAAGTTTAAATTACAATGACTTAGTGGTCCAACATTAGGGAGTGATGATGATTAGAAAGATAAGCATATAATGACTTAAGAGATTAGGGTAATGTGAGCCTCGATTTTAAACCCCTATCCTAGTTGATTCGAGTTGATTAGGATCTAATCGGGTTTTAGGTCCACTTATAGCCTAAGATTAATAACTATGTCATGCAACAATAATTATTAAAACCTAAGCTAGCTCACTGGAACCTATTATGAGTCGCCACCTAATTTTAACCTAGATCGAATTAGGAAAGGAGAGTTCGGGTTCGGGGGCTTGATATTCGACTTAATTAGGGTTCAATTACTTTCATTACCCTTCCTAGGTCGTTTTTCCTCTACTTGGTTTATTTACAGCTTATTGTGAGTCGTTTTAACCTAAGTGCGCGCTTCTGTTTTTTTTTTATTTTTTAGCATTTTTTGACAGAAAATTAAAGTGGAATTACAAGCTACTTAAACTAGCGTTTCGGAGGCAGAATTAGGTCAAATTGTGCTTACGTCCGTAGCCACGGACCAAACGTCCGAGACCACGGACCCCAGTTAACCTGAATATACAGAAAAGTCGAAATTAAGGGAAAACAAAAATTTGCAAAGTCCGGGGCCACGGACAGGCTGTCCGTGGGCCCGGACATCATTAGAAAAACCTAAATTTTGAATTTTTAAAATCCCGCCGCCGTCCGTGGGTGTCCGTGGTCTCGGACTACGCGTCCGAGGTCCCGGACCATAGGTCCGAGGTCACGGACCACCCACGGACAGGGGTTTTCAGAAGGTTCCCGAGTGTATTTTGAGCTCAAATTTTATGGGTGCGTAGCCTGAAAGATGTACAATACGTTAGTGGTCGAAAGTTCTCAATTTGAATTCGAATTATGCACGAAACTTGGTAAACAAGTTATTGGACAGAAGCTTGAATAAACAGCAATACAGAAGCGTACGAAGGTTAGTTTGAGCCCAAATTTTGAGGCAAGACAGATAATACCGTGGTGAATCAGGGAAGTGGAGCTTCTACCTGTTTTACCTTCGGATTCACAACGTTTCTTCACACCGGGATTCGTCGAGTGCTCCGTTGACGGCAGACCCGTGAGGATTTCGACCCAAGCTTCTGGTTGTTGGTTGTTCTTACTGTTCTTCACGTTTTAGAGGTGTTTTTGTGAGGTTTTGATGATTATTGGTGCTTTGGGGATTGGAAAACGTGTTTAGATGGTGATTTCGGGGGATTTTCAGTATGATTTGGGTGGCCGGGTGTTGGAAAACGTGAGAAGAGAGAGGAGGCCGTGTTTTCTGACTCTCTAGGGTTCTTCAGTATGTGAGGTTCTGATTTTATCCAAAAACCTATCCCCTTATATAGACTTTCTTAAAGATAAAGAGAATCTAGTAAAAGTAAGATTTTTCGATATTTTAACTAAGTAACTTCCCAAAGGAATTTTGCTATGAAATTTTAACCACATGTCAAGAATGGATATTATGAATTTTCTGAGGTGGAAACGAATTTTTTAAATGCTGGAGCATTTTTAAATTGAATTTCTCGTCAGATTCAGTCAGAAATTACTAGAAAATTATTGGAAATTCGAAAAATCAAAATTCCAACGCCATTATGCTTAAAATGTCATCCTCTATCATGGGTTAAAATATCAAAGCATTTCGAGCTGATTTGGGCACCCTTTGGAGGAGTGAGAAAGCCTATAAGAGAACTCAGAAGCCTTAAAAATTACGAAAACGCCCCTGACAATGACGAAACTGCTCCTCAGGCCCTGGAACACGCCGATCGGGCCGGAGTCTCTTACTGTTTGATGGAGATGGCTCTCACAACCTCGTAGACCTTAACCAGGGGGTCAAAATTTTGGGTATAACAGATTGCCCCCCGTCAACTGGACTTTGTAACGAATGTGAAAAGTCTGGTTGATGCTTGAGTGGTGCCCCAAAATTTTGGACTCCACAGAATCCTCCACGTTGTGTGAAACCGGGTTAACGATGCCCAGCAATTCGGAGGCGCTGACTACCTAAGCTACAAAGCATTGTCGAGCTTTTCTAAGGCGCTGACTACCTAAAGGTAATAATGAGGTAATGTCAGACTATTCTAAGGTGCCGACTACCTATAAGGATGATACGATATCAAGCTATTCTAAGGCGTTGACTACCTAAAATGATGATATGCTGTCGAGCTATTCTAAGGCGCTGACTACCTAAAGTGATGAAAATGATGTCAAGCTATTCTAAGGCGTTGACTACCTGAAATGATGATATGTTGTCGAGCTATTCTAAGGCGCTGACCACCTAAAGTGATGAAAATGATGTCAAGCTATTCTAAGGCGTTGACTACCTAGAATGTGAAAACTGGATGCAAATGCAAGAATGCTGAAATGCTAATGATGCAAATGATGCTGATGCTGATGATAATGCCGATGGTGTTGATGATGCTGATGATGCTGATGATGCTCGGATGCTTCTGGGGGACCGAAACCCGTGCCGATGCTCCTGGCTGGACCCAATGTGGACTTATTGCCATCGCCCCCAAGCCGGTGTGCAGGGATAACTCCTGGTAAAAACCCTGGGGACTTATTGCCTTTGCCCACCATTCGTTGATCCCAAAAATAAGTTGACATCGCAAAAGGAGGATTTATTGCCATCACCTCGCCAACTTTCTGTCGCCAGGTCTTGTGACGCGCCTGGGTAATGCAGCTAGGTCTTATGACGAGCCCATATGAATGAGATGAATGCAATGTGTTTAATGAGAGTGGGTAAGCTAAAAGGTAATGCTAGGTCTTACTACGAGCCTAAGGGAATGCAACTAGGTCTTATGACGAGCCTAAAGGGAGGTTCTAGGTCTTATGACGAGCCTAAAGGAATGCAACTAGGTCTTATGACGAGCCTAAAGGAATGCAACTAGGTCTTATGACGAGCCTAAGGGAATGCAACTAGGTCTTATGACGAGCCTAAAGGGTAGTTCTAGGTCTTATGACGAGCCTAAGGATGGTTCTAGGTCTTATGACGAGCCTAAAGGGTAGTTCTAGGTCTTATGACGAGCCTAAAGATGAATCTAAGTGAACGTGAGTAAGATGTATGATGGGTCTAAACAGATGTAGAAGGATTAGGGTTTATGTCAAACCTGGAAACGGTGGGGCTCAAGACGGGCCTGCGGGTGTTTGAGTTGTGAAGGTAGGGCTTAGGACGGGCCTGCAGATGTCTGAGTGTGAAGGTAGGGCTTAGGACGGGCCTGAGGGAATTTGATGTGGAGGTAGGGCTTAGGACGGGCCTGTGGAAATTTGATGTGGGGGTAGGGCTTAGGACGGGCCTGTGTGATATGAGGAGGGTTTGATCCTTTGGGTTTTGGATTTTTGGGACTCAAACGGTGTCTTTGTTGCAATTGTTGGGACCAACAATTGCCCCCAGTATTTTCCTTAAGGCAATCTGAGTTTTTTAGGATTTTATGGCAATCAATCGGAACGATCGATTGCCCCCAGCATTTTCTTTGATTAATCGCACAAAACAAGTCTCATACTTACAAGGTCAGGGTTTATCTTTATGTGGTGCTTTCTATCCTACACTCAAAGTGTTTGGTGCTTGCGCTCATGCCCTCCTTCTGGTCAAAAACATCTCAACCGTTGAATTTGACATTTGTTAGATTTACGCGTTCAACCTGTTACTTTCACGTGATTGGATACACAACCACTAGGTCGGAAGTCTTTTGAGCTTTTAACGTGGCTATGGGGTGTGATGAATGACAACAGGACAATGGAGGAATGTTTAGGATATGTGGAGCTATAAGGGTGACCAAAGCTGCAACTTGCGCCGTCTCTCGGACTTGCCTTCTTTGTCCTGAAGTCGTTTGGCTACTTCGTGATGACTTCGCTTACGAGCTTGGAACTCTGGATTTTTGAATTGTTCCTTGCATCCTTTCTCCTTCTTCCAATTTTTGATTTCTTCAAGGCTTTTCAGGTTTGCCTTTCTTCGATTTTCTTTCCTTTCGGGGTTCATGTGTTTCCCGGTTTTGAACTTTGAGAGCTGTTTTGATGCTAGCTCATTTGGATCCTGTGTCACTTTGGGACCATTTACGGATCGCTTTGTCATGCTGGTAGTGGTTTTGCTTCTTTGGACTTGTGAAGTTACTGTTCGGAAGTCGGGCTCCTTGCTTCCTTTGGTCACCGGGTCGGTTATTCATCATTGGCTGGCTTATTTCGTGGAGCCTGTAATGTTGTAAAAGAGGATGTATACGGAAAGCTCAGCGGGGGTACCTAGGGTTTAATATCAGGGTTCACAAGCTTTTGGTTGTGTGGTGCTGTACCTAGGTGCTTCGTCATCCCTAATAGTTGTGTATCCGTTCTTTGTTACTTTTCACAGGTTTAAGCGTAAATTTACAAATTATCTCCTTCGGTTGGAGTCATGCCGTTCACCTCACCTTTGGATGCGACCTCTCTGGAGTCGTGTAAAAATGACACGCTCTTTCTCTCTTGGTTTTACCGCTCAAGGCACTCTCGCGAAACGTTCACTCAGAGACTTGTTTGCGCATTTAAACAAAAGAAATAAACATTATCGCTCCTTAACCCAGATTGCCCCCAGTATCGTTGTGGGGTTTTTTTTTTCCTCGACAAGCCTTTTGAATACCCAAGTTATTTTGAGGAGGGGTGATTACATGTGTGGGGATGGTGGTGAGTAGTGATGGGGTGATTGCTGAGTGATTTATATTTTGCGTTTTTTTTGCGTTCACATGAACGAAAGTATACTCATTAGAACACGAATCAAAGAAGAGATTTTATTGATAATCAAAAGAAGTAACAACGACATTGAGTACCAACTAAATGGGAGAAACAGCTAAACAAATGCTACGCAAAGCAACAAAAGGAAAATAATAAAAAACCCCTAATGACCCCAAAGCGGAAGTAGATAACTAACAACCCCTAAACCATGATCTACTCTTCAAGGAACATCCAATCGGGCATCGTTTTCTCCTCCGCTGCTTTTTCTGTACCCTGTAAACATGGGGAACATGAGCACATGAATAAAGATGATAGTTCAATTGCTGAAATGAAAGATGGGTCCACTAACGCACCAAGTCCTTGACGACCAGGATTCGCTGCTGGAGATAGAACGTCTGGGATTCCTTGGAGATCCTTGCCAAGGCCCTTACCCTCTTGATAACCATACTTCTCCATGATAACCTTCCCTGGCCCAACCTTGAGTTTCTGAAGAGAAGTTGGGTCGGACTGCTCTGGAACAACACTGAACCTGCTCAGATGGGACGAGCCTTCCTCTTCAACCATGCAAACGGGCAACTCCTTCTGATGTGGTTCACCCCTAACGATATGAACCTTTCCGTCTCTTTTGAACTTCAAACATTGATGCACCGTAGAAGGGACGGCCTTCAAATCTTGAAGGAAATCCCGTCCCAGAATCAGGTTGAAAGAATGGGGAATTTGCAGAACCAAGAACTTCACTGGATGAACAACCGTCCCAAACTTGAGTGGAAGATCCAATAGGCCGAATACATGCCTTGGGTTATCATCATACCCTCGTAACACTATTTGGCAAGACTCAAATTTGTCATAACCCATACCCTCTGCCACTTTCAGAGGGCAGATGCTAACGTCTGCTCCTGTGTCAATGAGGACCTTTGGCACCTTGAAGGCCCCGCACCAAACAGTAATATACAATGCTTTTCCCGAGTGCTCGGAGATCTCGTTATCGTGAAAACTGATCTCCTCTTCCTGCTTCTGCCAAAGTGCCGCGACCATTCTTTCCGGGGCTAAACTCTCCTCTGGCCCACCCAAATGTTTGGCAATGGCCCGTCGATGCTCTGGCGAGATCGTAAGCAAAGACCAGATGGCCATGGGGATAGTTGTTGCCTTCAGCTTCTGAAGCAGTTCTCGTTCACCTGGAATTTCTTCAGCCACTGGGGAAGACGACATTCGCTCTTCCCCTTCTGACGGCTTTTCAGGTGACCCGTAATGCTTGCCTGACCGAGTAATGTGGGCATTTGCTGGGACAAAGCTGACCGTGGATGTGGGCTTCCGTCCTGCCCCTCGTGCTGGCTTTTCGTCATCCCAGAAGACAGTAAAAGCAGCGCACTGAACTTCGGACTCCGGAGTCTCGAGGTCATCCAAACGCTGATACCCCTGATCGATGAGGTCCTGGATCCGATGTTTCAGTGCTTTGCAATCATTGGTATCATGTCCTGCTAGCTGATGGTACCCGCAAAATTGACTGAGCCTATTCCCCTTTCGCGTCTCCCCATGGCGAGGAATGAGCGGTTGTATTAGCCCTTCATCCTGCAGCTCCTCAAAGGCCTGGCTTAAGGGACAACCAATGGGTGTGAATTCCCTTTCAGTTTTATGGGGAAGCTCCGGTTCCGGGGTTACAGTCCGGATTTTCCCTTCTTGGGCCAATAACAAAATTTTTGACCTCAGACTACGACAATCATCAGTGGAATGGCCTGTGAGTAGGTGGAAACGGCAGAACCGTTCAGGATATGCCCCCAGACACCGCCCACGAAACCGCGGGGCTTTAAGTTGAACTAAACCCCGTCCTAGAAGTATTCTCAGAATCTGACTCTGTGGCTGCTGTAGATCCACAATGGGCATCTGTGCGGCCTGCCCTTGTTGCAGCCCCTGATTCTCCGGTGGCTCGATCCCGTCCTCACTGGGGGCCAGATCTAATGGGATGATTTTCCGAGAGCATGAATGAGGGCTCTCGCTTCCCTTGCAGCCGACACGAATCCTGAGCTTAGCTCCTCCAAAGCACTTCTGTGGACAAAATTCTAAATAAGTAGTTTCCCTATCAAATCCGCGAGCAGGGCACTTCGATCGTTAACTCCAGACGACATCCTAGCTGTAAGGGGTGCTGCCTGTTTCAAGCAGAAAGATAAGTCAGCATTGCGGGAGTGAGACCGGGACTAAACTTAGGAACCCAGGCCGAAGGCTAGTGCGCTGCAATGAATGCCGGACTCCGAAATTTTGGGAGAGTCCGCTCTGGACCACACTTTTGGGTTACAAGATTCGTTGGTCCTACGAGTGGGCTTTGCAAGGGTCAGGCTTGTAGCAAGAATCAACTTTAGAGGATTTTTCCGTTTTTGGGGTGACCGAAGTATTTGGACCATGAAAATCCCTTTAAATGTTTTATTTGGGCTAAAAGAGGTTGATTTTATCGATGCAGACATTGGGCCTGAAGCCCAGAGAGAAAAAGAACATATGCACAGAAGTCTTACGTAAGGTGGTAATGCAAATGTCCTCACAAGATGACTCAGTCCAACAGGTATAGATCGATCCGGAGAGGTGCTTGGGGCGCGGGCCCAGGTTACCACAAAGGAATAGGGCTTGCGCGCTATTCTCTTTGGGCCACCCCACTTTTTCACATCACCTGAAGGTGTGCGTCTACGGTCGGGTCTTTGACTGACCAAACAATGGGCTTGGTAAGGGTACTGCCAGGAAAATGCTTGGGGCTAAAGCCCAGGTATTAAGGGGGTGTGGTTAGACGACACCCTCCTCTTTTCCCCCACTTATTCACATCACCTAAAAGGTGTGAGTCCCTGACAGGGGACCCTCAAACGGGTCCCGGGGTAGAACCGGTTTGTGTGGACCCTCGCTCTCATATGATGCAAGGGTGCAAAAATTAAAGTGCGCACAGAAGTAAACAAGCAACATAGTAAAGGCCATAAATAAACATTTTCAAGTTAAGCCCTCTTTCTTAAAATTAAACAAGTTAAAATTAAGAAGTAAATCCCCAGCAGAGTCGCCAGTCTGTGAGCCTCGATTTTAAACCCCTATCCTAGGTTGATTCGAGTTGATTAGGATCTAATCGGGTTTTAGGTCCACTTATAGCCTAAGATTAATAACTATGTCATGCAACAATAATTATTAAAACCTAAGCTAGCTCACTGGAACCTATTATGAGTCGCCACCTAATTTTAACCTAGATCAAATTAGGAAAGGAGAGTTCGGGTTCGGGGGCTTGATATTCGACTTAATTAGGGTTCAATTACTTTCATTACCCTTCCTAGGTCGTTTTTCCTCTACTTGGTTTATTTACGGCTTATTGTGAGTCGTTTTAACCTAAGTGCGCGCTTCTGTTTTTTTTTTTTTTTAGCATTTTTTGACAGAAAATTAAAGTGGAATTAAAGCTACTAAACTAGGTTTCGGAGGCAGAATTAGGTCAAATTGTGCTTACGTCCGTAGCCACGGACCAAACGTCCGAGACCACGGACCCCAGTTAACCTGAATATACAGAAAAGTCGAAATTAAGGGAAAACAAAAATTTGCAAAGTCCGGGGCCACGGACAGGCTGTCCGTGGGCCCGGACATCATTAGAAAAACCTAAATTTTGAATTTTTAAAATCCCGCCGCCGTCCGTGGGTGTCCGTGGTCTCGGACAACGCGTCCGAGGTCCCGGACCATAGGTCCGAGGTCACGGACCACCCACGGACAGGGGTTTTCAGAAGGTTCCCGAGTGTATTTTGAGCTCAAATTTTATGGGTGCGTAGCCTGAAAGATGTACAATACGTTAGTGGTCGAAAGTTCTCAATTTGAATTCTAATTATGCACGAAACTTGGTAAACAAGTTATTGGACAGAAGCTTGAATAAACAGCAATACAGAAGCGTACGAAGGTTAGTTTGAGCCCAAATTTTGAGGCAAGACAGATAATACCGTGGTGAATCAGGGAAGTGGAGCTTCTACCTGTTTTACCTTCGGATTCACAACGTTTCTTCACACCGGGATTCGTCGAGTGCTCCGTTGACGGCAGACCCGTGAGGATTTCGACCCAAGCTTCTGGTTGTTGGTTGTTCTTACTGTTCTTCACGTTTTAGAGGTGTTTTTGTGAGGTTTTGATGATTATTGGTGCTTTGGGGATTGGAAAACGTGTTTAGATGGTGATTTCGGGGGATTTTCAGTATGATTTGGGTGGCCGGGTGTTGGAAAACGTGAGAGAGAGAGAGGAGGCCGTGTTTTCTGACTCTCTAGGGTTCTTCAGTATGTGAGGTTCTGATTTTATCCAAAAACCTATCCCCTTATATAGACTTTCTTAAAGATAAAGAGAATCTAGTAAAAGTAAGATTTTTCGATATTTTAACTAAGTAACTTCCCAAAGGAATTTTGCTATGAAATTTTAACCACATGTCAAGAATGGATATTATGAATTTTCTGAGGTGGAAACGAATTTTTTAAATGCTGGAGCATTTTTAAATTGAATTTCTCGTCAGATTCAGTCAGAAATTACTAGAAAATTATTGGAAATTCGAAAAATCAAAATTCCAACGCCATTATGCTTAAAATGTCATCCTCTATCATGGGTTAAAATATCAAAGCATTTCGAGCTGATTTGGGCACCCTTTGGAGGAGAGAGAAAGCCTATAGGAGAACTCAGAAGCCTTAAAAATTACGAAAACGCCCCTGACAATGACGAAACTGCTCCTCAGGCCCTGGAACACGCCGATCGGGCCGGAGTCTCTTACTGTTTGATGGAGATGGCTCTCACAACCTCGTAGACCTTAACCAGGGGGTCAAAATTTTGGGTATAACAGGTAAGTAAATGATTTTTAGTGTTCAAGATTAAGTTTATAAGAATTTAAGAGGTGCTAAATGGGGATTGATATGTAATGATAATATAAGGTTGTTTAAGACATGTTTGGTGAGTAACAATGATAATTAAGTGGGTGAATAAGTATAAGGTATTAGGAGAAGTGATTCACTTAAGATTAAGTTTATAAGAACTTAAGTGGTGTTAGATGGGGATCATTAGTGACCAAGTGAGTTAAGTAAGTTAGCTTTGTTGGAAAAGTAATTAACAACCTAAAATTGAATGAATGTTTTAGGGTTTGAGAATTTGGACTCCAGAGGAGAGTATGCAACCGAACGACCAACGGTGAACGGTACAGTTCTTTTTGTGACGTGCTTGCTAACGAGGTGTCCCTCGACTTGTGTGCTATTTGTTTTGTGTGCTCACTAAACAAGAATAAGCATGCAACCGGAATATTATGTTGATTGTATTTTTGTGTGATGTTTGAAAACTAACACAACTTACGTGAGAACTTACTAACTAGTGTTTAGTAAGTGTTGTGTGAGATTAAGGAACACTCCCTAATATTAGTTTGTTAATAACCGAAAGAGGTTAAACAAACAAATGTCGCATTGAGACTACTACTAACTTTAACTTTGGGGGGAGTGAGGAATCCGGAATGGTGCCGGCACATGTGTATTGGGGGAGGTCAGTATCCTTATCAGATACCGACTTCCAAATATGACTTGTCTTCAGACTCGTCGCCTAGAGTCGACATATAGACTCGACCTCCTCGAACTACTTGTTTTAGGAGGGAGGCATGCTAAGATGGCGTGGGGGGATCTAGCCTACATCCCCAACAATTTAAGAATGTTGTTTATTGCCGGTAAGTGACCTGCTGCTGGCTAGGGTTAACCAAGCCCTACGAAAATAAACAACGAACTAAGGGCTAACCAGTTCTAATGAGAGAACGGTTGGCATATATAAGATAAGGTTGAGATAAGTTGCAACCATTCCTATTTAAAGGATGGTTTCTATTATAAGACTGAGATGAGCTACATCCATTCCTTTTTAAAGGATGGTTGTTTTCTAAGACTAAGATAAGACTAAGATTGAGGTAAGATAAGGATGGACTAAGATTAAGAGGAAACGTAACTTAAGGAGTGAAATAATTGACTCACTAATTAAGGGAACGCATTTAAGTCGTTCATTGTGTTTGAACTTTGATTGTTCATAATTGGTTTATGGTTTATTGCACTTTCTATTATGTTGTGCATCTAATCAACCTCCATGCTATCGACAATTAGTCGTCGTAGCCACGTTAGCTTGGGGACCATGAGAGGATCGTACCAGCATTCGTGCTGACCCCCTTTGGGGGCTGTTTTTACTACACAGGTGAACGTCAAGAGGCGGTCATCGCGAGAGTAAGATGGGGTACAAGCGTTACAGGTTGTGTGGCCTACGAGTTGTGCATGTACACTCGTATGGCAATTTGAGTTAGTAAGATGTATAGGGTGTGAGGGGATTGTAAGAAGGATATGTATTTGGTTAAGATTTGTATGTACTATTGTTTGGTATATTCTGTAGTCAGACCGTGGCAAGGTCCTGGAATGTATTTGAATCCGCTGCAGAGTTTGTATATATGGTGATAAGTTTGCGATAACCACGATTGGATCGAGATGGGGTGTTACAAGTTCAAGTATTTAATCATCCTTGGTTAAGAGTAAGTTTATTAAGTTAATTTTTAATGTATTAAACTTTGTTTAAGCTCTCAAAAATTTTACGAAAATTGTGTACACTTCCTTAGATTATTAAAACCGAAACTATGAGGTAAGATATACCAAAATATAACTCATAACATACATGGTAAAATTATTATCTTATGATATAATTTCATGTAAAAAAAATAAATGGTAAGTTTATTTTATGGCCGAATCACCTAAGGGAAATATGCTCCATTTTGATGTAATATTATGTCTAAGAACTTATATTAATTTTTAGACAAATATTACAACTTATAAATCTAGTTTTAGAAACTATATACTATGAAATGATTATTTCTGGGAGCTTATGAAGAAAAATGGTTATTAAAGAGTTATATAAGTATATAAACTTATATTATGAATTTTTGGTGAGTTAAAAATAATTACTAGTGTTTAAATGACTAGTTTAATAAGTCATGTGGCTAAATTGTGATTTTTATAAAGTTTGGGGTACAAAAGGTAACTATCGTGAATAAAATGTGCCATTGGTATAATTATGACATAACATAAGGTAGGAATTAATATTATGAATTTTGGTTAAATTAAACAAGTGTTTAAGTGCTAAAATAACATTTTATAATGTTTTGGGGCAATTTTGTAATTTCAGGAAAAGTTAGTGTAAAACCGGAATTATATATATTTCTGGTTATATTAATGTATTAAGTATGAAAATAGTCTTTGGTCAAAGTACTGACCAAAAACTTTGGGTTAAATTGATTTATGACATAAAATATTAAGTTTTTAAAAGTTTTTGGGGTTAAATTGTATATATAGGAAACTATATGTAAAGGCCGAAAATTTATGTGGCCATTTGGTGATTAATGAAAGTTAATGTGTTCAATTTATAAATACCGAATTTATAAGGATTGATTTCTGATTCAATTAATTAAGAAATTAAAATGTACTTTATAGTATAATGTAAAGTTTATAAAATAATTGTGGTTATAATGAAAATAACTGAAAGTATAAGTGTACTTATGGGATTATAAATTATTATAAGTCCTATATGGCTACTTAGAGGAATTACAAAAAGAATTTATGATTTGAGGATTTATGAATTGAAAACTATATGTTATATATGCATAAGTCATTTATTTATAAAGAGATAATATTATTTGGGCTTATTTTGTAATTAATAAGAACTTTTGGAAATTCCTATGAAATACCCCAAACCTAAGTATGCTAAGTAAACATCAAATTATGATGTAGTAAGGATAAAATATGCCTTAGAAAGATTGGTAGACAATTTAAACCAAGGAGAACACAAGAAAATGCCTTAAAGGCAATCTGGGCAAAAATGTGCTCTAAGCTTGGAGTGACTTTGATTAGCACCCAAATATCATTATAAGACTTTAGTAACATGCTAATGGACATGTTAAATCAATTATTAAAGAAAACCAAGCTCAAAAACAAGCTTAAACACAAAATGTGCTTTAAGACTCCTTAAAGCACCTTTTTGAGAAATTGTTTTAGAAATGGGTTTTGAGTGGCTAAATGCCTATGATTACATCTTAATCAACATGCGTGCTAATTATTATCACATTAAGAAGTCTAACTCAATGAGAAATCAAAATTTTCACAAATATGTGCACTAGTTTGTGAATAGTAATCAAATAGTGCCTAGTTTAGTCATAAATCAATTAAGTGTAATTAAGTGGTCAAAAAAGACCATGACCAGCCTAAATCAATAAGGGGGCCGGTTTCTAAGAGGATGAGCCACCATGAGTAGCCAAATAATATTAGAAAAGAAGAGGGAAAACTAAGAGGTTACTATTTGCTTTTAGAAAACAAATATCTCACACTTGCTTTTAGCTTCTCTCTCTCCTCCTTTCTGCATTCTTCATCTTCTCCATCGGTTTCTCTTGCTCTCTCCCTTCTTCCTCACATAAACAAGCAGCTCCATGCTAGCTCCATCTCCTCTTGACTATTACTTACTCATTTTAGCTCCAAATCAAAAACTAAACACATATTATTCTTAGTTAGCTCAAGCTCTAGCTTTCTATCTTTACAAAATTGGAAAAGCTTCCTTTTGGAGCCATGGAAAAACTCCATTGATGGAGGAAAATCAAGTTTGAAGAGCCCATGTGGTTCTCCATTCATTCAAGGTAAGAAAAATGTAAGAAAAATCATCTTTCCATCATTTCTCCACATTACCGAAAATTACTACTCATGGGGCTTCATTTTTATGCCTTGTTCTAGCTTGCTTTATATTCTCCAAGGGCTATAGGAGGTCCTTCTTGATTCATATCCAAGCCTACTTTAAGACTTCAAGGTAAAACATTCATTTTAAGACCTTAAGACACATTTTTAACCTAGGGTTTACTCCTTAAGGTTAGTGTATTGTTTAGCACTCATGAGAGTCATTGTATATTTATTAGAACATTGGCAAAGGAAATTTAATGGGAGGCCGAGATTCATTCAAGAAGAAGGTCTAAGGAGGAAGTTAAGATAAGCTTGAGAAAACAAGGTAAAATGCTTACCTAATGGTGGTTTAAGGTTTAAGGGATGGTATTTAGATAAGTACCAATGTAGCTTAAAGCTTACATTATGTAATGGGTTATATAACCTAGGAAAAAGGAATTTAAACAAGCTTATGAACTTGTGATTAAGGAGCTAATGGGAATGAGTTAGTAAGATAAGTATAAGGTGAATTAAGAGAACACTTATATTGCTATGGGAGCATTGTTGTGTGTATTTGCAGGTTGAAAGCTTTTATATGTGGGAAATTTAGTGTTTAAGTTTAAGTCATTTAAGGGCCTAAGAGCCATGTCATTTAAGAGCCTTAGTGCTATGCAATTTAAGATTATTACACTATATTGAGTTGTTGCGAATGAGTTGATTTGGGTGAGAAAACAAGATGAGAAAAGGATTGATGTGTGTGAGTTGGATGAATGAGGAAAACAATGCATTTGGGCATGATAAAATACTAGGGAAGCTATGGCGAAATTTGAGTAGAAAACAAAGTGTTTAAGTGGTGGTGGTGAGTTAATATGCCCTAGGGTTTACTAGCGATCATTAAGAGGAATTTGAGTGGAAATGAGTTAACTAAGGAGTTCTTGAGGTTTAGAATGACCTAGAAATATCTATGAGGAAATTAGGGTTTAGATGGGTGTATTGAACACACCAAAGTCATGGTAATGGGAATGGTGAGACTTGTGCATAAATTTGAAGGAGGTGTATAATGCTTTAAGATGATTTAGGTATGAACTAGGGAATATGACAATGAGATTTTGGGAAGCTTGTGTAAGTGAAGCGGATGCTAGTGGTGGAACAATAAGGTTATAGTGGATGGTAATGAGTGGACTTGGGTGATGGAAGTGAAAATTGAAGGAGAAGGATGTAAATTGTCAAGGAAAACGACTAGGAATGTATAAGAGCGCATGATCATGAGAATGGTGAGTAAGTTGCATAAAAGAGGTGGAGATGTCTAAGGAGGGTGTAGGATGGTCAAGGTAAAGAAGAGCAAGTTTAAGGTGCTAAGAAGATGGGAAGAAATGTATAGGTAAGTTCATGAGTTTAGGTTGATGACTTGCAAAAGGAAAAGAGAGGAATTTGTGCATGGATATGCAACATGACCTGAGGAAGTTTTGGTAAATGAATTTAAGGTGGGAAATGATGTTTATGAAGTGGTCAAACTGTTAAGGAGGGAACACTTGGGTTGGTTGAAGTTTTGGTAAGGTTACAAGTTGGAAAGGTAAGGAATTATATGATAAGTGTTAGGAGTTTTTGTAAGAATTTGGTGAATGTTTAAGAAGATCTTTGGAAGTTGTTTTAATGGGCTTGGTGGATGTTATAAGGAGGATTTAATGTGCCAAGATGGTGTTAGACCTATTAGTATACTTGTGGAAGAGTTTGGAGTTGAAAGAACAATTTAAGAGAAAAGTATGTAGTGGACCGACCCAGGGTCCGACCCAGTTTTGGGTTGGTCGGGCCATGTTGAGCCACTCGGAATGTCTCTGGACTGGACCGACCCAGAGGGTTTTGGGTCGGTCGGCTTAACTTTGGGTCGGTCGGGCAAAATTTAACATAGGAAATGGGTTCTGTAATGGACCGGCCCAGAGGGTTTGGGTCGGTCGGTCTAGCTCTGGGTCGGACGGACGGTTTTCAAAAGACGGAAAAATTTCTGAGATGGACCGACCCATAAGGTTGGGTCGGTCATGGGTCGGTCTAAGAGAATTGTTCGAACCAGAAAGTTACTGGAATGGACCGACCCAGGGGTTGGGTCGGTCGGTGGGTTGGTCGACCGTTAAGACTTTAAAAAAAAAAGAAAGAAACCCTAAGAGAGTTTAGTGGTATTAATGGTACCCCATTAAGAGGGCAAAGATTATTAGAGGTATAAAGACCTAAGGGATTAGGTTAAGTATAAACTTAAAAGTTTAAGGTTAAGCTTGTAAGATTAAGTTGTAAAACTTAAGAGGTGTTAGGTGGGGATCATTAAGTAAGTTGATTAAGGTGAAATAAGTTAAGTGATGTATAAGCAATTAATAACCTAAAACTGAATGGATGTTTTAGGATTTGAGAATGTGGACTCCGGAGGAGAGTAAGCAACCGAACGACCAACGGTGAACGGTACAGTCTTCTTGTGACCTGCTTGCTAATGATGTGTCCCTCGGCTTGTGTGCTATTTGTTTTTGTGTGCTCACTAAACAAGATAAAGCATGCAACCGGAATATTATGTTGATTGTATTGTTGTGTGATGTTTGAAAACTAACACAACTTACGTGAGAATTTACTAACTTCTGTTTAGTAAGTATTGTGTGAGATTAAGGAACACTCCCAAATATTAGTTTGTTAATAACCAAAAGAGGTTAAACAAACAAACGTCGCATTGAGACTACTACTAACTTTGACTTAGGGGGGGGGGGGAGTGAGGAATCCAGAATGGTACTGGCACATGTGTATTGGGGGAGGTCGGTATCCTTATCAGATACCGATTTCCAAATATGACTTGTCTTCAGACTCGTCGCCTAGAGTCGACATATAGACTCAACCTCCTCGGACTACTTGTTTTAGGAGGGAGGCATTAAGATGGTGTGGGGGGATCTAGCCTACATCCCCAACAATTTAAGAATGTTGTTTATTGCCGGTAAGTGACCTGCTGCTGGTTAGGGTTAACCAAGCCCTACGAAAATAAACAACGAACTAAGGGCTAACCAGTTCTAATGAAAGAACGGTTGGCATATATAAGGTAAGGTTGAGATAAGTTGCAACCATTCCTATTTAAAGGATGGTTTGTATTATAAGACTGAGATAAGCTACATCCATTCCTTTTTAAAGGATTGTTGTTTTCTAAGACTAAGATAAGACTAAGACTGAGGAAAGATAAGGTTGGGCTAAGATTAAGAGGAAACATAACCTTAGGAGTTAAATAAATAACCCTCTAATTAAGGGAACACATTTTAAGTCGTTCATTGTGTTTGAACTTTGATTGTTCATATTTGGATTGTTGTTTATTACACTTTCTATTATGTTGTGCATCCAATCAACCTCAATGCTATCGACAATTAGTCGTCGTAGCCACGTTAGCTTGGGGGGCCATGAGAGATCGTACCAGCATTCGTGCTGACCCCCTTTGGGGGCTGTTTTTACTACACAGGTGAACGTCAGGAGGCGGCCGTCACGAGAGTAAGATGGGGTACAAGCGTTACAGGTTAAGTGTGGCCTACGAGTTGTGCATGTACACTCGTAAGGCAATTTGAGTTAGTAAGATGTATAGGATGTGAGGGGATTGTAAGAAGGGTAAGTATTTGGCTAAGATTTGTATGTACTAATGTTCGGTATATTCTGTGAGTCAGACCGTGGCAAGGTCCTTGAGTGCATTGAATTCCGCTGTGACATTTATATATATGTTGATAAGTAGTGAAACCACATTTGGATTGAGACGGGGTGTTACAAAAAGTGGTATCAGAGCGTAGTTACGCTCTGAAGACAAGAATTACCGAACTTAGGAGAATACTGAGGTTGAGTTTGAGTTACAGGTTAAGGGTTGAGTGTTAGAGTGAGAGGTGCGTTAGCTAGGACTTCCTGGTGTTTACCGGATATCCATAGTACCTAAGCCCGCCCTCCACATCCCTAACTTTGAACACGTGGAACAACGCCAGAGAGAAGAAAGCCTTCTCACTCGGGAAAAACCCGATCTGGCAGATAGCTAACAGTAAGCAATACGAAAATATCTTGTCGTACGACAGTTTACAAGAACTTGGAGGTTTTAATGGAGCGCAACAGTGAAGCAGGCGCTACCAATGGAATTCAACCAGTAAGGAAACGGAAATTACCGGCAACATGGGTCGACATGCTATGCAGTTGAAATAACCCGCCATACCAATGGTAAGAAAAGCACTATAAGTGCAATGGTTAAGAAAAGATAAGTGACATGAGTACCGGACAGTGGTCCAAATGAGCATAGCAGTGGGATAATATAAATCTTGAGGGTTAAGATTACTGGAGAGACCAGTTTGAAACGGGAACATAAAATCCCATACAATGAGAAAGGTTACAAACCTGGCCGACATAGCGCAGACGACGACGAAAACACATACAAACTGTATATCGGAATAGGACTACGATGTAGTGCCTAAAGGAGAATCATTACTTAATAACCCCGACATAATGTGTGGAAACGGGAGCGAGGATTAAGACGCAAGAAAATAACGAGGGGTTCCCTCGGAAAGAGGAATGCCCTGATAAGTGACAGCACTGTCAAAACGGCAAGGAAACTGCTAAACGGTCAGTTATCCAAACTAAAGAACATCGAAGGAGTCCCGAGGACTACCAAAGATATAAAATGTTAGGAGGAAGTACCATTACTAATGCGCACAGTACCGGTAACCCATCATGCATGGCGCACTTGCCATAGCAAGTGCTACCACGGTTAAGCTACACGGAAAGCCATCATGGCGAGATAACAGAACGCTACAGTTGTAGTACACACTAATACCGGATTGTAAATCTATAAGAACGGGAAAAAGAGACCTTGGGAGGGCATGACGGCCTGACCATGATGAGATGAGTCGACACACTAGGTAGCAGGGAGCTGAACTTGGAGGAATACCTAACAACATAAATTTTAGCAACAGTACAACCTACTACAACAACAACCGACAGTACGGGTATGAACACCAATAACAAACCACGGGGAGAGAAAACCGAGCAAAAACGCTATGTAAGCAATAACATACAAGGAATGCATTACAAGATACAATGGAGACCATTGACACAACGTCTTCCAACAGGAACGAGATAAGACACCTAGAGTGATGACTAAGAATATCAGTAATAAACCTTCTTCATGAAGATGTTAGTAAACCCCGGAAACAGGGACAGAGGGAATAAACTTAAGTTATAACCTACCAAGGGTTAAGGACATACAATTCCGACAAAGGAAAGCTTAAAAGACTACCCCCACAGAGCGGGCATAGTCAAACCGAACAAACTGATGAATGACAGTTAATACTGTTTGTCTAACTCATTAACACCCAAGTATGATTGATCATCAACGGGTGGCGTAGTCAACGGAAGTTGAACGAAGCGTTGAGATGGAAGTATAAGACGACAGGATGATATCCAACTTGGACACCGTAAGGCAAACGCCTAATACGAACCTAACCTTGATTGCTAAAGGACATAAGTCTAGTAAAATGACAGTATTTTCGAGGACACTAAGTAACCCCAGATCACCTGAATGAACTTCCATAGCAGGAAGCAGGATGCAACAAGTTGTAAGGAACCTAACGGTGGATAGTGTTCAAAGAACCCGAAACGTATGGAGATAACCTACAGATGAGTAAGAGTACTAGGATTGAACCGAGCACCGGCTCTCACCCAATGACATTAAGCACTAAGAGCCTACGAGCTAAGGATGTTAACCACATCAGAGCCCGAGGCGCAGTAAGTTGTAAGGAAGCTTATTTCAGCTATGAATGAACTACAATTCGTAGATAAGAACGGTTGTCAACCTATAACTTAGATTGTATAAAAATTGCCAGGAAAGGGCACCAATAAGAATAAAGGGATAATGCTAAGGACAGGGGCGGAGAACGAACCATTCCTTTTAGGGTGGGGATACCTCTCCTTGTTGTGAGGCCATGAGTGGGAATAAACCCCTCAAAAGGGCTTTCATTTATTAAAGATGCAATACACTTTGGTTAGAGAATGGAGAATGTGAACCTTGAGATTACCTTAGGAAGTACCAAATACACTTGAGTAATAAGGAAGGCTGCAGAGCCAGACCTCATATCCAACACCCGAGATAAAGAATCAGTAATCATCAGAGATAAACATTGTGAGTGCACCGTATGGCACGTCAAGTGACCAACGCTCAGAAGAGCTTGTGACTAAACGGATGACTTCTTCAGTAACCGGTTAAATTACATGGTAAATAACATCATAAAGGATGAAAGAATGTGAGAGAAATTAGGCTACTTATAAACCTGAGATTGAAGCAGAACACCTCCATATTAAGAGATAACCATGTTACAGCACGGTATGACAACCGCCAAACACCGAAATTAGAGAACTCCCAGTGTGTTTACACCAAGAAGGGATTGAATATAAGATAAGATGTTAGAGTAAATGAGTAAGTAGTTGCGCCATCAACGGGCAACATGGTAAAGGCCAACTACCACGGTATAGTGGTCGTGAGAACAATATTTATATAAGGGGATTAAGTCATGGTGCACGGTAAAGCGACCGTTATGTATGAGCCGTCAAATATTAACACTGAGGCAATTAGATTTATGAGTTAAGACCAATATAAGTAAGGAAATAAGATGGCGGACGAACTGTGCATTAATGCCAGTAGTCTAGACCGTTTGAGCTAAGATTTCACAGGAAGCACACTACCCATTCCTTAAGGAACTGGAAGTGCATTCCTAGTAGAAAAAATATGAGAAAGAAGATAAGAGGCTCTATGGAAAGAGACCTCAGTCACTAAGAGACCGAGTCAGTACGGGATACAGAAAGAACTAGAGCATACAACAGAATACTTCATAGTTAGCAATGGTTAAACGTGTGACGGACACTACGAGTTTACTAAAATGAGATGTGGGACGACTGCACCCCACAGGGCTTGCAGGCCTGACACGCTCATTTATGAGTTAGTCGGGTAAGTAGTAATGTACCAGTAAGGTACCCCATGCATGTGGACGAGTGGTGTAAGGAACACGGGAAGTAGTCGACTCCGTACCATGGACAACGACGCAAGATCAGACAAGAGCAGCTACTACCACAAACAGTTGAAGAAAAGGAATTTAGTTGAACCAACAACACAAAGGAACCAGAGAACAAATAATTAAAAACTATGAAGTGCGAGAAGCACGGATTGTTAAGTACAGACATTGGACATGTCTTAAGAAGTTAAGGATAACCTGTACAACACAATAAGCACTAAACAGTAGTATCAGATTAAGAATCATCCTCTGACCAAAGGTCAGTTGAAAAGAACGATTAAGACACTTATGAGAACGCTAAGAATTTGAACATTAGATCTCCAAAGAGACTGGATAGACAAGCTACAACTCATTAAGGCCGTGTATATAAAAAGATAACACGTGTCCACTGAGAGACCAATATTCCTAAACTGTAAGGAGGCAGAAGGATATACAATACTATAAAAGGATAAAAGAGGCAAACTAAGCCTAAGCTTATCAGAGTCGTGCAGCGGAAGCTAGCGGACCGGCAACTTAAAAGAGGTTTCACATACCTGATGAACGCGGAAAGGGAATGATATACCACACATCTTCCGATGGAACAAATATAAGATTTAGCAACTGAATGCTTTAGTATCTTTGAGATTAGACCAAACTAAGTTAAGAATATGGTATAAGTACCGTTAAGAATCCTCGATACAGAGACTAAGTCATTAGCATAGTTATGACCCTCTGATCGAATTATATGTGAGATAAATGACATGGAAGCTAGAATGCTTGGTGAGAATTAGACATCTTGAACCTATGTTCAAGGATGGTATCATGTTGATTACGTGGGCGTAATCCATTTTTAAGGGGGGTAGAGCGAAAACCGCTTAGCGTATGTTTTTGTACTGAGTACGTAAACTACGATGTGCATAGCACAAAAGAATTGGAGAATTTGTTTGACATAAACATTTTGAGATAAATTATGGTTATTGCGCACAAAAGATGTGAATACGATACATATTAAGTACCTATCTTGTTAACTCCGGTGTGAGTACAAGTTAAGAGAATTAAGGAAGAGGATTAAGGAGACTTAAGGAATATGGAATATATGAGATATGGGTCGGTATGAAACTACATGTGAGATAAGAATAAGATAACACTATGAGATATTATTTGATAGGAGAATGAGTATGAGGAAGAAGATAGTAATGCTATGAGATATAAGATGGTGAGAATTGATATGAGAATGATATAGAACTTAGTAAGAATGAGAGCCTTGAGGTAATTACTAAGAGATGAACTAGGAATGATTGATGGACTGAGTCCACACCTTGGAGATGTATTGATTACGATTAGAAAGACTAAAAAGATAGAAAATTGGACATGAGTGAATTATTTGATGTTTGAAAATGACGTGGGAGGTGGAACTTGATTTTCTAGGGATCAAGGGAAGCCGAACACAAATTGGGGTGGAAGGATAGTTCAAATTGATGCTGATTACATCAGGGTTGGATGATTCCTGAAACTCCCTACCAGTGGTCACAATTAAATCACGCTAAGGATAGAGGCGTTAGTATAAAACGAAATTGGAGTTGATTGTATTTTTAATTAGAGGAATTATTCCTCACATGACCTCGTAAAAAGGATTACCTTTTTACCGAGTCTCGCCCATGAAGTTGAGGACGCACGAGCCTTTGTCTTCGGACCGGTGACATGGGGAGAGCAGAGTTGTTTTGTATTCTGGCCCATGGTGACGAGGACGAATGAGCCATTGTCTACGGACCGGTGACATGGGAGAATACGTTGGAAATTATGTGAATGTTTTAATCATCAAAAGGAACAAAGAGAATTTTGAGTGCTATACATGCTTAAGCATGTTGTGTGATATTTAAGTATAAGCATATGGCGGATCTAATGATTCAATGAGTTGAGGTATACAAAAGTATGTTCTATATGATCTATGGAATGAGTTAAGACATGTATTCTAATAAGATAAGATGCATGAGAACTTTGGGGACAAAGTTCTTTTAAGGGGGGTAGATTGAAATACCCCAAACCTAAGTATGCTATGTAAACATCAAATTATGATATAGTAAGGCTAAAATATGCCTTAGAAAGATTGGTAGACAATTTAAACCAAGGAGAACACAAGAAAATGCCTTAAAGGCAATCTGGGCAAAAATGTGCTCTAAGCTTGGAGTGACTTTGATTAGCACCCAAATATCATTATAAGACTTTAGTAACATGCTAATGGACATGTTAAATCAATTATAAAAGAAAACCAAGCTCGAAAACAAGCTTAAACACAAAATGTGCTTTAAGACTCCTTAAAGAACCTTTTTGAGAAATTGTTTTAGAAATGGGTTTTGAGTGGCTAAATGCCTATGATTACATCTTAATCAACATGTGTGCTAATTAGTATCACATTAGGAAGTCTAAATCAATGAGAAATAAAAAATTTCACAAATATGTGCACTAGTTTGTGAATAGTAATCAAATAGTGCCTAGTTTAGTCTTAAATCAATTAAGTGTAATTAAGTGGTCAAAAAAGACCATGACCAGCCTAAATCAATAAGGGGGCCGGTTTCTAAGAGGATGAGTCACCATGAGTAGCCAAATAATATAAGAAAAGAAGAGGGAAAAGTAAGAGGTTACTATTTGCTTTTAGAAAACAAATATCTCACACTTGCTTTTAGCTTCTCTCTCTCCTCATTTCTTCATTCTTCATCTTCTCCATCGGTTTCTCTTGCTCTCTCCCTTCTTCCTCACGTAAACAAGCAGCTCCATGCTAGCTCCATCTCCTCTTGACCATTACTTACTCATTTTAGCTCCAAATCAAAAACTAAACAAATATTATTCTTAGTTAGCTCAAGCTCTAGCTTTCTATCTTTACAAAATTGGAAAAGCTTCATTTTGGAGCCATGGAAAAACTCCATTGATGGAGGAAAATCAAGTTTGAAGAGCCCATGTGGTTCTCTATTCATTCAAGGTAAGAAAAATGTAAGAAAAATCATCTTTCCATCATTTCTCCACATTACCAAAAATTACTACTCATGGGGCTTCATTTTTATGCCTTGTTCTAGCTTGCTTTCTATTCTCCAAGGGCTAGAGGAGGTCCTTCTTTATTCATATCCAAGCATACTTTAAGACTTCAAGGTAAAATATTCATTTTAAGACCTTAAGACACATTTTTAACCTAGGGTTTACTCCTTAAGGTAAGTGTATTGTTTAGCACTCATGAGAGTCATTGTATATTGATTAGAACATTGGCAAAGGAAATTTAATGGGAGGCCGAGATTCATTCAAGAAGAAGGTCCAAGGAGGAAGTGAATATAAGCTTGAGAAAACAAGGTAAAATTCTTACCTAATGGTGGTTTAAGGTTTAAGGGATGGTATTTAGATAAGTACCAATGTAGCTAAAGCTTACATTATGTAATGAGTTATATAACCTAGGAAAAAGGAATTTAAACAAGCTTATGAACTTGTGATTAAGGAGCTAATGGGAATGAGTTTGTAAGATAAGTATAAGGTGAATTAAGAGAACACTTATATTGCTATGGGAGCATTGTTGTGTGTATTTGCAGGTTGAAAGCTTTTATATGTGGGAAATTCAGTGTTTAAGTTTAAGTCATTTAAGGGCCTAAGAGCCATGTCATTTAAGAGCCTTTGAAATACCCCAAAGCTTGATATGTTGTTTAAATGTTAAACAATGGTATTTAAAGTCTAAGAAGTGCCTTAGAAACATCAATGTACAATTTAAACCATAGTAAAAACACAATAAAACACTAAGACACAGTTTGAGCAAAAACATGCTCTAAGCTTGGAGTGAACTTGGTTAGGACCCAAAGAGCCTACCAAGACTTAATAATATTCATTTATGATTTGATAAGGCTAATTAAGTCCTTAGGAAACTTTGGTAGACAATTAAACCAAACAAAACACAAATAAATACCTTAAAGCCAATATTGGCGAAAATGTGCTCTAAGCTTGGGATAAGTTTGGTTAAGACCTAATAACCTTAACAAGACCTTATTTATATGTTAATGAACATATTAAATCAATTACTAAAGAAAACCAAGCTTGAAAACAAGTTAAAACACAAAATGTGCTTTAAGGAGCCTTAAAGCACATTTTTTTAAAAAATTGTCTTGTAAATGTGTTTTGAGTGGCTAAATGTCCATCATTACTCTTTAATCAACATGTGTACTACTTAGTATCACATTAGGAAGTCTAGATCAATGGGAAATCAAAAATTTCACAAATATGTGCCTTAGTTTGTGAATAGTACTCAAATAGTGCTAGTTTAAGTCCTAAGTCAACATAAGTTGTTTAGATGGTCAACAAAGACCATATACATCTCTAATATGTAAGGGGCCACGGTATTAGGGGTGTGAGTCATCACACTTGGCTAGCCAATTAAAAGAAAGAAAGAAAAGAAAGTAAAAGGGTTACTTTTGCTTTATAACTTACATATCTCCAAAACTTACCTCTCTCCTCACTTCCTCTTCTTTTCTTTTTGATTCCCACCGTCTCCAACATCATCCTCCCTTCTCCATTCTCGTTTTGCTACAGCAAGTAGTCATTCTCCATCTCCTTTTACTTGTAACTTATGATTCCATCCTCCGAATTTAATTCCGAGACTACCGTTGTCTTAGTTAGAGTAAGCTCTTCATTCCTATCTTTTCAAATCTTCAAGAACTCCATTTTGGTGCCATGAAGATTCACCATTGAAGGAGCTTGAGCTCATATTTTCATGCCTTGTCATTCTCCTTTGCTTCAAGGTGAGGAAAACCAAAGAAAATTAATGTTTCCATTTGTTTTTGTGTGTGACCGAGAATCACCTAGTAATGGTGTTTTATCTTGTCTTTGTGTAGCTTCATTTCAAACTTCAAAGGGCTAGGTGGAGTCCTATCTTGATACTTATACAAGTTCTCTTTCAAATTCCAAAGGTAATCATCAAATTTTAGTGTTTTAAGACACTTATGTAAACCTAGGGTTTAATTATGAGTTGGAGTATTAAACTTAATGCTCATTACCCTTATATGTGTATTGGTTAGAAGATTGACAAGTGATAAAAGCTCCTTGCTGATTTTCAACCAAGAAAGAACAAGAGAAAACAAGTGAGAAAGCTTGGAAAACAAAGAGGTAAATGACCTCTCTTATTGTGGGTTATTGTACTACGAAATTTAGCTATATTTGCTTAATAAATAACCTAAAGAGCCAATGGGAAATGAGCTAGAAAACTATCCACTAGGTGGACTAAAAAGACATGGGAGCATTGTTGTGTGTATTTGCAGGTTGAAGGCATTATTATGTGGGAAATTCAGTGTTTAAGGTTTATGCAATTTAAGGGCCTAAGTGCAAGAAATTTAAGTTTGTGCACTATATTGTGATGTAGTGTTGTCTAAAGGTTTAGTTGTGTGTAAAAAAAAAAACATCTCTTGTGAAGATGGATATCTTTGGTGGTTAAAGGATGAAAAACAATATGTTTGTGTGTAATGAATGTGTATTAAGAGATTTAGTGTTCTTGGTTGTATAATGGTGGAAAAACTATGTGTTTTGGTGTAAGGTGATACAAGAGAAGCTATGGCAAAATTTAGTTGATAAACAAAGGAGTTTATGTATTCAAATGAGATTTGGTGACCTAGATTGTACTAGGAACTGTTAAGTGTTAAGATGATGAAAGAAAGTTAGTTAAGGTGTTCATAAGTGTTAAGATGCCTTGGGCATAGTCTTGGAGATTTAGAGAACTAATGGATAATTTCTAGATACACCAAGGTCATGGTAGAGGTGTGGTAAAGTCGTGTGCAAAGTTTGGTGAACAATGGAAGTGTAATGCCTTGTGAAGGTTTAGTTATGAACTTGTGGGAAAGACTTGAGGAGTGTGTGTAAAGGGGATGAGTGTAGTGCAAATGATGCTTAAAAAGATGATTATAAGGTAGTGAGGGAACACTTTGGTTAGGTGAAGTTTTAGGCAAGAATACAAGTTACAAGTGTAAGAAAAAATGTGTTCTAAGTGTTAAGGACTTAGTAAAAGTTGAGTAACAAGTTAGTGATGATTTAGGAAGGTTTAGTGCTTGTTTTAAGGTGTTTAAACATGTAGGCAACATGTGGAAAGATTGTGGAATGATTGGGAAAAGATTTGGGTGAATTTGGAGTTCAAAATGAGGAGAAAAACACTTTTTAAAATGGGGTCTGTTGTGGACCGCCCCTGTGCGGAGGTCCAGCGTAGGCAAAGTAGTTTTTGTTGTGGACCGTCCCTGGGACCGCCCCAGAGGGGCGGTCTAGACCAGAGATGAAGAAAAAAAAAATTGTTTAAGGCTCCTAATGATGGGGGATTGAATGGTAATGGTTTTAGATGATGTTTAGACCATGTTTGGTGACGTATAAAGGCCTTAAAATGTGTAAACAAGAGTTAGGTTTGATGTGAGAGTTGTGAACTTAAGATCACAAGAGTAACTTAAATATAACGGGATGACGGGGTAACTATGGGTGCATTAGACGTTAAGCAACCATGTTTCTCCAATGTTAATGAAAGTAATTGTGATGTTACCAGTTGTACGGGATTTGTTCGAGGAACCTAGGAGGACACAATATAGTGGACCTTGGTGACAGGTATGGTTTTCTTGCAACCTGTGTCCTACCGGATTACACCGGCTTGTATGCCAATGTGTTTTTCTGTATGTTTGCCACGTTGTAAGATAAATCATGAAACGAGTTTACAGTTGTTGTTGTTGTTGTTGTTGTGTGTTTGTGTACCGATACCGGTAACCTCGAATGCGTATGAAAGACTAGTTAACCAATGTTAGGTAAACGTAAGAGAACGGTATCCGGTAATAACGTTTCCAACCTAAGGAACGTTCTAACCACGGCTATGCATGAGTTAGTTATGTGTTTGTTTGTGCGTGTTAATATGTTCACTACCCTTGTGTCTGTCTGACTAGACCTAACCACCTAAGTGTGAATTAATGTACTAAGTCCAATAATGAGACTTCTAACAAGTGCTAACTGGGGAGTGAGGAGTCCGGTCTGTTCGGCCACGCATGTGAGTATGGGAGTCGATGTCATAACCGGTTCGATTCTCTTTGTATGTTATGGTTGTTTTCCAATTTGGTTTCCAATCTTCCCTTTAGCTTAACCAAAGCTATTTTACTGACTCACGTTGGGCCACAGGGGCATACTATGTTTGTTCGGTGTGCTTGGATTACTATATTCGACGCACCTTGGGATTAAGTTACCTGTTCATCTAACAGGACGGTAACGAGTTATGTAACGAGCTTATCATGAGTTTGGCAACATTCTCTAGGCTCTACAAGTGAACTAACTATGTTTGGGTCGTTTCCTAAAGAGAACCGTTCCCGTTATGTTATGTGTTGTTGTTGTACTGCAATTCCTATTGCGATGTTATGTTGTGTGTACGTTGAAACGTGAAATGAGTTGTTATGTGGAGTGTGTGGATCATGGATATGAATCCCAGTTTATAATAAGAGACGTTTGAGGATAACCTGATTAGTGGATAAGTGTCGTCTATTAAGGAAATAACTCCATTAGGGGAGAAACCGTCTAAGGTTAAGGAACACAATGAGTGATCTAATGAGTGTAGATATGTTGACTATTTGTTTGAGCCCCGTTGTTGTGGGTATGAAATGTGTTATGTGTTTATGGTTTTCATGCATGATTCAAATAAAATCAACCGCATGCTTAGACGACAATTAGTTGTGCGTGGCCCGGTAGCATGCGGGCTGCGGGATTACCATACCAGCAAAGGTGCTGAGCCCCTAGGGGGCCACCCTTTCTTAACTTTCCTATTTCAGGTACAAGGAGCTGGAAGCCGTTCGAGAGTGGGACGGGGTAGTTGTTTATACATGGGTAGCCATTTACATTGTGTATGAATTGTAGGTGTTGTAAGACCGAAATTGTTATCGGCATCAATTGGTAAATACTCGGTACAGTTGGAATGTTTATGTATATTGAATGTTAGTAATGGAAAAGGATGGTAATGTGCAGTTGCTCGGGAATCTGGTCCATCAGACCGATACAATGTATATGTATATTATTTGCCTTGTTAGCCACGTGGGTGGCTAACGGCGCGTAGCACCAACAAGTAAGTAATGTGTTGAAGTATGTTTTCCGCTGCAAATGGTTATTAAGTGTATTGTTGTAGTTGGGGTGTTACAGCCTTAGTGCTATGCAATTTAAGATTATTGCACTATATTGAGTTGTTGTGAATGAGTTGATTTGGGTGAGAAAACAAGATGAGAAAAGACATGATGTGTGTGAGTTGGCTGAATGAGGAAAACAATGCATTTGGGCATGAAAAAATACTAGTGAAGCTATGGCGAAATTTGAGTAGAAAACAAAGTGTTTAAGTGGTGGTGGTGAGTTAATATGCCCTAGGGTTTACTAGGGATCATTAAGAAGAATTTGAGTCGAAATGAGTTAACTAAGGAGTTCTTGAGGTTTAGAATGACCTAGAATTATCTATAAGGAAATTAGGGTTTAGATGGGTGTATTGAACACACCAAAGTCATGGTAAGGGGAATGGTGAGACTTGTGCATAACTTTGAAGGAGAAGGTGTATAATGCTTTAAGATGATTTAGGTATGAACTAGGGAATATGACAATGAGAATTTTGGGAAGCTTGTGTACGTGAAGCGGATGCTAGTGGTGGAACAATAAGGTTATAGTGGATGGTAATGAGTGGACTTGGGTGATAGAAGTGAAAATTGAAGGAGAAGGATGTAAATTGTTAAGGAAAACGACTAGGAATGTATAAGAGCGCATGATCATGAGAATGGTGAGTAAGTTGCATAAAAGAGGTGGAGATGTCAAAGGAGCGTGTAGGATGGTCAAGGTAAAAAAGAGCAAGTTTAAGGTGCTAAGAAGATGGGAAGAAATGTAGAGGTAAGTTCATGAGTTTAGGTTGATGACTGACAAGGGCAAGAATGTGACGAAGACAAAAGGTCAAAGCGGTCCAGACCTTAGACCCCGGCCCAGACCCTAAGCCTCCTTCAGGACCCTGTTTGGGCTCCAATTTGGGCACCAAGCACCAAATCCGGGTCCTAAGCCCTATGACTACGTCCTACATTCCGGCCCCGCATTCTATGACCGGGTCCCGTATTCCGGCTCCGCACTCTATGACCGGGTCCCGTATTCCGGCCCCGTGCTCTATGACCGGATCCCGCATCCTACACTATGAGACCGGAAGGCTTTACATGGAGAAAAGTGCCAAAATTAAGAAGGTTGCTCTAATAAAGTGATAACACATGTACAAGGATTAAGAGATAGACCTCACCCTAGAAAGTCTATAAATAGAGATAGGGGGCTCATTTGTAAGGGGACTCAAGATTAGAAGAGAGAGAAAACACTAGAAACCTCTCTAAAGTTGTAATACAAAAGAAAGTAATAAAGATATTGTCAATAAGTGGATGTAAGCTGGATTATTAGCCGAACCACTATAACTCCCGGTGTCCTATTAGTTTATGAGATTGGAAGAACCAGATTATGTATTTTCATTTGGCGCCGTTGCACCTTTTGCAAGAGAGGTGTTTTCTGCTGAAAGGCAGCAGTTTTCACGAATATACAGCTTGAATAAACTATTATAGGTACTTACTTTAAAATTGTCATTTCGCTTGTGTATGCTGCTGCTGTTATGGACAGCCTCTGATCAGATTAAAACTTTTTCTGTAGAAATCCTTCGGCCAAGCTATCTGTTTTATGTTCATCTTTTTTTTGACAACTTCAGAAAGCCATTAAGAAAGCTGCTACATACGCACATTCTGCTCCTACTGTTTAGCAATATTATCAGTACTATGGCTGCCGCATTGTTGAGGCTACATGCAACAAGTTTTTTGTCTCTCAGGCCTTATTATTTCATCCTTGACATGTCTAACTGAGATATTGATTGATTACTTTGTTACCTAATTTTCTCTGTTTCCTTTCTAGAATTGGAACTGCTGTAATCTAAAGCTTCACAAAGCTTCATATTCTACCTATGATTATTGCTGCTCCTTTGCTTATATTGCAGCACTCTAAATAAAATTCGTACCCTGCTATTTTGCTTATTACACACTTTGTCATGAGATGAAAGATATGCTACAGAGTAAAAGCCTTAGAATGATTAAAAAAAAAGGGGCCAAAGCAATGCTATATCCCTCACCTTAACATAATGCGTTTTTATCCATCTTTTTTGAGTCAAAGAGTTGTTACTGCTGTTTAAATTGATATTTTGTTCCAGAGAAGTCGGCTCTCGACCGAGAGTAATTTTCTAGAAACTGCATCATTTATGTACTATCATACTAATAAGTTTATAAAGAAAGTGCAGGTACCTTTTTTCCAGGGGACTGATCACCCCCTGAAGTATTCAAAGAAAGCAAGAACAAAGGCTATCGAGCCAAAAAAGTAGCACCTACAGGCTACATGCCTTGAAAGTAAAAGAAAGCACCGGCCAACGAGCCGCAGGCTATATGCCTTGAAAGTAAAAGAAAGCACCGGCCAACGAGCCGCAGGCTATATGCCTTGAAAGAAAGCACCGGCCAACGAGCCACAGGCTATATGCCTTGAAAGTAAAAGAAAGCACGGCCAACGAGCCGCAGGCTACATGCCTTTGAAAGTAAAAGAAAGCACCGGCCAACGAGCCGCAGGCTATATGCCTTGAAAGTAAAATAAAGCACCGGCCAACGAGCCGCAGGCTATATGCCTTGAAAAAAAGCACCGGCCAACGAGCCGCAGGCACTTGTGCCTTGAAAAGTAACACTTTGGGTTGAAATGAAACCCGGCCATCGAGCCAACAAGAAAAAACCCATCTCTGGACCCATCAGGAGCTCTGGTCGCCTGTAATGGGTGCATTGTTATGTGGGACGCCGCACCATACTTGAATCACAAGTACCATCCTTTGGCTAGCATAAGCAAAGTTGGGAAAATGTATTATCTATGTTCTCCCTTTAAGGGAATTGTCATCCTTTGGCTAGTAAAAGCAAAGACTTGATCATCATATTATTTCACCTTTCAAAAAGGGAATGGTTCTTATTAAAAGAACCATTGGTCTTCTTTATGAAGATCTTATTATGGACTTCTGGATTTCTGGATTTTTGGATTTCTTTATCAGGGCATCACGGGATCCATCCATCAAGATATATTATCTCAATGATTTATGTCCCAGAATTTCCAATTTGTCAGATTTAGAAGAAAGACACTTGTGGGACTTATGGTTGTACTAATTGTACCGATTTTTTGTAAGTTCATGTTTCTTTGTAAAAACTAAAGAAAAAGAACTTGTGGGACTAGGAGATAGGAGAAAGGAGAAAAATGTAAATTTCTATCTCTCTTTTTTGTAAGTTCCACTTTTTTAAGTACTAAAAGTAGAACTTGTGGAACTGATGACAAGGGCAAGAATGTGACGAAGACAAAAGGTCAAAGCGGTCCAGACCTTAGACCCCGGCCCAGACCCTAAGCCTCCTTCAGGACCCTGTTTGGGCTCCAATTTGGGCACCAAGCACCAAATCCGGGCCCTAAGCCCTATGACTACGTCCTACATTCCGGCCCCGCATTCTATGACCGGGTCCCGTATTCCGGCTCCACACTCTATGACCGGGTCTCGTATTACGGCCCCGTGCTCTATGACCGGATCCCGCATCCTACACTATGAGACCGGCAGGCTTTACACGGAGAAAAGTGCCAAAATTAAGAAGGTTGCTCTAATAAAGTGAAACACATGTACAAGGATTAAGAGATAGACCTCACCCTAGAAAGTCTATAAATAGAGATAGGGGGCTCATTTGTAAGGGGACTCAAGATTAGAAGAGAGAAAACATTAGAAACCTCTCTAAAGTTGTAATACAAAAGAAAGTAATAAAGATATTGTCAATAAGTGGATGTAGGCGGGATTATTAGCCGAACCACTATAACTCCCGGTGTCCTATTAGTTTATGAGATTTGAAGAACCAGATTATGTATTTTCAATGACCTGCAAAAGGAAAAGAGAGGAATTTGTGCATGGATATGCAAGATGACCCGAGGAAGATTTGGTAAATGAATTGAAGGTGGGAAATGATGTTAAAGAAGTGGTCAAACTGTTAAGGAGGGAACACTTGGGTTGGTTGAAGTTTTGGTAAGGTTACAAGTTGGAAAGGTAAGGAATTATATGATAAGTGTTAGGAGTTTTTGTAAGAATTTGGTGAATGTTTAAGAAGATCTTTGGAAGTTGTTTTAATGGGCTTGGTGGATGTTATAAGGAGGATTTAATGTGCCAAGATGGTGTTAGACCAATTAGTATACTTGTGGAAGAGTTTAGAGTTGAAAGAACAATTTAAGATAAAAGTCTGTAGTGGAACGACCCAGGGTTCGACCCAGTTTTGGGTCGGTCGGGCCATGTTGAGCCAGCCGGAATGTCTCTGGACTGGACCGGCCCAGAGGGTTTGGGTCGGTCGGCTTAGCTTTGGCTCGGTCGGGCAAAATTTAACGTAAGAAATGGGTTCTATAATGGACCGACCCAGAGGGTTTGGGTCGGTCGGTCTAGCTCTGCGTCGGACGGATGGTTTTCAAAAGACGGAAAAATTTCTGAGATGGACCGACCCATAAGGTTGGGTCGGTCGTGGGTCGGTCTAAGAGAATTGTTCGAACCAGAAAGTTACTGGAACGAACCGACCCAGGGGTTGGGTCGGTCGACCCTTAAGACTTAAAAAAAAATAAAGAAACCCTAACAGAGTTTAGTGGTATTAATGGTACCCCATTAAGAGGGCAAAGATTATTAGAGGTATAAAGACCTAAGGGATTAGGTTAAGTATAAACTTAAAAGTTTAAGGTTAAGCTTGTAAGATTAAGTTGTAAAACTTAAGAGGTGTTAGGTGGGGATCATTAAGTAAGTTGATTAAGTTGAAATAAGTTAAGTGATGTATAAGCAATTAATAACCTGAAACTGAATGGATGTTTTAGGATTTGAGATGTGGACTCCGGAGGAGAGTAAGCAACCGAACGACCAACGGTGAATGGTACAGTCTTCTTGTGACCTGCTTGCTAACGAGATGTCCCTCGGCTTGTGTGCTATTTGTTTTTGTGTGCTCACTAAACAAGATAAAGCATGCAACCGGAATATTATGTTGATTGTATTGTTGTGTGATGTTTGAAAACTAACACAACTTACGTGAGAACTTACTAACTAGTGTTTAGTAAGTATTGTGTGAGATTAAGGAACACTCCCAAAAATTAGTTTGTTAATAACCAAAAGAGGTTAAACAAACAAACATCGCATTGAGACTACAACTAACTTTAACTTGGGGGGGAGTGAGGAATCCGGAATGGTACCGGCACATGTATATTGGGGGAGGTCGGTATCCTTATCAGATTCCGACTTCCAAATATGACTTGTCCTCAGACTCGTCGCCTAGAGTCGACATATAGACTCAACCTCCTCGGACAACTTGTTTTAGGAGGGAGGCATTAAGATGGCGTGGGGGGATCTAGCCTACATCCCCAACAATTTAAGAATGTTGTTTATTGCCGATAAGTGGCCTGCTACTGGCTAGGGTTAACCAAGCCCTACGAAAATAAACAACGAACTAAGGGCTAACCAGTTCTAATGAAAGAACGGTTGGCATATATAAGGTAAGGTTGAGATAAGTTGCAACCATTCCTATTTAAAGGATGGTTTGTATTATAAGACTGAGATAAGCTACATCCATTCCTTTTTAAAGGATGGTTGTTTTCTAAGACTAAGATAAGACTAAGACTGAGGAAAGATAAGGTTGGGCTAAGATTAAGAGGAAACATAACCTAAGGAGTTAAATAAATAACCCTCTAATTAAGGGAACACATTTAAGTCGTTCATTGTGTTTGAACTTTGATTGTTCATATTTGGATTGTTGTTTATTGCACTTTCTATTATGTTGTGCATCCAATCAACCTCCATGCTATCGACAATTAGTCGTCGTAGCCACGTTAGCTTGGGGGCCATGAGAGGATCGTACCAGCATTCGTGCTGATCCCCTTTGGGGGCTATTTTTACTACACAGGTGAACGTCAGGAGGCGACCGTCACGAGAGTAAGATGGGGTACAAGCGTTACGGGTTAAGTGTGGCCTACGAGTTGTGCATGTACACTCGTATGGCAATTTGAGTTAGTAAGATGTATAGGATGTGAGGGGATTGTAAGAAGGGTAAGTATTTGGCTAAGATTTGTATGTACTAATGTTCGGTATATTCTGTCAATCAGACCGTGGCAAGGTCCTGGAGTGTATTGAATTCCGCTGTGACATTTATATATATGTTGATTAGTTGCGAAACGACATTTGGATTGAGACGGTGGCAAGGTCCTAAGTCCTTGAGTGACTATTTGAAAAATATAAGGAATTTACTAAGTAGAAATATTACTTAGACAAATATTAACATGAATTATAAATATTACAAGTGTAAATAAACACCTCAAAGGGTTTTTAAATAAATCAGAGGAAATAACATAATATGAGGTACATAAAATCATAAGGTAATTAAAAGGAAATACCACTCAATATAAGTCTTATAATTTAAGACTACATACTTTAAAGTATATGAATAAATAGCTTGATTATAATAAGGTTAGGAGGTTAAGGAAATTAACTAAGCGTTAAGTTAAAACCTCACATGAAATAACGAGAGTATATAACCACCAAATAATATTTGGGATTATAGTATATTATATTTAAAGTTATAAGGAGAATTGAGTGAACATGACCAATAAATGTCATTGACGGATTTATAAGTTGTTTTGTCATTTGGATAAATACAACATGTCATATAAAACAATACTTGTATACATACATGTATAAATATATAAATATATAAATATATCCAAGGGGATTAAACAAACTAAGGAGAATAGTCAATGTGGCATACTTAAAATCATGGGAAGAAATAAAAGTGTACTACCATGCAATAATAGTCTTATATATAAAGACTACAAGATTTAAGGTATATACTAATTCCTTAATTATAAGTAAAGTTCAGAAGTGAAAGAAATGATAACCTTGGTAAATCAACCTCACATAAAATGACGAGGGATTTCGTAATCACTGTACGTTACGGTAACAATCTTATATGAGAGTAACACAAATTAACACTCTCAGTTAATCCTATTCTAGGACATTGTGTGACCAGACGTTGACCGGGAACTAATCGAGTACAAACTACAGTGAACGGTATGGGATTCTTGCAGCCTGTTTGCTATCGGATTATACCGGTTTGTGTGCTACCTGTTGTGTGAATTAACGACCAAGATAATTACATGTAAAATGTTGTACTGCTCTTGTACACTCTTGTGTTATTTTATGTGCATCAATGATATGCACTGTTGTGTTATTTAATGTGCACGAACGATATGTGTTGTTGTGTTGTTTTATGTGCGTGAACGTTTCTTACTATAACGTGTATGTGCCACACATACAACACTATATTACCAGTGGATTAAATACCTACATGTTGTTATACAGAGAACTTGTACTCAAGTTTCACACTAACTTCCCTTATAAATAAACGTTGTTATCCCTAAACGCGATAACTGACAATACACAACAGTATTCTTGTTTAACGTCCTTGTGTGACACCTAACATATTCTATGCTACGAGAAGCAAGGAGCTCAGATGTGTCTGGCCATGCATGCAACTATTTGAGCTGTACCTGTCTCAGGTCGTCTTCTATTCAAATATACGCCGCGACAGATGTTTTGGGTGCACTCTGTGTCCACTCACCGGGTTAGTACCAGAACATTCTTGAAGTTGGGAGGAAGGCTACGTTTCTCTCGTTGGGCTAAATACCCGTAATATCTTGTGGTGGGAGAATTCTACATTCTCCCGTTGGGCTAAATACCTGCTTTTACTTGTGGTGGGTGAACAACATGTTCTCCCGTTGGGCTAAATACCCGTATACTTACAATAAGAGGCAGCTACAATAATCTCGGTGGGACCGAATATTTTAAGTACAGGAGTTGACTACGTTCTCTCCTGAGAGATTATTACCCACCTACTTATACGAGAGTCTCATCTCGTCTAAGGGTTTATCATACCCGATCAATTTACTCTATAAAGATAGAGTTTAACGAGGTCACTATACCTCCCTTATATTCACTTACCTTTGTGCTATTGCTGGTCCCTTTTGTGGGCATGACTACTACCAATCAGTAACAGAACATCTAACTAGACCTTCTGGAGTCTTGTTCTGTGTGACATTATTGTCCTTGCTATGACTACTTGTCGTGAATATTGCATGTTGTGTGTTTACTATCGTACAATAAAAATGAACTGCATGTATTCGACAAAATAGCTTGTGTGGCCTGCTAGCTTACAGCCTGCACGATTTTCATACCAGCATAGTTGTTTGCTGAGCCCTTCAGGGCACCCCCCCCATTTCCTTTCAGGTACCTGAAGAAAGAAGTGATTGCCCGACCGAGTGTAGGTGGGTAGAGATTAAGTCATGGGATTATTACCCTTGGTTTTATTACAAAGTTATTGTACTTTTACTTTTGAGATTTCATTGTATAGCGGTTTGTATTCAGGGCTCAGACCGTATCGTTGTAAATTGTATTGGAGTTAGCCTTGTTAGTCACATGGGTGACTAACGGCGTTGTAGCACCACCCGTTTTTATGTATTTATTCCGCTGCATATCCAGTAAAAGTTGGGAGCTATCATCGTTCAAGTTGTGGAGTTTTGGGTTGAGGTGTTACAAAAAAGTGGTATCAGAGCGTAGTTACGCTCTGAGAACTGAATACAACCGAAATTAGCCTTGGGTTACAGGGTCTGAGATAGTACAGTGAGGAGTAGTAAGTTTGTTTTTACTTGGTCCGCCGAAGGGCGTTAATAACTGTCCAAAACATACAGTAACTACAAGTTATGACCTGCCTAAATTACAAGCAGATGTCATGAAAAGGAATACTTTAATTAACATAAGTACTTAAGATTACTTGAATTATCGAGAGGGTTTGTTGAGAACCGTACGATGCCAACCGTTGTTCACACCGGAAGCTGATGACAAATTACAGTGACACCATACCGATGACAACAAGAAAGGCTGACAATACCGCTAAAAATACAATTTTGAGGGAGTAAATTTGTGTCGCAATAAACATACACTGCATGGAGATCCAACCTGCATGGCGCACTTGCTATAACAAGTGTTGCTTCATTAAACCAAATAAAGGTGGAAATCGTAAAAACCTACAAGCTGTGGCTAACTACAAGGACGTCAGATCATACCTCCCATGACGACGATAAAATAGTACCCAGAGTTGAGTAAGGACAGCATACCCTTAATAATGCTTGAAGAACGAATGTATGAGTTAAGGCAACAAAAGGCAAATGAAGACCTCCTTGGAGAGAGCAAACACCGAATTTTACGGGATATCCAGGCACTGAGCCTACCACCCAGTGCGGGACTAGAAAATCTTACAATCCCTTATTAACTTCACGAGAAGATCGTGAGAAACCTTGAAATATGGTAATCAGTATAGTCCTACAAAAATAACCAATGATAATATCAAGAAAAACAGAATCTCACTATATCTAATGAATACATCCATCATGGATAAGCACGGGTTTTAATACCGGAGCAAATACCTAGGGTCTCAGCAAATACCAAGGGTCTCGGCAAAACTAAAGGCTACCCATACATATAGTTGGGAGGTTGTGAACCTGAAATTTTTGAGGTGTACTGATGTATTTCAGAGGAGCTAAGTATCGAAAAGATATAATTACCCTAATGTGAGGCACATGTCCCACTCTATCCTTATGGATCTATATGAGCATACATCTTCTATGACAGCTCAATGTGTTAATACGAGGAAAAGAGAGCATGAAATCAAATAAAGTTAACTCCCAATGTAAATATAATATTGAAATACCCCAAACCTAAGTATGCTGAGTAAACGTAGATTTATGATGTAATAAGGCTAAAAAATGCCTTAGAAACATTGGTAGACAATTTAAACCAAGGAAAACACAAGAAAACACCATAAAGGCAATTTAAGCAAAAATGTGCACTAAGCTTGGAGTGACTTTGATTAGCACCAAAATATCATTATAAGACCTTATTAACATGCTAATGGACATGTTAGATCATTTACCAAAGAAAACCAAGCTCAAAAACAAGCTTAAACACAAAATGTGCTTTAAGACTCCTTAAAGCACTTTTTTGAGAAATTGTCTTAGAAATGGGTTTTGAGTGGCTAAATGCCCATTATTAGACCTTAATAAAAATGTGTACTAATTAGTATCACATTATGAATCCTAAATCAATGTGAAACAAAAATTTCACAAATTTGTTGTAACACCCCTACCGCTAATACCGTCATTACCGTCAAATCACAACGTACTTACATACTTTAGCAGCGGATACTTACATACACAACGGTGGGTGATACAATGCCATTAGCCACCCACGTGACTAACAAGGCTACTACTACTACATACAACATCGGTCTGATGGACCGGAATGTCCGAGTACTACACAATTACGATACATACTTCAATTGCCTACAAGTGCTACAATGCTCCATTTCATACAATGCTCCATAAATTCTATCCAAGATAATACACTATACATTCCGAGTTTACTAAGTTCCAAATACAAATTCAATACCTCTTCCAAATTCATACATGCTCACTAAGAGTCTACATATACCCATTCCTCACAACTACATACATCCAATGCTTATGGTATACCCCTTGGTACACTTCTACATCAAGGCTACAAGCCCATTACCAATCTCTACTATCTACATTTCATTCCTAGTGTACTAGGCACATCCACCAGTCTCTTACTGCAACCATTACTGCTTTGGGTACCTGCACACTAAAAACGTTGCCCCTAGGGGCTCAGCTTTCGCTGCATATGACTTCCGCATACCCCGCGTACTAGTGAGGGTATGCCGACCAATTGGTCGAATACATGCAATTCATTTTACAAATACATACATGTATACATGCTTTCATTCATACTAATACGGTACTTCACAAGATCTACATACATACACACCGTACTTTACATACAAGGAAGACAATACAAGTCAACCAATACTTACTTACCACCTTCTTCCAGAGTACACATACACAATACATAGACATTCCATACTCAATACGCAATACGGAGATACACTTCTCCAATTCATACATAAGGCTTGTTAGCTTCTTTACACACCCGGGTTAATCGGGTGCACAATACTCTCTTACTCAAGGTCAAGACTTACACTAGTCAAGGCCAATACACATACAATACTTTACTTTTTACTTACTTTACTCAAGTCAAGTCGGTATGACCACCGGGCAGGGATTACTACATCCCACCACCGGGCTTTAGGGTGGCCCACTAATCCAGGATGCTACCCATTCAAGGGGATTGGTCCATGGAAAAGATTACAGCCAGAATTCAGATCCAACCTCTTGTGTTTCCTTATCCTCACGCGTGGCCAAAACTATATCGGACTTCTACTCATTCCATTTTACTCAATACTCAAGTTAGGAGTTAGGTAGTTAGGAATTAGTAGAAGTCATTACACCCATACCAAGGGTTAATACACTACACAAGTACACATCCACATATACATACACTTCATTGTCATCCATATATTTCATGAATTATACAAACTAAATGTTCTAGAGAATACAACAAGAACAATTTAGTCCAAACACAATCAAGTGCAATAAAAGTCCGATTCGTGCATTTATCTTATTTGGGTGATCACATAAGCACACAATTCGGGGTAACCAGGTTAGGATACAGAGCATGAAGAAATCATACCTTTTTCCGGAAATTACTTTACCGGGTGTTCCCTTGTTCCTTTGGTTCACTCGCGTTCCTCAAGTCTTATTCTCGAACCCCCGGCTACATGCCAAATGGTTCCATTAATATTAGGCATTACAATACATTCATAGCTACTACTCCTGTACTTACCCCGTTATCCCGTTACTTCGGTTTAACTTAATGTTCTTATGCTCTCAACTTTCTTAATTACTTCTCATACTTGTTTTCTTACTCATTTACTTACTTTCTTACCATTAAGGTTACATTAATGGTGTATTACCAAAGTCCCATATATATGTGCACATCTCTCTCTCTATATATATATATATACATACATATGATTATTACATTATTATATTTTTTTTTGTAAGTTAGGGCCGACCGACCCACCGACCGACCCAACCCCTTGGGTCGGTCCATTCCAGTAAGTTTTCCGTTCTCTGAATTTCTCCCGACTGACCCAGAACTGTTCCGACCGACCCATACACCTCTGGGTCGGTCCATTCCAGAAAGTTTACGTTCCAACCGACCGACCCACCGACCGACCCAACCTCTAGGTCGGTCGGTTGCAGAACATGCCTACAGAATTTGTTTTTGACTTCCTTTCTTACCCATTTCTTCCCCAATATTCCTACATGTAACCCCACATGTTTTAGTACCATTTAGGCTTCCTAAAATACCTTAATTCATTCACCAACTCATTACTAAATTCATTTGCCATTCTCATATGGATTTACACAATTTTCCTCCCTTTTCATTCCTGCACACATAGCAGCTTTTGTTCTTATGCTACAGATTTTTACTCTAACCTTTACCATTCAATACTCCTATTACCAATACCATTACTAATATCCTCATTACATTATCTTCCACTCTAATCCTCCCCATTATCTAGCTCCTCTCCTAATCTTTTACAAGGTGGTTTACTACTCACCTTAGGTTCTCCAAATACACTTAGTTCCTCCTAGTTTCTCCAATGCATCTTAATACCTCATGCTACAACTACCATGCCATGGTCATTAAACCTCTCTACTAACTCAAATACACACCTTAGTTCTCCCATTCACCAAGTCATACTTAAATGTACACTTTCTACCAAAATTTTGCCATAGTTCACCTACTTTTCTTACTTAGCCACACATACTCATTCTCATCAAATTCATGCCTATTCTAGCCACACCCATACAAGGGTCCTACCAGCAATCAATACAATACCAATCCATCAATACTTCCTTAATCCACAATACTAATACACATATACAATAATATACTTGGCTCTAAGACCTACAATTCACATAGTAGTTCACAAATACCCAAAATAACAATACTACAATACCAATACAATATTTTGGGTTCTTTAAATTGGTTTACCCATTCCCATTACTCTAAGGCATTAAAACTTAGCATAAAGAAGGAGCTCTTACCTTGAGCTTATATTTTCTTCATTCCTTTCCAATTCTCCTCTTCCTCTCTTTCTTGCACAAATCGGCCATATGGGGAATGGAGTTGCCAAACTCCATTCCCATCACCCAATTAACACAAAAACAGGTGTAATTAAAATACTAACTCATAGATTAACACTAATCCATTGAAGTGTTTAAAACACTAATTCTAGGGTTTACCTTTGGAGTGTTTTAAGAGGGGTTTTAGCCCTTGGTTCAAGAAGGTGATTCCACCACCATTGCAAGGTTGAAATTATGCTCAAGAGAGAGAGAGAGAGAAAATAGAGTGTTACATAGGGCAAAAATCGGCTATGAAGGAAGATGAAGCAAACATGAGTTTTTCATGTAGATTTTTACCTTAATGGAGAGAGAAGACTCCAAGCTACCCATTGATGCTATTTTCTCTTTGAATGGGGAAAACCCACAGAGATGAACTTCCTCATTTTTGGATTTTGAAAAGAGAGAAGTGTAGAGGATGATGAGGAGAGTATGAATATGTAATTATTTTACATTTGGAGCTTACATGGAGGTAGAGCATGGAGAAGAAGAGAGAGCTGCCATTGTTGTAATGGGGAGCTCAAAATCACCAGCCCACTTGGGAGAAAGAGAGAGAAATCGGTGGGGGAAGGGGAAGGGTAGGAGAGAGATGAGGGAAATGAGTGAGTGAGGAGAGAGAGTCCCTTTTACTACTTTTTGTACTTTTACTTTTTTCTTTTTGATTTACTTATTTGTTAGTTGTGTGCGTGTGAGAGAGAGAGGTTAATTAACCCATTAAAAACCGGCCCCCACATGTATTACTAGTTGGAGCATTTTTCGTCTTTTACAGAAATCGCTCGTTATTTTACCCGGTTTCGGTACTGTTCACTAATCGGGCCCGTTTTCCAGATTTTTCTCGTTTCTTTAAATTTATTGGTTATTAAGCTTCCGTTAATGCTTAATTGTTGTTACATAATGATTTATAATTTTTACGGGTTCGTTTGACCACTTAAAGTCACGTTTTCGGGTTTTCTCGAAAAACGTGCGCTAAAGCTCTATTAGCGTTTTAATTCATTATTTGGATCCGTTTTCTTCGAGAGTTGTTCCCATATATTATTTATGACTCATTAAGCCTTTAGGATCCATATAATACGCTAACCGAGGTCTCATACCTCTGATGGTTATTTAACGCTCATTTAGCGTTTTTCGCTTTTAAGCGTTTCTTACTTTCTTTTTGGATTTATTTTCCTTACCAATACTACTTAGGCGTTATCAGACTCTTAAATACCTATTAAGATTATTTTAATCGCTATATTTAAGTTCGGGGTATTTCAATCTACCCCCCTTAAGAACTTTGTCCTCAAAGTTGTTCGAGGTTATAGAATTACTATACTTAATCATTCATACTTGTCTAATACTAAAGCCATACTTCTTCCTCCTTACAATTCCCAAATTCGTTACTCAAGGTTTCTACACTCCATACCATACAAATGTACAATACTTACTCCAATCCGCATTACATCCAACCATCCAGTTTTACTATACAAGGTTCATACATATAGTGCAAAGCTATTCCCAAGGCAATGCAATCCATATTATAATCCCGCAGGCACTCAGGTCATCTAGACACAGGACCCCTCTATGTCCCGCTGCCCTTGGAACAATACAATATGCTATACTACTATCTTCTCCGGTATAATCTACCAACAAATTCTCAATCTCCAGTCTAAGGGGAAATTCTCCCAATACTACTAAGTAGAAATCCTCTCACAAATACTAGTTAGAAATTTTTTTTCTAAAACACAAAACTCCAAATTCCAATTTATATTCATTGCTTATATCCTATGTGTGATTCTTGTGACCACTTGAGGGGAGCTTCAAGAATCATTCGACCCTGATGTGATCAGCATCAGTGTTGAACTATCTTTCCACCCCAATTTGTGTTCAGCTTCCCTTGATCTGATCAAGATCAAGTTCAACTTCCCACATCAGTTTCAAACAACCAAATAATTTGGTTATGTCCTTTTCTATCTTTTTACTCATCTAGTCATGATTACAATTTCGCACATCTCCAAAGGATGGAATTCAGTCCATCAATCATTCCCAATCTACTTCCCAAATACTTTACTTCGAGGTTCAATGCCTAATTGCTCATTTCATCGACCTTCGCTACTTTCATTCATTACTCTTTATTATCTCAAATATAAGCTACGAAATACGATGTCTACTGAATCCAGTCGTCCTCAATTTACTTCCAATGACTTACCTATGAATACACTACTCATGGCTACATCCTACTACTCTCAATCATTTCATACAATTTCTCTACGGAATACTATACTTGTGGAGTTCCGTCCACTACTCATTCTCAATTGTCTCAAAACAATCACCTCTACATCGGTTTTATACCGACTCATGCATTGTAATGCTATGTCTAACTTTAGTTAGACATACCCTATAGGGATTATCATTTCCCAAAGAGTTTCTCTACTATTCTTTACAAATACTCTCAATTGGAGTTACAAGATGGTTATATTCATCCTATGGTATTCACATCTCTCGTGCTTAATTACCATAATTAAAATATGAATGAATACGTATGTTTATTTACATTAGTACCAATCTTCAATTCGATTCTCATTTGTGCTATGCACATTATAGTTTAAGTCTTTTATTCATGAAACTTATGTTGAGCGGATTTCGCTCTACCCCCCTTAAAAGGGATTACGCCCACGTAATCTACCATATGTTATTATTGAACATTGGTTTACCACGTTCAGGCGCTCTGAAGCATTCAGCTTCACTACGGTTTGTTACATAATATACTCCGGTCAAAGGGTCTTAACTATACGCATGGTTTAGTCTATGCACCAAGAATTCCTATATAAGTTCATTTAACTCATAATTAATTCGGTTCTAGCCTATTAGGCTTCAAGGCATTAATAGCCATTCTATTATACTTACTAGGGCCCACTAGCTTCTGCTGCGCGACCCTGATAACTTGGGCTATTCGCCCTTCATGTTATGCTTAATGTGCTATACATCATCTTTTATCCCTTTATCGTGGAAATAAGGTTTACTGAGCAAGTGTGGTATTCTTTTACCATGTTTGAACTTAATGAGTTTTAGATTGTAACCGGCTCTCTGGTAATCTATTACACATACTATTCGTACTGTCACGATTATTCACTAAGTTCTTCCGACTTATTGTCGGGCGAGGTTGAGTCACTACTTTGTTGTAGTGCTTCCTCAGTTGTCAATAGTTTCTGAATTATACCAGCTATCCTGGTGCAGTACAAGTGTCCTTTACTTGTATGACCTTGCATTTTCTATGCGTTGGACCAGTGACTTCCTTAAGTCTCCTTTCACCTTTTTATTCCACTGGAGTTCAATCTTGTGATTGTTGGTGTGATTTACACTCTTCGTGCTTCTTTGGCCTTAGGCCGTAGGGTTTGTTCTTAAGCTTGCTCAAATGGCTTATGCCATATTCGTTGGTGAAAAGAAGGGTTTACTACGGTTTACATTTTCCATATCCCTAGCTATCCCACTTGATCATTAGTTGTACAAGTGCAATACCAAAACACTCAGTCATACAGAGTGCAGAGGCATAAACGCTTGGCAGTAACTCACTTATGTGATCGCCTTAGGAATGAATAATACTTCCTTGTGTGCTCTTTGTTACATGGTTAAGACTGTAGGCTTCCATGCCCCGTCTATCTACCAATCCCTACATCTCGACCCCGCTGGGTCCAGCTCATGGTTTGTTTCCCATATTATGGTCTAACTACATTCTCATAGTGCTCGCTTGTTGCGAACCATGTTCTTATTCGTTATACCACATCGTTTTTACTGTTTTTGTTATTGTGATAGTTTCTCTTTACTCATTGCCATTGTTATTGGCACCATTTCTTTATGGTATGCATACCCTGGGGTTTCCAATGTTCGTGTGTATGACGGTTGTCGTAGCATACCGCAATAATATCTTCCCAATGTGGAGATGTTTTATTTCAATTTAGGTTTCATGTGTAGGCTAGCTTACCTCACATTATTTCATTGTTCATGATACAATTTACCAAGTATCTTGGTTGACAATGGATGAAGTGATTTATCGGGTTACAAGCTCTCTTGAGCGTTGGTCATTTGTGGTGTTCAATGTGCATTCACATTGATTGTTTTTGACAATTACTGTCTCCCGTACTGAGCATTGGTTATAGGCTCTAGCTGTGCAGTTTTACTTTTGTATGTACATCCCCGGGACATCCTAAGAAGCTTCAAGGGTTTTCTGGTCCCGTTCTCTAATTAAAGAGTATTTTATCACTAGTAGGTGAAAGTTCTTGTTGAGGGGTGTGTTTCCACTCATAGGTCTCATGACAAGATTTACCATGTTAGTATTTATACAATGGTTCACCACATGCTTGGGTGCATAGGGAGTATACTTACTCCTTCGAGCTTCGATGCTCTTAAGCGATGTGCTCCTACAGTCCACAACCTCTTGTAGGCGTAGTGGTTTGGAAATCTCACTTTCTTATCTATTGTCTCTTGGCAATAACTACATGCACAAGCTCTGTTGTTATGGTAGATGGAATCCTTTCTAAGGGTTCGCATAATCACCGCATTAGTGGTCTTCGGTTAGTGAGAGGTACCTTTCCTCGAGTCTCCGTAGTGTCCAAGTGTGGACTAGGCCATTATTGGCATTATTACGATTCTTGTGCCTCTGTACTACCATTGCTACAGAAGGCATGAAAGGCAATCAAAAGCTTCGTCAACTATATACTAGGCGGATGCTCCAGTGACAGTGACATTGAGGTAGCCACTACTCCAAGCCACTCATTATGTTGAGCTCAAATTGGGTGGTTCAGTTGTCGATCTATTTATCGTGTGAAGCAATATCTTTTGCAAGCCTTGTTACTATATGGTGTGGGTTTAGCAACCGCTTAAGTTTACATAGTGTAGTTGGTTCATGGCTTTTAAGCCTCATTGTTGCAAGCTATGCTCTTTGCAAGCTGCTTAAACATGTTTCCATTCCTTGTATACCCCATAGGTTAGAGGTATTACTGGCTCCATGGCAAGCTGTGATATCACGCTTCCGTTCATAGGAGGCCCCTTTTTGGCATTCTGATGCTAATTAGTGCATTTCAATGGTTAAGGGTATTTCCTGTTAAGTGAAATCCCTTCGGTGTCCTAACCGAGTGTTCATTCTAGTTGTCGTGCTCTTGTCATGAAGCTTTGTTCGACTGTTGTCAACTCAGACACCCTTCAAGGATTGCTCCTGGGTGTTGTTAGGTTACGCCGTTACATCCGGCTCATGTTTATAATACGTTGTGTCTACTATACCGCCTTGTGGCATTGTATTTGAGCTATCCCCTTTTGGGTTATAATGTCTCCCGTTCTTGGGTAGACTGCTTATACTTTCTCCTAGTTCTTTAGACTAGGTTTAAGATCCTTTCCAATGATGAATTACACTTCGTGATAATCTTATGATTGCTCTTGGGAACTCTATCCTGTTCATTGAGCATTGTTGTGTTCACATTAGGCATTTGCCTTGCTGTGTTCAGGCTGGGTATACCTTCCAGCTGTCATGTATTTGTTTTAAGTGTTTGAGACATATCCAATGTCTATACTTACTAGTCTGTGCTCCTTGCACTTTCTAGTTCTTATTCCTTACCTTCAGATGGATTCTCTGAGTTCCTTTGTACTTATTACTTAGTTGAGTTCATTTTCCCTTGATTGTCTGAGGTGTTCAGTTGTTCTGCTTTGAACTTACTCATGGTCCGTAGAACGGAGTTGGCTACTTACCGTGTTTCGTGCACTCAATGTATACATACGTGGGGTACCTTGTTGATACGTTACCACTTACCTAACTATATGTCAGGTCCGCAAGCTCCTTCGGAGTGCGGTCGTCCCACATCCATATTTGGGTACACTCGTAGTGTTCGTCACACGCCTAGGTGAAGTATTCTATTGTCAACTCCTCTTGTATCAATCTATGATACTCACCGTAATTCTGTTGATTTGGTTTTAAAATCCATGGTTTCAAAGAAATTTGGGTTTTGAAAGAAAAATCCTTTGGGTTTGAAATAACAGTTCGGTGCTAAAAGAAGTTTCTCATGGCGTGGCCATGTCTTATGTCTTGACCAAGTCCAGCTTCTTGCTGACTGGTATGTCCTTTGTACAATGGTCGGGCCGTCAGGCCTTTCCAAGGTTCAATTCTTCTAGTTTTTAGGATGTATGATCCTGTAGTTGCTTCATTGCGATTACGGCACATTACTAAATACTTGTGGGGTGTTAGGGTTCCTTCACAAGTTCCTGTTCTTACTGCACTTGCCTTGGCAAGTGCGTGGTACTGGTGGTTTTTGGGTAAACCTATACCGGTCAAGGTATGGTTCTGATAAGTGTCCAAATGAGCATGTTTTATAGGTGTATTTCATATATAATATAAGCACTTTTCTTGCTCATTTCTCCACTTCGGTTAGTTTTCCTCTAGTTTATGTTTTATTGTTTATCTCACAAAATTATTGGTTTAACATGAGGAAAACCAAGCTGGGAGTAAAGTAGACGAAGAGACGAACGTATAGACGCAAACGGCTCAGGAAACGGAGTCGAAACGAAGAATCTAGAGCCGGTCAAAGTTTGTAGAAAAAATGAGTACCACATGTGTGTCCGCGTGGGATTAAGGCGGACAACACACGCGGTACCAACTTGTGTCCGCCTGGGAAATAGGCGGTAGCAGATGCGGACGGCGGAAGAAGAGTGACCGCCTGGGAAATGGGCGGAAGCGAGGGCGGACGGCCAGAGGTCGACACCGAGATGTCCGCATGCTTCATGGGCGGACGCCTAGGAGGACAACAAGCGGTCGTGAATAAAAATCAATCGCGCGACCAGTTTTCTTCTTCGCCCGTCGTCGTCTCCAACTTGCTTCGCCATATCCATCTACTCCGCACCGCCTACCTTATTTCCCTCACGCGTCTCCAGCTCCTGTCCCCTGCAATAAATGAAGCAATCAATGCTTCAATCAATGAAGCAATCAACAGAGGCAATCAACTGCAAATCCTCTACGTAGTCTTCCTTCTTCTATAAATAACCATCCACTGCAACCTTGTACGAGTGCACGGAGAAAACCAGAAAATCACCACACTCACCTCATCTCATTCTCTTCCAGTGAAATACTCTCGTACATCACCACGCACCATTCAGTCCACAGATCTCAAACTCTCCAATTCACTCATTCCACTTACAATAACCTACGTACATGTTCCACTCTTCGATCTCTTCATTTCTCCATTCACTATTCACGTCTCGTGTTATTATTACGTCTAACCTCTGTCTGACTTATTACCAGTTAATATGTCTGGCTAAGGAGGATTTGCTCCGGGCAAGGTTTTTAATTATGGTTTGTTTAATTATGTAAACAATATTTCTACCGGTTAAAATAAATACAGTTTGTTACGCTTAAAGGTTTTCTGTCACCATTTTAATAAATTACATGAATTTATTAAGATGCTTTCCTAAGTCTATTTTGATCAGACCAGGTGATAAATAGACAGGTTAATTAAGCCGTAAATCTGGAGAAAACTTATTATGATTTAATACGTTAGTATTTACAGATGCAATTATAATTCCTCGAATTTAACGTCCGTTTACATAGTATTGCTCGAACCTTGATTAGACCGAGCATTTTCTGGTAAACGAGTTCTTAAGGGTCTATGACTTAGTCCTTAGGATAATAACAGGAATTTTGCCAAACTAATATATTAAACCGGTAGAGATAGCATAATTAATTAGATTATATAAAACCTGAACCCGAAGTGCCATTTAAATCATCTGCACTCAGTAATTTTAATCTGCTTAATATTTTCTCTAAAACAAGTCAATTAACTTCCCCCCTTTTGTGACAAGCTTAGGAACTATTTTATCTCGCTATAAGTCCCACGGTTTGACCCCGGCCGCTTCTGTCTTCTATACTACTGCGACTGGGTTTTATTTGCAGCCCGACGGATATTTTGAGTATTAATTTCTTTCTTTTATCAATTTCACCAGTGCTAATAACTCACGATAAATCCATTCTGCAAAATGGCGCCGTTGCCGGGGACTTGATTTAATCTAGTCCCTAAGCCCCGGTTAATTCACCTGTTATATATAATAATCTGTCAATACTATCTTGTTAATAACCTGACTTGGACATCGGACTTCTGATCTGACTTGGACATTTGACTTCGGACTTTGGACATCTAACTCCTGACATCTTAATTTTATTGTCATTTCTTTCCATTGTCATTTCAATTCCATTGTCCTTTAATATTCCATTGTCTCTAACTACTAACTTAAAATTTCCAGTCATTTCGTTCCATTGTCATTTCGTTCCATTATCATTTCTTTCCATTGTCATTTCAATTTTCTGTTATTTCTTTCCATTGTCCCTAACTACTAACTTTAAATTTCTGTCTACTAATTCCTAACATTTTTATTATTCTAACCCATAACAAGTTTCTTTTCTCTGTTTTGAGTGGTGAATGCCTTTTACCAGGTCACACAGCTACCCAGAAAATATTAATAATCACACGGTTGGTTATAATCCAGAGATCGAGAGAACCTTTCTGCGTACCCTAAGGCAGAGACGAACTCAACGAAATACCACCATAGTGATAGATTCTGACCCGGAAGCTAACATGGCAGCTACACCAGCAATGGTTCGAAATATCAACAGGCCGTCTAACCAAGGACAACAGCCTGCTATCATCCTTCCTCACCTCAGCCCATCTGAATACGATGAGTGGCAGAAGCTGAAGCCATATCATCAGATTCGATGTGTGAAGGAATTGGGCATGTTTGATGGCACCAGTCCGGACGAAGCCCTGTTACATGTTACAAAATTCTTGCAACATGCCAATAGTCTTACTGCAACCGACGCAGTACTCCAGTATGCAAGATTGTCTTTATTCCCACACAGCCTGACGGGAAACGCGAGCAAGTGGTATCATAGCCTAACACCGAGTACCATTGGTACCTGGGACGACATGGCCACCAAGTTCTACGACAAATTCCTACCTCCGGGCCGAACTTTGGAGATGATTGCTGAAATTTATAATTTCAAGCAACCAGGGTCGGAGAATATTTGTGAAACTTGGGACCGTTTCAAAGGTCTACTACTCACTTGTCCTCACCACGGTCTGACGAAAGAACAAGTATCACAATTGTTTTACAAGGGCTTGATCGGTCCGTGCAGAACAATGGTGCTATCTTCGTTAGGGGCTGCCGTTCTGAAAAAGCCGGGAGCACAATTTCTGAACAACATGGAATCTCTCTGCGAGGAAATCAGAGACTGGGCCTCCGGTGGATCAAGGAGCGGTTCTCCAGGATTATACCATGTTGGGGAAAGTGACAACAAATTTGACCAGCTCATGAGAAGCCATGAACAGCTCATGGAGAGCAATGCTCAGCAGGCCACAAAAGTCAGTACTTTGCAGAAAGTGGTTGAACAGATGGCTATGAATTCCTTTCCCCAGCAAGCTAAGTCGATGATTTCCCAATCATTCCAGCTATTTCTTGTACGCAATGTGGAGGGCCTCATGACTATAAACAATGCCCCCAACTGCAGAAATTAAAAGCAGCGGAGGAAGCAAACTATCTCACCAACAGTTCAGGATACAGACAACCTTGGCAACGTAACATGCAATCCGACCTTCGCTACTCAAACACAGAAAATATCCAAAACCCACATACCCTATAACCATCTCAAAATTACAGACCTCAGTCCAATTTCCAAGGAGGCCAAAGGCAATATCAACAACAGCCTTATGGCAATGAAGCTTCTTCGAGTCGACCAACTGCACCTCCTTCGAATCCTGAGTCTGATATGTCTCAAATGCAAGAGATGTTTAAGGCGATGATGGGTAAATCCCGAGATACGCAAGAAGAGGTCGCAGCTCTGCGCAAAGACCAAACAGCCTTGCAGTCTCAGATTCAACAACTCCTAACTCAAAGACCTCCTGGCCAACTCCCCTCACAAACCAATCCAAATCCAAAGGAGTATGCAAAAGCAATCTACGTAGTGGACCAGCCCATCACATTAGCTCAAAGGGAGCAACAACCCGAGAGTGAAATGGTCCCTGAAGTGGAGCAGCAGGCCGAGGAAGAGTACCTCGACACGAACCAACTGAAGCTCTATGCCAAATTAGTTGCGATAAACGAAATGATGGAAGGTCCACTAGACCTTACATCACAGCAACCTGAGAGCAAACTGGTTCATGTAGTGGACGATTTACCTGAGGATTAAGTTACTCTATATCACCACCCCCGTTCGAAAATGAGCAAACGGTATCAAACCTTCTGCTTGAGCTTGAAGACAAGCCATCAGAGGACAACTTCTACCTCAACTTCATGGAGTCTCCTCCCTCTGAAGTCAATTACCGTTATTTTCCCTCCTTCTCTGTGCTATACCCAGACAATGAGGATTGTTACATCCTCAAGAATGAAGAGGAGGAAATGCTCGCTCCCGCCAGAACATCCAAACAAAATACCAATATCACCTTCGAGGAACCACCACCCTCTGAAGTTGAATTCAAACAAGGCTCTTCCTATGAGCCTCTCAAAGAAGACGAGGATTATTACATCCTCAAATTTGAAGAGGAAAACCATCCAACTTTGATCTTCATCTGGAGGATCACAGCCTTCCCCTCTTGTGCAACAAAGAAGTAGGGTGGAAACTCGAAGTCAGCTCGCTGAGTGAGAAGGCCACCTTTCCATTTGATCTAGGGTCAGAACTTGAAGATACAAATTTCCCAGAAGTTCTCCCTGAACCACTCAACGCAGTTAAGGATGTCTTCATCCTTAAATTTGAAAAGGATGATACTCACACTAAGGATCATCCATTGGAAAATTTGGGCCCTTCGACAAAGAAAAATAATGCCCACCCAACCCACCCGTTGAAGCCCACTTCCACCTTCATTTACATTCCAGAGGAGAAAATTTACATCCTCGACTATGAGCAAACACCACCACTACCATCTTCCATGCATACGGCTAAACAACAGAGGGAGAATGTTTACATTCTTCAGTTTGAGGAAGCACTACCACCACCACCCGGCTTTCAATACAATATTAATGGCAACAAACACCTCCTTCAATACCAGGTTTTGTGGAGTTTGTCTTTTCCTACTGTCATTGTTGCCGTAATTCTTTGTTTTGATCCAGGTGGTTCGGTCCTACATATTGCCAATTTCCTGTTCCCGGTACTACCATTGTCAACATTCATTTATGATCCGGGATAATAAAGAACATACGTCTAGCTAGAGACGTTAAACCCGGGCAGCTTGGTGGGAGGCAACCCACTATCTATCTTTTATCCTTCCTTTAATTTAATGCTGTTTTCTTTTTGTACTATATTTCCCTTTTATATGTTATAATAAAATGCAGGTTTCACTTGAGTTCTTCTGGCTGTGTAGAATATTCTTTACAGGTTCATTTCATGACATTCCACAGCTGCACTCAAGTGTGGGGGAGCTCTACACACTCTACGAAATCTGGGGAGTACACTCTTTCCTTTCTTAATTGCATGCCCTAATATTTTAATTCCATCTACGCAATGAGGGCATTGCTTAAGCTTAAGTGTGGGGGAAGAGCCTTTTCAGGGCGTTCTGTGCTTAAAATGTTTAAATCTCTCTGCTTATATTGCAATTGTTAAAAAATTAAAATTATGTACCTTGCTAATGTAGGTTGTTCTCTTTAAAAATAAATACAGTTATGAATTGTGGGATAAATGGTACAAAATTTTAAAATTTTGATTACTTTGGAGGAGCATTTTATATGCGGTGTGACCAAATAATCTGCAAATGGTTGGATTTTATTGCTCAGGGTTTCTTTCTGTCTTCTCTCTTAGGGATTGCTAAGGGGTGCTTCTCTGTTAAAAAAAATAAATAAGGACTTGCGAGACACCATTGGTAACCAACAAAAGAGAGTTGAGTGTTCTTAAATACAAAGGCGTGATACCTATATTTTCTCATCTCTTATGCAAAAGTGAAACAAATGCATAAATCTATTTTTCCTTTTGTTTTCTTCTCAATGCCCATTCTTGAGAGAAGTTGGCCATGGTAAAAGTTCTCAGAGTCACACAAAAGAAACATTGAAGTACCTTAGATCATACCCCGAAACTCTATATTTTATTTTTACCTTGAGTACACCTATGCCACCAGCAGTTGATTTTTCACACTCCTCGAAAAGTTTAAAGATCATGTTTATCCTACCCTTCATAATAATATTTGTTAGTATTGAGCATTTCCTACTTGCTTAGGTACATGGTTTTGCTTGAGGACAAGCAAAAAAATAAGTGTGGGGGTGTGATAAGTGTCCAAATGAGCATGTTTTATAGGTGTATTTCATATATAATATAAGCACTTTTCTTGCTCATTTCTCCACTTCGGTTAGTTTTCCTCTAGTTTATGTTTTATTGTTTATCTCACAAAATTATTGGTTTAACATGAGAAAAACCAAGCTGGGAGTAAAGTAGACGAAGAGACGAACGTATAGACGCAAACGGCTCAGGAAACGGAGTCGAAACGAAGAATCTAGAGCCGGTCAAAGTTTGTAGAAAAAAATGAGTACCACATGTGTGTCCGCGTGGGATTAAGGCGGACAACACACGCGGTACCAACTTGTGTCCGCCTGGGAAATAGGCGGTAGCAGATGCGGACGGCGGAAGAAGAGTGACCGCCTGGGAAATGGGTGGAAGCGAGGGCGGACGGCCAGAGGTCGACACCGAGATGTCCGCATGCTTCATGGGCGGACGCCTAAGAGGACAACAAGCGGTCGTGAATAAAAATCAATCGCGCGACCAGTTTTCTACTTCGCCCGTCGTCGTCTCCAACTTGCTTCGCCATATCCATCTACTCCGCACCGCCTACCTTATTTCCCTCACGCGTCTCCAGCTCCTGTCCCCTGCAATAAATGAAGCAATCAATGCTTCAATCAATGAAGCAATCAACAGAGGCAATCAACTGCAAATCCTCTACGTAGTCTTCCTTTCTTCTATAAATAACCATCCACTGCAACATTGTACGAGTGCACGGAGAAAACCAGAAAATCACTCACATTCACCTCATCTCATTCTCTTCCAGTGAAATACTCTCGTACATCACCACGCACCATTCAGTCCACAGATCTCAAACTCTCCAATTCACTCATTCCACTTACAATAACCTACGTACATGTTCCACTCTTCGATCTCTTCATTTCTCCATTCACTATTCACATCTCCGTGTTATTATTACGTCCAACCTCTGTCTGACTTATTACCAGTTAATATGTCTGGCTTAGGAGGATTTGCTCCGGGCAAGGTTTTTAATTATGGTTTGTTTAATTATGTAAACAATATTTCTACCGGTTAAAATAAATACAGTTTGTTACGCTTAAAGGTTTTCTCTCACCATTTTAATAAATTACATGAATTTATTAAGATGATTTCCTAAGTCTATTTTGATCAGACAAGGTGATAAATAGACAGGTTAATTAAGCCGTAAATCTGGAGAAAACTTATTATGATTTAATAAGTTAGTATTTACAGATGCAATTATAATTCCTCGAATTTAACGTCCGTTTACATAGTATTGCTCGAACCTTGATTAGACCGAGCATTTTCTGGTAAACGAGTTCTTAAGGGTCTATGACTTAGTCCTTAGGATAATAACAGGAATTTTGCCAAACTAATATATTAAACCGGTAGAGATAGCATAATTAATCAGATTATATAAAACCTGAACCCGGAGTTCCATTTAAATCATCTGCACTCAGTAATTTTAATCTGCTTAATATTTTCTCTAAAACAAGTCAATTAACTTCCCCCCTTTTGTGACAAGCTTAGGAACTATTTTATCTCGCTATAAGTCCCACGGTTTGACCCCGGCCGCTTCTGTCTTCTATAATACTGCGACCGGGTTTTATTTGCAGCCTGACGGATATTTTGAGTATTAATTTCTTTCTTTTATCAATTTCACCAGTGCTAATAACTCACGATAAATCCATTCTGCAGGTTCCTACTCGTATTTAATCGTCTTGTTGACTCTTCCCTTGATCTTATTGATCTACGTTTGGAATACTTGATCCTTTAAACAACTTCTCAGTGTTCTAGACAGGGTTGCCATTGATCGGGATATTTCTCCAATCCTTGGAGACTCCCATTTATTCGTCTTGTGTTTCTCCTTGTTACTCGTTCCCACTGGTTTACCCAGGTTATTGAGCCTTAGCTTGTTTAGGCACTACTCTTGTAGTCCTATCGGTTCATATCCCGAGGATATCCTTGTAGCTGTGTAAGCTATGTCGGCCAGGTATTGTAACCTTTTGGCGTTGTAGTTTCAGAGTTAACCACTCCTGACTATGTCCTTAGTCAGCTAGCATACCGTTGGTGGTATTACTTAGCTATTACTGTCCCGTAGACTTGTGTCTCGGGTTTTGTTACTATTCCTTCCTCCCTTCTGTTGCACGCTTAGTGCCCTTTTCCTGCTGCTGGTTGACTAGCCAGGTTCGCAACTGCTAAGCATGCCGCCCATGCTATTGTAAGTTGTAGCCTTCTTATGGCTGGAGTACTCATTCCACCGCTATTAAGTGCGGGTATTGTTGTTCAACCGAGAATTATCTCCGGGACATCCAATTCTTGGAATCTACTTAATGTCAGGTTCTTTCATCTTATAAGAATATCTCACTATAGCCAGATCGGGTTTTCCCGAGTATGAGAGGACTTTCCTTCTCTCTGGCGTTCCTTCCCAAGTTATTCAATGGGAAATGCGGTGGGCGGGACTGGTATTGTAGGTATCCGGTGGTCCCTAACTTGCGTATCTCTAACGCTATCGCTCATCCCTTAGCCCTAAGCTTCTAATCCCTAACTCGGTATTTCCAGTCATCAGAGCGATACTTCACTCTGATACCACTTTTTGTAACACCTCTACCGCTAATACCGTCATTACCGTCCAATCACAACGTACTTACATACTTTCGCAGCGGATACTTACATTCACAACGGTGGGTGATACAATGTCCTTAGCCACCCACGTGACAAACAAGGCTACTACTACTACATAGCATCGGTCTGATGGACCGGAATGTCCGAGTACTACACAATTTCCATACATACTTCAATTGCCTACAAGTGCTACAATGCTCCATTTCATACAATGCTCCATAAAATCAATCCAACATAATACATTATACATACCGAGTTTACTAAGTTCCAAATACAAATACAATACCTCTTCCAAATTCATACATGCTCACTAAGAGTCTACATATACCCATTCCTCACAACTACATACTTCCAATGCTTATGGTGTACCCCTTGGTACACTTCTACATCAAGGCTACAAGCCCATTACCAATCTTTACTATCTACATTTGATTCCTAGTGTACTACGCACATCCACCAGTCTCTTACTGCGACCATCACTGCTTCGGGTACCTGCACACTAAAAACGTTGCTCCTAGGGGCTCAGCTTTCGCTGCATATGGCTTCCGCATACCCCGCGTACTAGCGAGGGTACGCCGACCAATTGGTCGAATACATGCAGTTCATTTTACAAATACCATACATGCTTTCATTCATACTAATACGGTACTTCACAAGATCTACATACATACACACCGTACTTTACATACAAGGAAGACAATACAAGTCAACCAATACTTACTTACCTTCTTCCGGAGTACACATACACATTCCATACTCAATACGCAATACGGAGATACAGTTCTCCAATTCATACATAAGGCTTGTTAGCTTCTTTACAAACCCGGGTTAATCGGGTGCACAATACTCTCTTACTCAAGGTCAAGACTTACACTAGTCAAGGCCAATACACATACCATACTTTACTTCTTACTTACTTTACTCAAGTCAAGTCGGTATGACCTCCGGCAGGGATTACTACATCCCACCACCGGGCTTTAGGTGGCCCACTAATCCAGGATGCTACACATTCAAGGGGATTGGTCCATGGAAAAGATTACAGCCAGGATTCGGATCAAACCTCTTGTGTTTCCTTATCCTCACGCGTGGGCGAAACTATATCGGACTTCTACTCATTCCATTTTACTCAATACTCAAGTTAAAAGTTAGGTAGTTAGGAATTAGTAGAAGTCATTACACCCATACCAAGGTTAGTACGCTACACAGTACACATCCACATATACATACACTTCATTCTCATCCATATATTTCATGAATTATACAAACTAAATGTTCAAGAGAATACAACAAGAACAATTTAGTCCAAACACAATCAAGTGCAATAAAAGTCCGATTCATGCATTTATCTTATTTAGGTGATCACATAAGCACACAAATCGGGGTAACGAGTTTAGGATACAGAGCAGGAAGAAATCATACCTTTTTCCGGAAATTACTTTACCGGGTGTTCCCTTGTTCCTTTGGTTCACTCTTGTTCCTTGAGTCTTATTCTCGAACCCCCGGCTACATGCCAAATGGTTCCATTAATATTAGGCATTACAATACATTCATAGCTACTACTCCCGTACTGTGAGCCTCGATTTTAAACCCTATCCTATGTGACTAAGGCTGATTAGGATTCCGATTGGGTTTTAGGTCCACTTATAGCCTAAGATTAACAACTATGTCTATAACAAAATTATTACAACCTAAGCTAGCTCACTGGAACCTATTATGAGTCGCCACCTAATTTTAACCTAGATCCAATTAGGAAAGGAGAGTTCGGGTTCGGGGGCTTGATATCTCGTTAATTAGGGTTCAATTACTTTCATTACCCTTCCTAGGTCGTTTTTCCTCTACTTCAGTTTATTACGGCTTATTACGATGTTTTAACCTAAGTGCGCGACCTTCTGTTTTTTTTTGTTTTTAACATTTTGACACGAGAATTAAAGTGAATTAAAAGCTACCTAGCTAGGGTTTCGGAGGCAGAATTAGGTCAAATTTTGCTTACGTCCGTAGCCACGGACCAAAAGTCCGAGACCACGGACCCCAGTTAACTAAATATACAGAAAAGTCGAAATTAAGGAAAACAAAAATTTGCAAAGTCCGGGCCACGGACAGGCGTCCGTGGGCCCGACATCATTAGAAAAAACCTAAATTTTGAATTTTTAAAATCCCGCCGCGTCCGTGGGTGTCCGGGCTTACGACCCCGGAAAAAGTGACCCCGGACACGACGTCCGTGGGTGCGGACAGCCCTCGGACGGCGGCTTTGAGGCTGTTCCCGAAGGTGTTTTCGGCTCAAATTTTATGGGTGCGTAGCCTGAAAGATTTACAAGACGTTAGTGATTGAAAGTTTTCAATTTGAATTCGAATTAAGCACGAAACTTAGCAAACAAGTTATCTGACAGAGGCTTAAATAAACAGCAATACAGAAGCCTACGAAGGTTAGTTTGAGCCCAAATTTTGAGGCAAGACAGATAGTACCGTGGTGAATCAGGGAAGTGGAGTTTCTACCTGTTTTACCTTCGGATTCACAACGTTTCTTCACACCGGGACTCGTCGAGTGCTCCGTTGATGGCAGACCCGAGAGGATTTCGACCCAAGCTTCTGGTTGTTGGTTGTTCTTGCTGTTCTTCACGTTTTAGAGGTGTTTTTGTGAGGTTTTGATGGTTATTGGTGCTTTGGGGATTGGAAAACGTGTTTAGATGGTGATTTCGGGGGACTTTCAGTATGATTTGGGTGGCCGGGTGTTGGAAAACGTGAGAGAGAGAGGAGGCCGTGTTTTCTGACTCTCTAGGGTTCTTCAGCATGTGAGGTTCTGATTTTATCCAAAAACCTATCCCCTTATATAGACTTCCTTAAAGATAAAGAGAATCTAGTAAAAGTAAGATTTTTCGATATTTTAACTGAGTAACCTCCCAAAGGAATTTTGCTATGAAATTTTAACCACATGTCAAGAATGGATATTATGAATTTTCTGAGGTGGAAACGAATTTTTTAAATGCTGGAGCATTTTTAAATTGAATTTCTCGTCAGATTCAATCAGAAATTGCTAGAAAATTATTGGAAATTCGAAAAATCAAAATTCCAACGCCATTATGCTTAAAATGTCATCCTCTATCATGGGTTAAAATATCAAAGCATTTCGAGCTGATTTGGGCACCCTTTGGAGGAGAGAGAAAGCCTATAGGAGAACTCAGAAGCCTTAAAAAATTACGAAAACGCCCCTGACAACGACAAAACTGCTCCTCTGGCCCTGGAACACGCCGATCGGGCCGGAGTCTCTTATTGTTTGATGGAGATGGCTCTCACAACCTCGTAGACCTTAACCAGGGGGTCAAAATTTTGGGTATAACAGATTGCCCCCCGTCAACTGGACTTTGTAACGAATGTGAAAAGTCTGGTTGATGCTTGAGTGGTGCCCCAAAATTTTGGACTCCACAGAATCCTCCACGTTGTGTGAAACCGGGTTAACGATGCCCAGCAATTCGGAGGCGCTGACTTCCCAAGCTACAAAGCATTGTCGAGCTTTTCTAAGGCGCTGACTACCTAGAGGTAATAATGAGGTAATGTCAGACTATTCTAAGGTGCCGACTACCTATAAGGATGATACAATGTCAAGCTATTCTAAGGCGTTGACTACCTAAAATGATGATATGCTGTCGAGCTATTCTAAGGCGCTGACTACCTAAGGTGATGAAAATGATGTCAAGCTATTCTAAGGCGTTGACTACCTGAAATGATGATATGTTGTCGAGCTATTCTAAGGCGCTGACCACCTAAGGTGATGAAAATGATGTCAAGCTATTCTAAGGCGTTGACTACCTGAAATGATGATAATGATGTCAAGCTATTCTAAGGCGTTGACTACCTGAAATGTGGAAACTGGATGCAAATGCAAGAATGCTGAAATGCTAATGATGCAAATGATGCTGATGATGCTGATGATGCTGATGATGCTGATGATGCTCGGATGCTTCTGGGGGACCGAAACCCGTTCCAATGCTCCTGGTTGGTATACTATGGGGACTTATTGCCTCTGCCCACCAACTGGGGTGCTGGGATAACTTCTAGATTACCAAGGGGACTTATTGCCACTGCCCACTAGTTGTTTCTCCCAAGAAGTTGACATGAAGATGGGGACTTATTGCCTCTGCCCCGCCAACTTAGATCACGCTCTGTCTCGTACTTGTCTCGCACTGAAGATGATACTAGGTCTCGTACTGGTCTCGCACTGGATGATGACGATAGGTCTCGCACTGATGAAGATGATAGGTCTCGCACTGATGAAGATGCTTGGTCTCGCACTGATGAAGATGATGGGTCTCGCACTAACGAAATTGATGGTCTCGCACTGATGAAGATGCTTGGTCTCGCACTGACGAAATTGATGGTCTCGCACTGATGAAGATGCTTGGTCTCGCACTGACGAAATTGATGGTCTCGCACTGATGAAGATGCTTGGTCTCGCACTGAAGAAATTGATGGTCTCGCACTGATGAAGATGCTTGGTCTCGCACTGAATGAAGATGCTAGGTCTCGTACTGAATGAGGAAGCTGCAGGGCCTCGCACCGCTTTGGGTCTCGAACTAAAAATGAGTTAGGAAGATAATGGTCTCGTGCAAATGATGAGAACTGATTACTGGAGTGCCAAACATGGCAATGATGATAAGATGTATACAATCAAAATATATGAAAGATACTCGTCCAAAACATGAATTTGTTGGAAAAGGTGCCAAACGTGGCAGTGTTTGAAGAAAATTCTGTTTACTGAAAAGGAAGGTGAAATTATCATTTCCTGACCATAGATTTCGGACTTGTAATTTATCTCCTAGGAGATGAACATGCCATCGGTGGGGTATAGTGTATGATGTAAAGGTAAGGGCTTATGTGGGCCTGTGTAGTGGTTTGGGCTTGTGTGGTGTATGGTGTGAAAGTAAAGGCTTATGTGGGCTTGTGGTGTTTGATGTGCAGGAAAAGGCTTTTGTGGGCTTGTGTAGTGGAGGTGTGGAGGTAAGGGCTTATGTGGGCCTGTGGTGTTTGATGTGGTGGTAAGGGCTTATGCCTGTGGTGGGATGGTGGTGCTCAAGCTTTAGGTTTCAATTGGTGTTGTCATGGCAATTGTTGGAACCAACAATTGCCCCCAGTATTTTCCTTAGGACAATCTGAGCTAGAGTTCATGGCAATTGATCGGAACGATCAATTGCCCCCAGTATTTTCTTTGATCAAACGTGCAAATGAGTCTCGTCCTCACAGGGTCAAGGCTTATGTTCCGATATGGTGCTTCCTAACCTACACTCGACGTGTTTGGTGTTTACACTCGTTTCTCACTTACGGTCACAACTTCTAGACCATTGAATTTGATATTTGATGAATTTACGCATTCAATCTGTTACTTTCACGTGATTGGATACACAACCACCAAGTCGGAAGTCTTTGAGGCTTAAAACGTGGCCATGGGGTGTGATGCAAGACAATGGGACCATGGAGGGATGTTTGAGGTATGTGGAGTTTAAAGGGGTGACCAAAGCTGCACTTTGTGTCTTCTCTCGGATTCATCTTCTTTGTCTTGAAGTCGTCTAGCTGCTTTGTGTTGTCGTTGTTTTTGAGCTTCTGGACTTGGACTTTGAAGTTGTCCTTTACACCATTTCTCTTCTCTTTGCCATTTGGATTTCTTCGAGGCACTTCGGGTTTGCCTTTTTTCTTTATCCTTTCTTGACTTTGCCTTCGGGGTTCTTGTGTTTCCCGGTTTTGGGCTTCGAGAGCTGTTTTGATGTGAGCTCTTTGGATCCTGTGTCACTCTAGGACCATTTGCGGATCACTTTGTCATGCTGATAGCGGCATTGCTTCTTCGGACTGATGAGAATGTTATCTGAGAGTCGGGCTCCTCGCCTCCTTTGGTCACCGGGTCGGACATTCATCATTGGCTGGGTTATTTTGTGGAGTTCACAATATCGAAAAGGGATATATGAAAGGCTCAGCGGGGGTGCCTAGGGTTTAATGACTGGGTTTACAAGCTTTGGCTATGTGGTGCTATACCTAGGTGCTTCGTCATTCCTGATAGTCGTATATCCGTTCTTTGTTACTTTTCACAGGTCTAAGCGTAAATTTACAAATTATCTCCTTCGGTCGGAGTTATACCGTTTACCTCACCTTTGAATGTGGGCTCACCGGAGTCGTGTAAAAATGACACGCTCGTTCACTCATGGTTTTTCCGCTCAAGACATTCTCGTGAATTTCACTCAGAGACTAGTTCACACGCTTAAACGAAAGATGAAAGATGATGAACCTAAACTCAGATTGCCCCCATTATTGATTTGGGGTTAATGACGACAATTTAAAAGATATGGATTTGGAACCGCTTTGGGGGTCATTTGGATGTTTTGGGATAAGCTGTGGGGTTTGGTAAGGCATGTCCAAAACTTCAGAAACAAAATACAAGTCTTTGTATTCCATTGTCGGGAGATAATTAATTCATGAACCATTTTCTCAAAAGAAACTTGTGTGAAACAAAACCTTCTCTTTTTTTGTGTTATCATTTAGACTTGAAAAAGTCATCGATTTGTGAACATGAGGAAGAAGATGATTTAACAAGATCAATGCTTCTTATTAGTGGTCAGAAAACGATCATTCTTTGAAAAATATGAGAGGTGCATTTGGAAGATGAGTGTTATGGCAGGTTATGCAGTAGAATGCATGGGAACCCTAAAAATTCTGTTGAATCCAAATCCTGCTGAACCGTCTGAAGTCGGCATGCTGAAGACTCGAGCTCTTGACCGCCGGGATGTCGCTAAGATGACTGCGATCGTCTTCTTCTTGGACTCTTAGTAGGCTCCTAGGAATGCCTATGGATGACGCATGAGACACTTGGGCCTGCATGGGTTGAAACAGTTTCATGAATGTGGATTAGGCGCTCGGGCCTGGATGATTTTCATGGATGTGGATAGGCACTCGGGCCTGGATGAATTGAAAGTGAGGCACACATGCCAGAATGATTCATAAGCGGGTTGGCACTCGGGACGGAATGAGGATGCGGCACCGGGGCCAGAACATGTTGTGAGACTGTGGCACTAGGGCCGGAATGTTTAGAATATGTGGCACTTGGGCCAGAAAGTGTTTGAGGATGTGGCGCTTGGGCCTGAATGTGTTTAGGAAAATGGCACTTGAGCCGGAATGATTTGGGATTGTGGCACTTGGGCCAGAACGATTTCAGATTGAAGTAAGAAATATGGGCCAGAGGGACTTCTAGACTGGAACGGATGTGCGGGCCTGAATACCCTTAATTTGGAAGTGGAGTAAACGGGCCGAAGGAAGCCACATGGACCGTGAATGTGCCACTGGGCCGAGAGAAACCTTGAAGCCTAAGATTCGTTTGATAATCTTGTTGGGCCTTGAGGCCAGAAACTAGAATGAATGGGTTGCACAAACTTTCTGGGATTCAAATGTTATGGGCCAAAATTTTGGTTTCAGAGCAAAGTTCGTGGGCCAAAACTATGAATTGGTCTATGGGCCCAGATTAAGTGAGTTATGAGTGTGGCACTTGGAATATTCTAAGAATTTGGCACCTGGGCCAAAATGTGTTTGGGCTAGATAGAGGGCGCATGGGCCGAAATGATCTCTAAACCATGTCCCAGATGTGAATTGGAATTTGGGGCCGAGTACTTCTGATTGGGCCTAAAAGATGGTACTTATACCTAGGATTTTGGGCCAAAGCCCGAGCGGGAAGTCTTTCTAGACTAGAATAAACCCTGAAACGGAAAGGCCTGATGGATTTTCATGAACTGCTTTCGGTGGATTTGTTTTCATGGGCCTAGAACTAAATTGATAATTCAAATTGGGCCGAAAGAGAGAAATCACCTAGGTCTAAACTTTTGGGCCAGAGCCCAAACAAACAATTCATTTATTCAAACCAAACAGGGCCTTAGGGCCGCAAACAATGAAGTCGTGAATTCCAGGTTGGGCTGAGTTGACATAGGAAGAGTTCCTATCAATTTCTAGGCTGGCAGTGGGCCGATCATACAAGCAAACAAGGCCCACACAAGTTCAACATGTCCTTACTAGACGCTTCAACCAAATTGGGTATGGATCGATCCGGAGAGGTGCTTGGGGCATGGGCCCAGGTCACCACAAAGGAATAGGGCTTGCACGCTATTCTCTTTGGGCTTCCCCACTCTTTTCACATCACCTAAAGGTGTGCGTCTACGGTCGGGTCTTTGACTGACCAAACAATGGGCTAGGTAAGGGCACCGCCAGGAAAACGCTTGGGGCTAAGGCCCAGGTATTAAGGGGGTGTGGTTAGACGACACCCTCCTCTTTTCCCCCGCTTATTCACATCACCTAAAAGGTGTGAGTCCCTGACAGGGGACCCTTAAACGGGTCCCGGGGTGAAATCGGTTTGCGTGGACCCTCGCTCTCATATGATGCAAAGGTGCAGGAATTAAAGTGCGCACAAAGATAAACAAACAATGTAATAAAAGCCATAAATAAACATTTTCAAGTTAAGCCCTCTTTCTTAAAACTAAACAAGTTAATATTAAGAATCTTGTCCCCAGCAGAGTCGCCAGTCTGTGAGCCTCGATTTTAAACCCTATCCTATGTTGATTAAGGCTGATTAGGATCCGATTGGGTTTTAGGTCCACTTATAGCCTAAGATTAACAACTATGTCATATAACAATAATTATTACAACCTAAGCTAGCTCACTGGAACCTATTATGAGTCGCCACCTAATTTTAACCTAGATCAAATTAGGAAAGGAGAGTTCGGGTTCGGGGGCTTGATATTCGACTTAATTAGGGTTCAATTACTTTCATTACCCTTCCTAGGTCGTTTTTCCTCTACTTAGTTTATTTACGGCTTATTACGAGTCGTTTTAACCTAAGTGCGCGACCTTCTGTTTTTTTTTGTTTTTAACATTTTTTGACAGAGAATTAAAGTGAAATTAAAAGCTACCTAAGCTAGGGTTTCGGAGGCAGAATTAGGTCAAATTTTGCTTACGTCCGTAGCCACGGACCAAAAGTCCGAGACCACGGACCCCAGTTAACCTAAATATACAGAAAAGTCGAAATTAAAGGAAAACAAAAATTTGCAAAGTCCGGGGCCACGGACAGGCTGTCCGTGGGCCCGGACATCATTAGAAAAAACCTAAATTTTGAATTTTTAAAATCCCGCCGCCGTCCGTGGGTGTCCGGGCTTACGGACAGGGAGTCCGGGACCCCGGACACGACGTCCGTGGGTGCGGACAGCCCTCGGACGGCGGCTTTGAGGCTGTTCCCGAAGGTGTTTTCGGCTCAAATTTTATGGGTGCGTAGCCTGAAAGATTTACAAGACGTTAGTGATTGAAAGTTTTCAATTTGAATTCGAATTAAGCACGAAACTTAGCAAACAAGTTATCTGACAGAGGCTTAAATAAACAGCAATACAGAAGCCTACGAAGGTTAGTTTGAGCCCAAATTTTGAGGCAAGACAGATAGTACCGTGGTGAATCAGGGAAGTGGAGTTTCTACCTGTTTTACCTTCGGATTCACAACGTTTCTTCACACCGGGACTCGTCGAGTGCTCCGTTGATGGCAGACCCGAGAGGATTTCGACCCAAGCTTCTGGTTGTTGGTTGTTCTTGCTGTTCTTCACGTTTTAGAGGTGTTTTTGTGAGGTTTTGATGGTTATTGGTGCTTTGGGGATTGGAAAACGTGTTTAGATGGTGATTTCGGGGGACTTTCAGTATGATTTGGGTGGCCGGGTGTTGGAAAACGTGAGAGAGAGAGAGGAGGCCGTGTTTTCTGACTCTCTAGGGTTCTTCAGCATGTGAGGTTCTGATTTTATCCAAAAACCTATCCCCTTATATAGACTTCCTTAAAGATAAAGAGAATCTAGTAAAAGTAAGATTTTTCGATATTTTAACTGAGTAACCTCCCAAAGGAATTTTGCTATGAAATTTTAACCACATGTCAAGAATGGATATTATGAATTTTCTGAGGTGGAAACGAATTTTTTAAATGCTGGAGCATTTTTAAATTGAATTTCTCGTCAGATTCAATCAGAAATTGCTAGAAAATTATTGGAAATTCGAAAAATCAAAATTCCAACGCCATTATGCTTAAAATGTCATCCTCTATCATGGGTTAAAATATCAAAGCATTTCGAGCTGATTTGGGCACCCTTTGGAGGAGAGAGAAAGCCTATAGGAGAACTCAGAAGCCTTAAAAATTACGAAAACGCCCCTGACAACGACAAAACTGCTCCTCTGGCCCTGGAACACGCCGATCGGGCCGGAGTCTCTTATTGTTTGATGGAGATGGCTCTCACAACCTCGTAGACCTTAACCAGGGGGTCAAAATTTTGGGTATAACACGTACTGACCCCGTTATCCCATTACTTCGGTTTAACTTAATGTTCTTACTCTCAACTTTCTTAATTACTCTCATACTTGTTTCTTACTCATTTACTTACTTTCTAACCATTAAGGTTACATTAATGGTGTATTACCAAAGTCCCATATATATGTGCACATCTCTATATATATACATACATATGATTATTACATTATTTATTTTTTTTTTGTAAGTTAGGGCCGACCGACCCACCGACCGACCCAACCCTTTGGGTCGGTCCATTCCAGTAAGTTTTCGGTTCTCTGAATTTCTCCCGACCGACCCAGAACTGTTCCGACCGACCCATACACCTCTGGTCGGTCCATTCCAGAAAGTTTACGTTCCATCGTCTATGCTCCGACCGACGCACCGACCGACCCAACCTCTGGGTCGGTCGGTTGCAGAACCTGCCTACATAATTTGTTTTGACTTCCTTTCTTAACTATTTTCTACCCCAATCTTCCTACATGTAACCCCACATGTTTTAGTACCATTTAGGCTTCCTAAAATACCTTAATTCATTCACCAACTCATTACTAAATCATTCCCATTCTCATATGGATTTACACAATTTTCCTCCCGTTTCATTCCTGCACACATAGCAGCTTTTGTTCTTATGCTACAGATTTTTACTCTAACCTTTACCATTCAATACTCCTATTACCAATACCATTACTAATATCCTCATTACATTATCTTCCACTCTAATCCTCCCCATTATCTAGCTCCTCTCCTAATCTTTTACAAGGTCGTTACTACTCACCTTAGGCTCTCCAAATACACTTAGTTCCTCCTAGTTTCTCCAATGCATCTTAATACCTCATGCTACAACTACCAAGACATGGTCATTAAACCTCTCTACTAACTCCAATACGCCCTTAGTTCTCCCATTCACCAAGTCATCCTTAAATGAACACTTTCTACCAAATTTTGCCATAGTTCACCTACTTTCTTACTTAGCCACACATACTCAGTCTCACCAAATTCATACCTATTATAGCCACACCCGTACAAGGGTCCTACACCAATCATACAATATCAATCCATCAATACTTCCTCAATCCCCAATACTAATACACATATACAATAATATACTTGGCTCTAAGACCTACAATTCACATAGTAGTTCACAAATACTCAAAATTCCAATACTACAATACCAACACAATATTTTGGGTTCTTTAAATTGGTTTACCCATTCCCATTACTCTGCATTAAAACTTAGCATAAAGAAGGAGCTCTTACCTTGAGCTTATATTTCCTTCATTCCTTTCCAATTCTCCTCTTCCTCTCTTCTTGCACAAATCGGCCATATGGGGAATGGATTGCCAAATTCCATTCCCGTCACCCAATTACACAAAAATAGGTGTAATTAAAATACTAACTCATTGATTAACACTAATCCATTGAAGTGTTTAAAACACTAATTCTAGGGTTTACTTTGGATGTTTAAGAAGGATTTAGCCCTTGGTTCAAGAAGGTGATTCCACCACCATTGCAGGTTGAAAATTATGCTCAAAAGTGAGAGAGAGATAGAAAATAGAGTGTTTACATAGGGAAAAATCGGATATGAAGGAAGATGAAGCAACATGAGTTTTTCATGTATATTTTACCTTAATGGAGAGAGAAGACTCCAAGCTACCCATTGATGCTATTTTCTCTATGAATGGGGAAAACCCACGGAGATGAACTTCCTCATTTTTGGATTTTGAAAGAGAGAAGTGTAGAGGATGATGAGGAGAGTATGAATATGTAATTATTTTTACATTTAGAGCTTACATGGAGGTAGAGCATGGAGAAGAAGAGAGAGCTGCCATTGTTGTAATGGGGAGCTCAAAATTGCCAGCCCCCTTAGGAGAAAGAGAGAGAAATTGGTGGGGAAGGAGAAGGGTAGGAGAGAGATCAGGGAAATGAGTCAGTGAGGTGAGAGAGTCCTTTTTACTACTTTTGTACTTTACTTTTTGCTTTTTGATTTACTATTTGTTAGTTGGTGGGTGTGTGAGAGAGAGGGGTTAATTAACCCATTAAAAACCGGCCCCCACATGTATTACTAGTTGGAGCGTTTTTCGTCTTTTACAGAAATCGCTCGTTATTTACCCGGTTTCGGTACTGTTCACTAACCGGGCCCGTTTTCCGGATTTTTCTCGTTTCTTTAATTTTATGGTTATTAAGCTTCCGTTAATGCTTAATTATTGTTACATAATGATTTATAACTTTTACGGGTTCGTTTGACCACTTAAAGTCACATTTTCGGGTTTTCTCGAAAAACGTGCGCTAAAGCTCTATTAGCGTTTAATTCATTTATTTGGATCCGTTTTATTTGGGAGTTGTTCCCGTATATTATTTAGGGCATCATTAAGCCTTAGGATCCATATAATACGCTAACCGAGGTCTCATACTCCTATGGTTAAACGCTCATTTAGTGGTTTTCGCTTTTAAGCATTCTTACTTTCTTTTGGATTATTTTCCTTACCAATTCTACTTAGGCGTTATCAGACTCTTAAATACCTATTAGGATTATTTTAATCGCTATATTTAAGTTCGGGGTATTTCATTGTGCACTAATTTGTGAATAGTGTCAAATAGTGCCCAAATTAAGCTTAAGTCATCATAAATCAATAAGATGGTCAACCAAGACCATACATTTCTCCACTTGAGAGGGGGGCCGGTTTCAAGTGGGTGAGTCACCACATGAGCTAGTAAAGTTAGAAAAGAAGAAGGAAATATAATGAGAATACTATTTACTTTTTATGGCAGATATCTTACTTTAGCCTACCTTCTCTCTTTCTTCATTCTTCTTCTCCAAAGTTTTCTTCATCATCTTCACCCTATCAAACTGTGAGAACAGCCCCATACTTGCTCCGCCTTGCTTTGTCCATAACTTGCTCATTTTAGCTCCAAAATCAAAACAAAATACATATTATTCTTAGTTAGGTCAAGCTCTTGCTTCCTATCTTTTCAAAGTTGGAAAAAGCTTCATTTTGGAGCCATGGGAAATCGCCATTGGAGGAGGAAAAATGAGCTTGAAGAGTTCATTAGTTCTCCATCATTCGAGGTTAGGAAAATGTAAGAAAAAATCATGTTTCCACCATTTTTCCTCCATTACCGAAAATTACCTTCTCATGGGACCTTGTTTTATCCCTTGTTATAGCTTGATTCTATTCTCCAAAGACTTGAGGAGGTCTTGGCTTGCTTCATTATGAAAGCCATTCCAAAATTCAAAGGTAAACATACACTTTTAGCTTTAGAACACATATTTTAACCTAAGATTAGTTCTATGAGTTTTAGGCATATTGCTTAGTGCTCATTGGATATTTTGAATGTGTATTAGAACATTGGCAAGATGATTGAAGTCCTTGCCGAAATTCAATCAAGAAAACCAAAGGAGAGAAGTGTGAAAAGCTTGAAAAAACAAAGTAAATGTTTTACCTAGTGGTGGTTTAAGGTTTTAAGGGATGAGATTGAGATAAGTATTATATGTAGCTTAAAGCTTACATTAAGTAATAGGTTGTATAACCTAGGAAAAATAATTTAAACAAGCTTGTGAACTTATGACTAAGGAGCCAGTGGGAATGAGATAGTAAGATAAGTATAAGGTGAATTACGAACACTTATATTGCTATGGGAGAATTGTTGTGTGTATTTGCAGGTTGAAAGCTTTTATATGGGAAATTCTGTTTATGTTTAAGTCATTAGGGACTTAAAGCCATGTCACTTAAGAGCCTTAGTGCTATGCGATTTAAGATTATTGCATTATATTGAGTTTATTATGAATGAGTTGATTTGGGATGAGAAAATATGACGCGAAAGGATTTGTTGTGTGTGAGATGATTGAATGAGAAAACAATGCATTTGGGCATGATAATATACTAGATGATCTAGGCGAATTTGAGTAGGAAAAAGAGTTTAAGTGGTGGTTGTGAATTAATATGATATAAGATTACTAGGAGTCATAAGAAGAGTTGTTGTGGAAATGAGTTAACTAAGGAGTTCTGAGGATTTGAATTACCTAGAGTTGTCTAGGAGGAATTAGAGGTTAGGGGTGTATTAACACACCAAAGTCATGTATGAGGAATGTTGAACTTGTGCAAAAATCTGGAGGAAATGGTGTATATGTTTTAAGGTGATTTAGGTATGAACTATAGAATATAACAATGAGAAGTTTGGGTGATCTTGTGTAAGGGTTTGAAGATCCTAGTAGTGGATTAATAAGGTTCTAGTTGGATGATAAGTTGAGGACTTGGGTTGATGGAAGAGAAAATTGTAAGAGGATGTTGTAAACTGTCAAGAAAAATGACTAGGAATGTATAAGAGTGTATGATTCATGAGAATGGTGAGTAAATTGAATAAAAGAGGTGGAAATGTCTAAGGAGGGTGTAGCATGGTCTAGGTATATGGAGACAAGTTAAGGAATTAAGAGGATGGCTAGTGATGCCTAAGTATGAGGAGTTTAGGAGTGATGAGTTGGAAAAAAAAGAAATTTGTGCATGGAGATGCAAGATAACAGGGAAGGTTAGCACAGGAAATAATGATGAATAAAGATGTTTGAGGAGTAGTTATATTGGTTGAAAGTAAACACTTGTTAGTTGAGTTTAGACAAAATTTACATGTTGGAAGTGTAAGGAATTAAGTTATAAGTGTAAGAGTTTAGTAAGAACTTGAGTAATGATCAAGGAATTTGGGAGGTGAGTTGATCCAGTTAGGAGGATTTAAGTGCTAAAATGTGGTGTTAGAACATCTGTGAATACACGGGGGAAGATTAGAGAAGATTGGGCAAAAGAAAACTAGTGTGGAAAGAGGTTCAAACTATAAATTTGACAGTTTAAAGGGTGGTCCGGGACTTGGTCGTTGGATAAAGTCCAGGACCAGCACTAAAAACATGCCGAGAGTACACCCCATAACTGGTCGGGACCCTGGGTAAGTACCAAGTCCCGGACCATAGCTAAAATGTTGCCGAGGGTAAGAACACACATTGTTCGGACCATGTCCCGGACCAGACCAATTTGCAAAGAAAGTGTGTTTTTAGATGGAAATGATGGGGGCTCTTGTTGGGTAATGCTATTATAAGGTTGTTAGAGTTTTGGTGAGTTTTAAGGCCTTTGGAGGTGTGAACAAGTGTGAGGTAAAATGAGAAGTATAATAACATAAGTGGTTAAGTTTAAACTACAATGACTAGTGGGTATTTAGTTGGAAATCATTATTGATTAAGTAAGCTAGGTTGCTTAAAAGTAATTAACCGCCCAATTCAATGAATGTTTAGGATTGAGAATTTGGACTCGGAGGAGAGTAAGCAACATCCGAACGACCAACGATGAACGGTATGGTTCTTGACATGCTGCTAACGAGGTGCCCTCGGCTTGTGTGCATTTGTTTATGTGTGCCGACTAAACAAGATAAAGCATGCAACCAGAATATTGTGTTTGTTGGTGTTTGTGAATGCGATAACACAACTTACCTTGAGAACTTACTAACTAATGTTTAGTTAAGAATTGTGTGAGATTAAGGAAACACTTCCTAATATTAGTTTGTTAATAACCGAAAGAGGTTAACCAACAAACGTTGTCTTGAGACTTCTGCTAACTGGAACTTGGGGGGAGGGAGGAATCCGGGACTGACTCGGTCATGCATGTTAGGAAAGGGGGTCGGTATCTGATTCAGATCCGATCCGCTAAGGACTTGTCTTCGGACTTTGCGCCTAGGGTCAAATGTCGGCTCAGCTACATTGATTCCAATCCAAGGTAGGAGGCATTAAGATGTGGGGGGGGATTACCTAAATCCCAACTAATCTAAGAATTATTGTTTATTGAACCAGCTCAGTTCCGGCCGCTGGCTAGGGTTACTTTTGACCTGACAAAAATAAACATGGAAAGTAATAACCGAATCTGATTAAAGAACGGTGTCTTTGAGGAGATAAGTTGAGATAAGATATGAGAAAGACTTGGACTGAGAAATAAGAAAATCATAACCTAGGAGTTAAGAGATTAACTCACTTATAAGGGAACGCTTTTAAGCCGTTCATGTGTGTTTGAACTTGATTGTTCATATGTGGTGTTATTTATTGCACAATTCTATTGTAGTGCATCTAATCAACCTCCAGCTATCGCAATTAGTCGTCGTAGCCACGTTAGCTTGGGGGCCATGAGAGGATCGTTTCAGCAAAGGTACTGACCCCCTCAGGGGCTAGTTTTATATTTTGTAGGTAATGTCAGAAGGTGACCATCCTGGGAGTAAGATGGGGTAGACGTACTATGGGTTTAAGTGTGACCTACGAGTTGTGCATGTACACTCGTATGACAATTTCAGTTAGTAAGTTGTATAGGATGTAAGGAGTTTGTAAGAGTGTTATGTATTTGGTTAAGGCTTGTAAGTACTAATGTTCGGTATATTCGGGTCCATCAGACCGTAACTATATCTTGGAGATTTTAGTATGCCTAGTTGGTCACGTGGGTGACTAACGGCGGTAACACCAATTGTTGTAAGAATCCGCTGCAAAGCTAATATAAGTGAATGGAGGTTTATGAGTTAAGTGTGGCGTAATGAGTTGGGGTGTTACAAAAAGTGGTATCAGAGCGTAGTTACGCTCTGATGACAGGAATTACCGAACTTAGGGGAATACTGAGGTTGAGTTTCAGTTATGGGTTAAGGGTTGAGAGATAGAGCGAGAGGTGTGTTAGTTAGGACTTCCCTGTGTTTACCGGATATCCATAGTGTAACACCCCAACTACAACCATACACTTAACAACATATTGCAGCGGAAAACTTAACTCATCACATTACTCAACTCAATGGTGTTACACGCCGTTAGCCACCCACGTAACTAACAAGGCTTATACATATACATTGTATCGGTCTGATGGACCAGATTCCGGAGCAACTACACATTACATTCTCATTCCATTCCAAAAATTAATATACATATACATTGCCACTGTACGAGTATTTACAAACTAATGTCGATAACAATTTCGTCTTACTACACCTACAATACATACTTAATTTAAATGGCTACCCATGTACAAACAACTATCCCATCCTACTCTCGAACGGCTTCCAGCTATTTGTACCTGAAATATGAATGAAAAGAAAGGGTGGACCCCCAGGGGGCTCAGCACCTTTGCTTGTATGGTAATCATGCAGGCCGCATACTACCGGACCACGCACAACTAATTGTCGTCTAAGCATGCGGTTGATTATATTTAAATCATACATGTGAACTATAAACATATAACACATTCCATACCCACAACAATGGGGCTCAACAAAACAGTCAACACATCTATACATGATAAATCACTCATTGTGTTTTTTTTAACCCTAGAGGGTTGTTGGGGTAAAACCTAACGGCAAGTGTAACGGTCAATTCTAGCAAGTTTTAATAGAGAGAATTCCCTAAGTATTGAACCAGAGGATGCGATGTGTCTAGTTTAAATCTTTATTAATGACAAATTAAAAAAGGAAATTGGGGTTTGATTTGATGTTAATTAGAAACTGTAAACAGAATGCAAATAATAACAAGCAGGAAAATAAATGTTGTGAAACTGATTTGGAAAGGAGATCCCGGTTTACTACTGCACCCTAAATCTGTGATTCCTATCCCTAAGTGATTTATAAGACAATTCTGAGTAAAACCCTAGAACAAAGATAATTTACCTCCGGTCTCCCGCTTAGCAAATACTAGTTAGCAAAGACTGAATTTTAACTCTCGTTACAAACCCACTGTTTACTAACCGCCTTAAGAACAATTTAGTTTATTGATAAATTAGCAATTTAGAGGAATTACCATCTCTAAACTAACCGGTTATTTTCCTGTATTCAATTGAAAGCCGCAGTCGTCACATATAAGCTAACAAAATACTAATCCTTATAATTGGCCAAATTGTAAAGATTAAAGAAATTAAGCAAGGAAAATAACTTTACTCAATCAAATTGCATTAAATCACAAAGGAACAGGAATAGTCAATTTAGGGATACATAGCAAACCGAAATCTAAGGGAACTACTCAGCCATTGACATGTTTACAATAATCAGAACTGTATTATGTAATTATAGAGAGAAGAAGGAACTCTGGTGAGATTTCTGGAGAAGTCTCCGTGGTGACTTCCTGCTCTGCTCTGCTCCAAACTCCAAACCAGACTCAGACTCCAACTCCAACTAAACTCTCTGTATTGTGGGGATTTTGTGCGCTGTCGAAGTATGTCTTCACGTTGGCTAGCCTCCTCTTTTTATAACAAAGGAATTCTATCTTTAATCTCTCTGAAATCTATCTCTAATCTAACCTGAATAAGCGACGGTTTGAAGATATACTAAAAGATATAATAAGAGATATTAAAGATAGAACACCAATTCCGTTTATCTCCGCCCTCCGCTTATATTGGTCCGGGTTTGCAAACAAGTACGCAAACCCGGACCACCACTAAAACTCGGCAGAAGGTTACGCTCAAGGATGGTCCGGGTTTGCAAACAAGTACGCAAACCCGGACCACATCTGAAACTAGGCAGAAGACTCTACGATGAGATGGTCCGGGTTTACAAAGTCGGATACAAACCCGGACCCTCATTAGATCACGGCAGTAATTGGTAAAATTCAGTCTTTGACTCTGATTTGACTTCCACTTTTTGACTCAACCTCTAACATCTTCATTTAAGCATTTTGTTGAGCATTTTATCCTGAAAACATAACAAATTGATCATTGGAGACAAATATAACAATAAAGTATAAATAAAGCATTAAGGAAGGAATATAAAGTCATAATGTAGACAATTAAGCATGAATTAGTATAGTAAACTTAGACAAATTCCTGACTTATCAACTTCCTCACACTTAATCTTTGCTTGCCCTCAAGCAAATAGAAACATACTGAAATCTTACAGAAGGGAGTCGTCAATTTAGAACTGTGCACAAGGAGATCTAATCATGAAAAGCAGTTATAGAAAACAATGATCCACACTTGCAGGTTTTCATAAACAGTGAACTGAGAAGTATTTTGCAAAGGCTTAAGACACATAGTAAAACCACTGACTCCAATCTCACTCAGGGACTACTTTCCAATTAACATTCCACTATCCATGGACGACAAGGGGTGAGAAGTAATATCTTTCATATTTCCTTTCATCACCACGTACTCATAATCAAGAAAGACTTTGCACTTTGCATTTGAAATTAATAAATTTCTTCAACTTTCTAAACAAGCATTAACTTTCCCTTTTATATCCCTCAGACTTTTCTCTCCATTCATGTAGCGGTGTTGGGTCTTCTATCCCAGATCAGATGACCTTAGGTAGATGGGTGATGAGGCACCCCGAGGACTTAATTACCAAATGGGCGAGGCCTGTTTTCTGGGTTAAAAGTTGATTAGAGGAGTACCTTGCCTTTGTCCTTCCTTCCTTTCATTCAATTAATCATTCCCAAAGTCCCCAAGTGAAATCAAAGACAAATAGTTATACTAATAGGCTTAACTTTTTAGAGAGGAAATAGACAAGCATTAATCAAAACTGTACATACAAGCAGTGCAACCAGAATTCCCATAACTATTTTCCAGCTTCGATCTCACAAAAACTAGTGCTACTCGTGCGGTGTTCCAAACCAACTTATCCAACCACAGAATAAGACTCAGGTATGTTATGCAACCAAAAATTTTTGAGGGCCAACAAAAATACTGTGAAAATGGAGTGATAGCCTTAAAAATGTTCAAAATTAGCACATTCGAATGAAATTGAGCAAGAGCATGAGCATGTGTAATTTCCCTTCCTCACACTTAAAAATTAGCAATGCCCTCATTGCTTCATGTAAATGATTAAGACGGAAGGAAAACACAAAGTCACAGAAAACAACGTTGAAAAATAAAAGAAGTTAGAAAATCACGCCCCTGAAGTATTTTGAGGACAACGTCCTCACACTTAGCTAAAAGCATCGGGGTGTTGAAGTCTGCAGAAAATTCGACAGAGTTTCCTTTGGATACCTCAATACCTCACACTTAGCAAAAGCAGACCTGTAGCTCAAGAAATAGAACCAGGCAACACGAACTTGCAGAAACAGTAAGTGTGAGTGAAACATCATAGTTAAGTGATACAGACGTTATGAAACAGGCAGTATTCGAATCCAAAGTAAGTTAGAAGTATACGAAAACACGCCAGTAAGTATTGCACTTGTGTGGTCCGGGTTTGCAAACCAATACCCAAACCCGGACCATACGAAAATCATGCCAGTGACTCCGCTTATGCGGTCCGGGTTTCAAACCTATCCTCAAACCCGGACGACACGCAAAACATGCCAGTAGCTACTCCGCTCTTGTGATCCGGGTTTGCAAACCAAGCAGCAAACCCGGACGTGCATCAAAATTAGACAGTAGGTATCTCGCCCTCACGATCCGGGTTTGCAAACCAGCGCGCAAACCCGGACGACCTCCAAAACTTGCCAGTAGCGTCGCCCAGCTATAGGTCCGGGTTTGCAAACCCAGCTCCAAACCTGGACAACCCTTAAAAGTGGCCAGAAACTCATATTGATAACAGAGATCCCTCCAAACTCCTGAATTCACCTTCAAAACCATGTGAAACTAAACAAAACATGTCTAATAAACACGTTAGCCCAAAAATAAAGAATCAAAAACAATAAAACTTACGAGAAATAAACAAAAATGAAAATAATAAAACTCACAAAACTGGGTTGTCTCCCAGCCAGCCGCCCGTCTTTTCGGTCTTTGGCTAGACCGTGCCTCATTCTCTCAAGAGGCTCCAGAAGTTCGAGATGCTTCCAAAACTTGTTTTGAAGACCTACCAGCATAAAACAGTAGTTGCTCACCTTCTGCATTCAAAGTGATCGTACCGTGAGCAACTTCGATTCGAGCGTCGGCTGTTGCTAGGAAGGGTCTTCCGAGGATGATAGGAACTGTTGGATCTGCAGCCATGTCGAGTACAACAAAATCGCAAGGAAAGTACAGATGCTCCACCTTAACCATCACATCCTTAGCGATTCCACAAGGATAAACCATTGAGCGATCTGCTAGCTGAAGCGTCATTCGTGTAGGCTGTAAGTCCCCAATCCCAAGCTTTTCAAAAATAGTGTATGGCATGAGACTGATTGATGCTCCCAAATCAGCAAGACAGTGGTCAAAATCAATGTCTCCTACTCTGCAAGGAATTGTGAAACTTCCAGGATCTTTGCATTTTTCTGGTTGACGCTTTTGTATGATCGCTGAACAAGTTCCTGTAAGCTGAATAGTCCCTGTCTCAACTAACTTTTCCTTATTAGATAAAATCTTCCTTAAATACTTGGCATAGTTGGGCACCTTCGCAACTAATTCAACAAAAGGAATATCAACAGATAGTTGACGAAGTAAAGTAAGAAACTTATCAAACTCATTATCCTCCTTGAAACGCTTGGTTCTGCTTGGGAAGGGAACTGGAGAAACGTCGACTGCAGGTGGTGTAGGTGGAGGAGATTGGGTGGTTTTGCAATTACGCTCATTCTCTAGCACCGGTTCCTCTATATTCACCACCTCAAGCTCATTAGTTTTACCTTTACCGCTCCTAGTAGTTACCTTCTTCACTGTTTCCTTTTCCTGCAAAGAAGATTTTTTAGCCAAGATGTCATCTACTAGCTTAGCATAATTTGGCATAAACTTAAGCACTTCAGAAAAGGCATATCCTTAGTTGATTTCTTAAAAATGTTAAGAAATTTTCCAAGCTGTTCATCGAGGTCCCTTTTCTTTAACCTGTCAGGAAAAGGAATAGGTTCTTCAAATTTATGATTAGAAACAGAAGAGTAAGAAGGTTGAGTTTCAGGAGACTCCTTCTCCTTGGGTGTTTCAAAAGCTTTACTAGAGTCCTCAACCTCTTTTTGAACGGGCTGAATGACAGCAACAAGTGGAGCATCATCTTCCACAACAAAAACAGCTTTGGCATGCTCTCTTGGATTCTGCTCTGACTGACTAGGCAAAGAACCCAAAGGACGCTGAACTAGCTGCTGAGATATCTGAGACAGCTGAGTCTCGATGTTCCTGTTGAATGTCCTTTGATCAGCGTTGAAAGTCCTCTGCTCCTGATTGAAAGCTTCCAGCTCATTGAACTTCTTCGTGCTAACCGAGATGAAATCATTCATCCTGGCCAGAACTTCATCCATACTAGAAGACGCTCCAGCACCCGAATTCTGTGCTTGCTGATTCTGCAGTGGCTGCTTCTGATAGGAAGGATTGTACTGCTGCTGGGGCCTCTGATTGTAATTATTGTTACCACCAGCTTGGTAACGGTTTTGCTGCTGAGCTTGATAACCCGGATTTCCTTGATTCCCAAAATAACCCGGTCTGTTACCAACATAGTTCGCTGCCTCTTCTTGTGGTGGAGAACACTGGCACATGTTAGAAGCTCTACCACAATACTCGCAAGGTGGAAAAATCTCAGGAGCTGCTGCAGTGGACTGTGGATTCATAACTGCACACATACGCTCAAACTGCTTCGACATTGCTTCTATCTTGGCAGCCAAGAAAGTGTTTGAATCTACTTCATAAACCCCAGCTGGTTTCTTCGGTGCAGCTTCTCCGCTCTTGTACCTCCCCACTGATTAGCTGCTGTAGTAATAGTCTCTAGCAGCTCTTTAATCCGTGTAATGGGCAGCTCCATCAAACTACCTCCAGCACAAGTATCAACCAACAACCGGCTAGACGGATCCAAGTCCTTGTAAAAGGACTGTAGTATAACCTCTTCACCTAGTCCGTGATGTGGTACCTTCCTTACTATCCCCTTAAAACGCTCCCAAGCTTCAGACAAGGACTCACCGGCGAACTGTTTGAAGTTTGTAATTTCTCCTCTCATGGTCAGCATCCGAGAGGGTGGGAAGTACTTTGGCCAAGAATGCATTAGCCAGCTCTCCCAAGTAGTGATACTGTCAGGCGTCAGCGAGTTTAACCATTCAGCCGCTCTATCCCTCAGAGAGAATGGAAACAAGTGAGCCGGGCCACTCCTCGAAGCTGGTGTCGAACACGCTCCTACCAATCTCAGGAATGTAGTGAGATGAACATTCGGATCTTCAGTGACCGTCCCGCTGAACTGAGGCGCGTTCATCACCATGGTCACATATGAGTCTTGAACTGCCACTGCACTCCTGCTGGTAGCGCAGGAATCACAATTGGCGACACCAACCCCTCAACACTTGGGCGGGTGTAGTCCCTCATCTGCCTCTCGTTATTCGCCATGTTCACTGGTTGAACTTCTGGACCCTCTTCAATAACAGGTGGTCGAGCACCCCTCCTCAACTGGTGGATCCAGGTTCAAGTCTCTTCGAAGCTGTCGCGAATCTCTCGATCTCAAGATTGAGTTCGAACTCCGGTTCTCCTGCAGAACGGGTTTTAACCATAAACCGAGAGTTAGTAAACTGAAACTATAATAGCGCAAATTAAAAGGACAGCAGTAATTAGAATAAAATAACAGAAAATCAGAAAAAGATAAAAAGAAATTAACCCACAAAATATGCAGATAAAATTCCTAACTACTAAACACAGAATATTCAAATAAGGAATAAAATCAGAAATAAAATCTGGAAGATAAAAGAATATCTAAATCAAACTAGAAATTAGAACAAATTAAAAAAAACAGATTAACTAACAGGATTTGCCTTAAACTATCTCCTAAAACAGAACAAGAAAACTTAAAGATAAAAGAAGAAAATCTAAAATAAAACAGAACAGGCACGTTTAAACTATCCTATCCAAACAACTATACTAATCGAAATCAAGAACACATAACAGAATATAATAACAAAATAAATCAAACGAACAAATTGAACAAAATAAAATAAAACAAGTAAATCTAAACAGAAAATAATTAAAGAACAAAATAAATAAAATAAAGATTAAACTAAATAACCGTGCCTCCCCGGCAACGGCGCCAAAAACTTGTTGGGATAAAACCTAACGGCAAGTGTACCGGTCAATTCTAGCAAGTTTTAATAGAGAGAATTCCCTAAGTATCGAACCAGAGGAGGCGATGTGTCTAGTTTAAATCTTTATTAATGACAAATTAAAACAGGAAATTGGGGTTTGATTTGATGATAATTAGAAACTGTAAACAGAATGCAAACAATAACAAGCAGGAAAATAAATGTTGTGAAACTGATTTGGAAAGGAGATCCCGGTTTACTACTGCACCCTAAATCTGTGATTCCTATCCCTAAGTGATTTATAAGACAATTCTGAGTAAAACCCTAGAACAAAGATAATTTACCTCCGGTCTCCCGCTTAGCAAATACTAGTTAGCAAAGACTGAATTTTAACTCTCGTTACAAACCCACTGTTTACTAACCGCCTTAAGAACAATCTAGTTTATTGGTCAATTAGCAATTTAGAGGAATTACCATCTCTAAACTAACAGGTTATTTTCCTGTATTCAATTGAAAGCCGTAGTCGTCACATATAAGCTAACAAAATACTAATCCTTATAATTGGCCAAATTGTAAAGATTAAAGAAATTAAGCAAGGAAAATAACTTTACTCAATCAAATTGCATTAAATCACAAAGGAACAGGAATAGTCAATTTAGGGATACATAGCAAACCGAAATCTAAGGAACTACTCAGCCATTGACATGTTTACAATAATCAGAACTGTATGAGTAATTATAGAGAGCAAGAAGGAACTCTGGTGAGATTTCTGGAGAAGTCTCCGTGGTGACTTCATGCTCTGCTCTGCTCCAAACTCCAAACCAGACTCAGACTCCAACTCCAACTAAACTCTCTGTATTGTGGGGATTTTGTGCGCTGTCGAAGTATGTCTTCACATTGGCTAGCCTCCTCTTTTTATAACAAAGGAATTCTATCTTTAATCTCTCTCAAATCTATCTCTAATATAACCTAGATAAGCGACGGTTTAAATATATACTAAAAGATATAATAAGAGATATTAAAGATAGAACACCAATTCCGTTTATCTCCGCGCTCCGCTTATATTGGTTTGGGTTTGCAAACAAGTACGCAAACCCGGACCACCACTAAAACTCGGCAGAAGGTTATGCTTGCAGAGTGGATTCGTCGTGAGTTATTAGCACTGGTGAAATTGATAAAAAGAAAGAAATTAATACTCAAAATATCCGTCGGGCTGCAAAAAACCCGGTCGCAGTAGTATAGAAGACAGAAGCGGCCGGGGTCAAACCGTGGGACTTATAGCGAGATAAATAGTTCCTAAGCTTGTCACAAAAGGGGGGAAGTTAATTGACTTGTTTTAGAGAAAATATTAAGCAGATTAAAAATTACTGAATGCAGATGAATTAAATGGAACTCCGGGTTTAGGTTTTATATAATCTGATTAATTATGCTATCTCTACCGGTTTAATACATTAGTTTGGCAAAATTCCTGTTATCATCCTAAGGACTAAGTCTTAGACCCTTAAGAACTCGTTCACCAGAAAATGCTCGGTCTAATCAAGGTTCGAGCAATACTATGTAAATGGACGTTAAATTCGAGGAATTATAATTGCATGAAAATACTAACCTATTAAATCATAATAAGCTTTCTCCAGATTTACGGCTTAATTAACCTGTCTATTTATCACCTGGTCTGATCAAATAGACTTAGGAAAGCATTTTAATAAATTCATGTAATTTATTAAAATGGTGAGAGAAAACCTTTAAGCGTAACAAACTGTATTTTTAACCGGTAGAAATATTGATTACATAATTAAACAAACCATAATTAAAACCTTTGCCCGGAGCAAATCCTCCTTAGCCTGACATATTAAAGACAGAATAAGAAGTAGAGGAATACATCTGAGAAGATGTTTATTTCCGCTCCGCTATCTTATCTGCTAATATTTTGACAGAGGTTGGACAGGATAACGGTATGAAGTGGAATGATTTATGGGATGAGATGTAGTATGGAATTTATGGATGAAATGAGTGATTTTGTGGAGAGTTTTATGGTTTTTTATGGAAGGAAAATGGCATAAGTTTGGGGTGGAATGTGTTGTGATTTTATGGGGGGTTTATATGTTTATTTATAGTGAAAATGGGGTAGAAATGAAGGGGGTGTCGGTGTGAATTGGTAAATATTTTATTTAACCAATTCACACCCATCGACAGGCTCTGTATGCTGTCAAAACAGACATGTCCGGACCACCGTCCGAACCAGGGTGGTCCGGACCATGTCGATTTCCCTTTATCTGGCGCGCAGGCATGTTGGTCCGGACCAGGTGATCCGGACACTGGTCCGGACCATGTCGATTTTGTACGGTTTCTGCGCTGGAAAGTATTAGTCCGGACCAGTTGATCCGGACACTGGTCTGGACCAAAATTCATTTGCCTCTAGAATATTCGTTTTAGCTCCGATTTGATCCCCGTTTGTTGCGTTGGAATCCTCATGAGTAAATCTACTTAATTTCATGGATTTTTCCTACATTGAACATATAAAATGCATTAGTTTATATCAAAACATAAATCTTAGGAAAAACGCATAATAAGTCGGAAACATGTGCTTTAGATATTGCAATTTCATAAGGTATTTAAACCCTAAAAGTCTATATGTTTTGCACTTATCAAACTTCCTCACACTTAGCTTTTGCTTGTCCTCAAGCAAAATACAGAATTAAGCTCCTGAGGAATTCCATAGAATTAAATCTCTGGGTAAAAACAAACGTAGAAGGGAATTAAACATAATAACAATCCTAAGATTAACCTTTGCTCATAACTGTATGTTCCTTTCTTTTTAGTAGAAACAAGCTCTTCAAACCAAAAATTTGGAGAAGTTAAATCATCAAGAATGAACACAGATTAACTCGGGATCTTTCCACCATTTCTTTCCTTAAATACCCAGAAATGACAAGGGGTGTGAAGTATTGCCTTATTCCGCAGTACCTTTCAACACCACATACTCATGATCTAAACAATCTTAAGCTATTTTTTTTCTTTTTTTTTCTTAACAAACTTTAATAGCACTGTTTGCAAATTATTTAAAACCCTACAGACTTTTCTCTCCATTCATGTAGCAGTTTTGGGTCTTTTATCCCAGATCAAATGATCTTAGGTAAATGGGTGATGAAGCACCCCAAGGACTTAATAACCGAATGGAAGAGGTCCGTTTCAGTTTAAACAAAAAATATTAGATCAGAGGAGTACCTTGCCTTTTCTTCCATTCCAAACTTTCCTTTCATTTCCAAAGGTACCGAGTTAAACCAGTTCAGACTTAATAATTAGCTTGCACACAAAATAATTTTATAATGAAACCATGAAAGCTAACAATTATGAGCAAAACTAATCTTAAAGTTGCTTACCATGTTTGATTTCTCTACAAAATATTTTCACCCGTAAATCTAATGTCTATATGAATTAGATCAGCTGACACATTTTCAGGGAAAGGTATCTACTTCCTCACACTTAAGAGGAACAATGTCCTCAATTGTTCAGTTTTAAATTTTTCAAAGAAAGAAGACGTTTCAAAATGTGTCATACTCATGGAGGAAATCGGTTATGTATAGCAATAGAGATAAATCAAATAAGAGAAGTAAAACGACCTTAACATTATTTAACTTTTGCAAAAATTAAAACAAATGACTCCCCTTATATCCTTGGATTTGAGGAAGTAGCCCTTCCTCACACTTAAGCTTTTGTCGGGGGAAACGTTCCTCAAACTTGCGTTATGCAAGTGTTCAACTTTGGAGAGAAAATAAATAGTAAAGCAGGAATGGAAAAACACAACAGAGAAAATAGCTGTCATAAAATCACTCCGGTGGTGGGTAGTAAGCCTGCCACTGCTCGAAGTCATGGAGCATAGTCTCATAATTTTTCTGAGATCGCCGTGCCTGCTCCTGAAGCTGGGTGATCTCAGTCTGGTATCTCTGCTCCATCTGCTGCTGTATGCGCTCGATCTCAGCCTGGAAGGACTGCTGCATCTGCTGCTGTCTCTACTCGAACTCATCCCAGGTCACATACCCGCACTGGGTGCTGGGAATGCAGCATACTCCTGCTCCTCTACTGTAGTGGAACCAGGGACTGGCTCTGATGGTCCCTCTCCCACATCTTTGTCTCTTCTGAGTACGCGGACCCGCTTGATTAACCCACTTATTTTCAATATAATCAAATCGCATCCTCTTCATGGTGCTCATGTCAATGGGTGCCCTAGAGGTGGAGCGACCTCCTCAGCTAAGTGGACTCCCTGCTGCCTGAGGAAGTGGCAGATCATAACAGGGAATCCAAGCCTGTGACGGTCCTTATGCTCTATGATGTAGCCTAGATGCTGATGTAAAAGGTTTGGTAGATATGTGAGTGCAGCAGCTCCAACAAAAGAGGGATTCACTACTGCTTGGAGAAAATAGCAGTCAGCCTGGTTGAGGTCAAAAGAGCGGCGTGGCGTGACATTGGCCACCAGTAGCGCGAACAGGACTCTCTCGCGAGGGTCCTGTAGAAGATCAGCAGGGATGACCTGCTTAGTCTGGTCATCTCCTCTTCGTCTGCGCGGTGCCTGACTGTAAAGGCCACTGTAATGATGATCTGAGCATCAGATAATCATTAAATAGCTGCATCTGATCATCATCCGCATGCATAGGACCAGGGTAAGGAATCCCTAAATATGTGGCGATGTCCTCCGCCCGAATTATGATGTCCCTGTCCTGGACCCTGGAGTGGATGTTTCCCTCTTGGATACGGGAATTCGCATAGAAAACCCGTACCTCTCGTGGGTAGAAGGTACCACCCATGTCTAGTAGTTTTGCCCATCCATGCGCTCCCAGAAGCTGGGGTAACCCAAGCTGGCGCTGCAGGTCTGGTGCCACTGATCGCTCAGGATCAATATCGCACTCCTGGTTGAACCATTCTGCTGCCTGTGTAGATATGAACTCTGGTGGGGGTGCCTGGCTGGAACTAGTAGCAGTGGTCTTACTCTTCTTTGAACGTCCAGTTATTTTCTTAAACATCCTGCTTAATACATATTAGCAACAACAAAGCAAGTAGAAAAATAAAAGGAGATTCAAACAAAAGAAAACAAGGATAATAATAATATGAAATATAAACAGAAATAAAAAGAAATATAATAATTTTATGAAATATAAACATAAATAAAACAAGTAGAATAATATTATGAAATATAAACATAAATAAAACAAGTAGAACAAATACTACCAGAATTTCGACAGAGTCTCCCCTACAAATCTTCAATTCTCCACAATTTAATTCAACAATAATCAAGGTATAACAATACCGTTAGCAAAGTAATCCACCCACAAAATCATACAATCATTAAACCATTAGGTTAAAAGCACAAGTCATTATAGAAACCAAAAATCCCTAAATATTAATACAATTTTCGTAACTATGTGCCCTCAATTTTGAATTTAATCAAAAACAGCAAAATTGAGTATAACAAGTGTAGAAATTACCTTGTGGGAGTATATTATGATTGTAGAAGAAGGAATCGATGACAAAAACGCAAGAAATTGCTCAAAATTTGCGAAAACGTCAACCCTAGATTCGAAACTTCAGCCACTGATTTCTCCTTGTGTGGTTAATGGTTTGTGGATTTCTTGCTATAGAAACGTAGAGAATTTGAAAACGAAGATTTTGGTACCAACCTTGCTAAATTTGGTGGAGAAACGAAGAATTTAGAGCAAACTGAAGTTGGGGGCGAATTGGGCCTGTTCGCTGTTCGTCGCTCGATTTGGAAATTTGGGATTTCTGTCGCGACTGATTCGGACGGCGCGTTTAAGATCCGGAAATTTCCCTGTCCGGACCAGCGTCCGAACCAGCTGGTTCGGACAGGCCAAATGTTTTTTTTTTTATTATTATTCTCTTAATCTAACTAAAGAGAATATGGTAGAATAAATTCATAAAAATTTAAAAACATAATAAAACAAAATAAAATTAATACTTATATTAAAAACAATATTAAAATACCTGATAAATACTGGGTTGCCTCCCAGTTAGCTGCTCTTTTTAACGTCTTTAGCTAGACGCTCATAATTTCATTTTGTTTGTGAGGAGTTGTGGGTCGGGGTCCCACAACTTCCTATAGTGAAGCTGTGTAGCTGCTTCAATTCATGATGAACTCTCCACGGGAGAGACTTCTTCTTGGATATTGTTGGTTTTGAAATAGGAGTGGTAGTATCATGTTGTTCCTGAACAAGAGAAATTCTAAACAAGTTAGTTGCAATATCGGTAGGACAAGTATACCTCTTTAGACGTGCTCCATTAACTTTGAAAGTTTCGCCCTTGTTGTTCTGAAGTTCGAAGGCTCCGTATGAGGTCACATTAATAATACGGAAAGGACCTGCCCAATGAGATTTGAGCTTTCCAGGGAAGAGCTTCAATCTTGAATTATAGAGGAGGACCATGTCACCCACTTTGAAGTCTCTCTTGAGGATCAGCTTATCATGGAACTTCTTGGTTCGTTCCTTATAGATTTTGGCATTGTTGTAAGATTGATCCCTCAGCTCTTCTAACTCAGAGAGTTGCAACTTTCTTTTCTCACCCGCCGCAGTCATATCGAAATTCAAGGACTTGATAGCCCAATAAGCCTTGTGCTCTAGCTCCACAGGAAGATGACATGCTTTTCCATAAACCAATTTGAAAGGTGACATTCCAATGGGGGTTTTATATGCTGTGCGGTAGGCCCAAAGAGCATCATCTAGTTTTAGCGCCCAATCTTTTCTGGAGGAGTGCACCGTCTTTTGGAGTATCCATTTCAATTCCCTATTGGACACTTCTGCTTGCCCATTCGTCTGAGGATGGTAAGCAAGGGCAACTTTGTGATGTACCCCATACTTGGCCATTAATGCGTCTATGCTTCGATTGCAGAAGTGTGTGCCTCCATCACTTATAATGGCTCTCGGGACTCCAAAGCGGGTAAAGACATGTTTCTTTAAGAATTTTACCACCGTCTTCGAATCAGCATGTTGGCAAGCAATTGCTTCAACCCACTTGGATACGTAGTCCACTGCCACCAGAATAAATTGGAATCCTTTCGAAGAGGGGAATGGTCCCATGAAATCCATTCCCCAGCAGTCAAAAAGTTCGACTTCTAAAATACCTTGCAGGGGCATCTCATGTCGCCTGGAAGTGTTCCCCATGCGTTGACAACTATCGCAACTGGCCACAAGGGCTTGGCAATCCTTATGTAATGTGGGCCAATAAAATCCTGATTCCAAGACTTTGGCTGCCGTCCTATAAGATCCATGATGGCCTCCAGCTTCCCTTGAATGACAGAAATCAAGAACACTGGATATTTCGTTATCGGGAAGACACCTGCGAATTATATTATCTGCACAAACTCGGAAGAGAAAAGGGTCATCCCAGATATAATGTCTAGTGTCAGATAAGAATTTCTTCTTTTGAGCATATGAAAAGTCACAAGGTATGACTCCAGAAACAAGATAATTGGCTAGATCAGCAAACCATGGTTCGTGTACCGTTTTCAAAACAAAGACGGTCTCATCCGGAAAAAACTCATGAATAGGTACACCATTATCAGGAACTACAACCGAGAAAGATGGTCAGCCACAACATTTAACTTACCACTTTTATCCCTTACTTCTATGTCAAATTCCTGTAACAAGAGAATCCAACGAAGCAAACGTGGTTTGGCCTCTTTCTTGGTAAACAAGTATTTAAGAGCAGAATGGTCAGTGTGTATAATCACTTTACTTCCCCATAAGTATGATCTAAATTTGTCTAGGGAGAATACCACTGCTAGAAGCTCTTTCTCGGTGGTTGTGTAATTCCTTTGGGCGTTGTCCAGAGTTTTGCTCGCGTAAGCAATAACTCGTAGAATCTTTTCTTTTCTTTGGCACAGAGCCGCCCCTACTGCAAAATCACTGGCATCACACATAATCTCAAATGGTAATGACCAGTCAGGTGAAACAACAATGGGAGCAGCTACCAATTTTTGTTTAATTGAGTCAAAAGCAGATACACAATCAGTAATAACAAATGGGGCTTCTTTCAGAAGCAAATCAGTTAATGGTTTTGCAATCTTAGAAAAATCTTGAATGAACCGTCTATAAAATCCTGCATGTCCTAAGAAAGCTCTTACTTCTTTCACACAAGTAGGTTTTGGCAATTTTTCAATTACCTCCACCTTGGCTTTATCTACCTCAATCCCCTTAGCAGATATTACGTGACCGAGCACAATCCCATCCTGGACCATGAAGTGGCACTTCTCCCAGTTGAGAACCAGATTTGTCTCCTCACATCGGGCAAGAATTAGATCAAGCTGCGCCAAACAACATCAAAACTAGATCCATAGACAGAAAAATCATCCATGAATACCTCAATGCTTTGCTCGATGAAGTCTGCGAAGATTGCCTGCATACAGCGCTGGAAGGTGGCAGGAGCATTGCACAGTCCGAAGGGCATTCTTCTATACGCAAAGGTACCATAGGGACAAGTGAAAGTTGTCTTGTCTTGGTCCTCTGGCGCTATAGGAATCTGGAAGTACCCCGAGAAACCATCTAAGAAGCAATAGTACTCCTGTCCTGCCAGTCTTTCTAGCATTTGATCGATGAAAGGTAGAGGGAAATGATCCTTCCTGGTTTCAGTGTTCAAGCGCCTATAATCAATGCACATGCGCCAACCCGTAATTTTTCTTTGAGGGACAACCTCTCCTTTGTCATTAACAACCGCTTCGATGCCTCCTTTTTTTGGAACAACTTGTACAGGACTTACCCATGGACTATCGGAGATAGGATAAATGATGTCTGCGTCCAGGAGTTTCAGAACTTCCTTCTTAACTACCTCTTCAGATTCGGGTTAAGACGACGCTGGGGCTGCCTGATAGACTTATAGTTGTCCTCCATATAGATGTGGTGTGTGCAGTAGGAGGGGTTGATTCCTTTTATGTCAGCAATAGTCCACCCGATCGCTGTTTTGTGTTGTCTCAGAACCTTTAGTAGCTTGTCTTCTTGCCCTGTAGTTAAAGAAGATGATACAATAACTGGCAAATTTTTATCAGCTGCTAAGAATGCGTATTTAAGGTTTGGAGGTAACTCTTTAAGCTCGAGTTCGGGTGGTTGCTCGATGGAAGGGATCGGTTTCTTAATTTCTCTGTCAAGTGCTCCATCGGAGGGCGATAGGCTTGATATCCTGCCTTCCCTCTTTCCACTTGGGCTAACGTGGCATTGACCAATGGATCTTCAGTTTCTTTTTCCAGAGAAGAAACGAGAATATGCTCCAATGGTTCAGTTTGAGCCTTCATGCAGAAGGAAAGAGAATATACGTCTTCATCAGTGGGAGAATCACAATCTTCTCATCATCATCAGTTAAATTGGCCATCATCAAGGGGTGAGCTTCGTTGGAGGATTTCTTCATCATTTTCCTCATGTCAAACTCGATCTTCTCATCCTCGTACCGCAAGGTGATTTTACCATCATGGACATCGATGACGGCCTTGGCAGTACTCAAGAAGGGTCGACCTAAAATGAGGGGTACGTCAACATCGTCATCCATATCCAGAATGACGAAGTCGGCTGGGAAAATGAAACGTTCAATGCCGACAACTAGATCTCTGACCATCCCCATTGGTTTAACTTCCGACCTATCGGCCAACTGGAGTTTGAAGGGTACAGGTTGCATATCTCCTTCTCGAACTTTTAAGAAGGTAGCGTATGGCATTATGTTGATGCTGGCCCCTAAATCGCACAAACCACTTCCACAATCTATTCCACCAATAAAGCATGGGACAACAGGGTATCCTGGATCCGTCTGTTTAGGAGGAAGTGCTCGAAGAAGCAGAGCACTCCTCTGTGAGATGGACAGTCTCCTTATCGGTCTTCTTCTTTCTTTTTGTTAGGAGATCCTTTAGAAATTTTGCATAGTTGGGCATCTCCTGCAGGGCATCAATTAACGGAATGTCTAATGTCAGTTTCTTAAAAATACTAAGAAATTTTGCAAATTGCTCATCAAGATGCTTCTTTTTCATCCTGTTAGGAAATGGAAGCTCTGTAGTTTTATGAGAAGAAGAAGAGGGAACATCAATAGTGATTTGAGACGAAGGAGAGGGAGTAGGAAGGATAGGAGCCTGTGTCTCAGACGAAGATGGTGGTGGAGGAGTTATCTCGTCCTCTACACGATCTTCGTTGCTCGTTTCTGTGTTCAGTTTCCTTCCACTTCGTAAGGTGACAGCATTTACCTCTGGGGTTTCTTGGAATGTGTTGCTGTCATCTCCTTCATCTATGTGAATTGCTTTTGCATGTTCACGTGGATTTGGATTGGTTTGTGAGGGAATTTGGCCAGATGGCCTTTGTTGGGTCAAGAGTTGTTGAATCTGTGATTGTAACGCCTTCTGATCTTTCCTGAGAGTTGAGACCTCCTCTTGAGTGTCTCGAGATTTGTTCATCATGACTCTAAACATTTCTTGTATCTGACCCATCTCAGACTCTGGATTAGTTTGAGGTTGAGGTGGTCGACTTGAAGAAGCTTCATTACCGTATGAAGTTTGTTGAAATTGCCTCTGGCCTCCTTGGAAGTTCGATTGAGGCCTGTAGTTTTGGGAAGGCTGGAGTGTTCTTGGATTCTGGATGTTGTTGGTGTTACCGTATCGGAGATTTGGATGTACATTCTGTTGCCAAGGTTGTCGGAAACCTTGATTATTACTCACAAAATTTGCTTCCTCGGCTGCCTTCAACTCTTGCAATTCGGGGCATTGCTCGTAGTCGTGTGGCCCGCCGCATTGTGTGCAAGAAGCATCAGGAGTTGATAGGGATAGAGGAGCATAGCCTGGAGGGGTTGTAGATGACCGAGAAATCAACGACTTTGCTTGGTGGGAATAGGAATTCATGGTCATCTGCTCGACTACTTTCTGGAGGGTGCTCACTTTTGTTGCCTGCTGTGCATTGCTCTCCATGAGTTGCTCATGGCTTTTCATCAGCTGGTCAAATTTGTTGTCACTTTCCCCTACTTGGTATAAACCTGGAGTGCCGCCTCTTGATCCGCCCGAGGCCCAGTCTCTGATCTCTTCACAGAGAGACTCTATGCTATTCAGAAACTGTTTTCCTGGCTTTTTCAGAATGTCAGCCCCTAGAGAGGATAGCACCATTGTTCTGCAAGGACCGATTAAGCCTTTGAAGAACAATTGTGATACTTGTTCTTTCGTCAGACCATGGTGGGGGCAAGTAAGTAGTAGTCCTTTGAAACGGTCCCAAGTTTCACAAATGTTTTCCGACCCTGGCTGTCTGAAGTTGTAGATTTCAGCTATCATTTCCAATGTTCGGCTCGGGGGCAGGAATTTGTCGTAAAATTTGGTGGCCATTTCATCCCAAGTACCAATGGTACTTGGTGTAAGGCTGTGATACCATTTACTTGCGTTTCCCGTCAGGCTATGAGGGAATAATGACAGCCATGCGTACTGGAGTACTGCGTCGGTTGCAGTGAGACTGTTCGCATGCTGCAGAAACTTAGTGACATGCAACAGGGCTTCGTCAGGATTGGTCCCATCGAACATACCCAACTCCTTTACACATCGGATCTGATGATATGGCTTAAGCTTCTGCCACTCGTCATATTCGGATGAAGTAAGGTGTGGAAGGATGATGGCGGGCTGTTGACCTTGGTTGGACGGCCTGTTGATGTTCGAACTGTGCTGGTGTAGATGCCATGTCAGCTTCCGGGTTAGATCTATCACTGTGGTGGTAATTTGTTGAGTTCGTCTCTGCCTTAGTGCGCAGAAAGGTTCTCTCGATTCTGGATGTAACCAACCGTGTGATTATTAATATTTTCTGGGTAGCTGTGTGACCTGGTAAAAGGCATTCACCACTCAAAACAGAGAAAAGAACTGTTATACGTTAGAATAATAAAAATGTTAGGAATTAGTAGACAGAAATTTAAGTTAGTAGTTAGGACAATGGAAGAAATGAATGGAACGAAATGACAGAAATTTTAAGTTAGTAGTTAGAGACAATGGAATTTAAAGGACAATGGAAAGAAATGACAATGGAACGAAATGACAATAATATTAAGAAGTTAGTAGTCAGATGTCCAAGTCAGATCAGAAGTTAGATGTCCAATGTCCAAGTCAGATGTCTGAGATTATATGTCCGAAATTGGATTAACAGTTTTTTTTTTAATTTTTTTTTACTATATTAACAGATTATTATAATATAACAGGTGAATTAACCGGGGCTTAGGGACTAGATTAAATCAAGTCCCCGGCAACGGCGCCATTTTGCAGAGTGGATTTGTCGTGAGTTATTAGCACTGGTGAAATTGATAAAAAGAAAGAAATTAATACTCAAAATATCCGTCGGGCTGCAAATAAAACCCGGTCGCAGTAGTATAGAAGACAGAAGCGGCCGGGGTCAAACCGTGGGACTTATAGCGAGATAAAATAGTTCCTAAGCTTGTCACAAAAGGGGGGAAGTTAATTGACTTGGTTTAGAGAAAATATTAAGCAGATTAAAAATTACTGAATGCAGATGAATTAAATGGAACTCCGGGTTTAGGTTTTATATAATCTGATTAATTATGCTATCTCTACCGGTTTAATACATTAGTTTGGCAAAATTCCTGTTATTATCCTAAGGACTAAGTCTTAGACCCTTAAGAACTCGTTCACCAGAAAATGCTCGGTCTAATCAAGGTTCGAGCAATACTATGTAAACGGACGTTAAATTCGAGGAATTATAATTGCATCTGAAAATACTAACCTATTAAATCATAATAAGCTTTCTCCAGATTTACGGCTTAATTAACCTGTCTATTTATCACCTGGTCTGATCAAAATAGACTTAGGAAAGCATTTTAATAAATTCATGTAATTTATTAAAATGGTGAGAGAAAACCTTTAAGCGTAACAAACTGTATTTATTTTAACCGGTAGAAATATTGATTACATAATTAAACAAACCATAATTAAAACCTTTGCCCGGAGCAAATCCTCCTTAGCCTGACATATTAAAGACAGAATAAGAAGTAGAGGAATACATCTGAGAAGATGTTTATTTCCGCTCCGCTATCTTATCTGCTAATATTTTTGACAGAGGTTGGACAGGATAACGGTATGAAGTGGAATGATTTATGGGATGAGATGTAGTATGGAATTTATGTGGATGAAATGAGTGATTTTGTGGAGAGTTTTATGGTATTTTTATGGAAGGAAAATGGCATAAGTTTGGGGTGGAATGTGTTGTGATTTTATGGGGGGTTATATGTTTATTTATAGTGAAAATGGGGTAGAAATGAAGGGGGTGTCGGTGTGAATTGGTAAATATTTTATTTAACCAATTCACACCCATCGACAGGCTCTGTATGCTGTCAAAACAGACATGTCCGGACCACCGTCCGAACCAGGGTGGTCCGGACCATGTCGATTTCCCTTTTATCTGGCGCGCTGGCATGTTGGTCCGGACCAGGTGATCCGGACACTGGTCCGGACCATGTCGATTTTACGGTTTCTGCGCTGGAAAGTATTAGTCCGGACCAGTTGATCCGGACACTGGTCCGGACCAAAATTCATTTGCCTCTAGAATATTCGTTTTAGCTCCGATTTGATCCCCGTTTGTTGCGTTGGAATCCTCATGAGTAAATCTACTTAATTTCATGGATTTTTCCTACATTGAACATATAAAATGCATTAGTTTATATCAAAACATAAATCTTAGGAAAAAGCATAATAAGTGGGAAACATGTGCTTTAGATATTGCAATTTCATAAGGTATTTAAACCCTAAAAGTCTATATGTTTTGCACTTATCAACGCTCAAGGATGGTCCGGTTTGCAACAAGTACGCAAACCGGACCACGTCTGAAACTAGGCAGAAACTCTACGATGAGATGGTTCCGGGTTTACAAAGTCGGATACAAACCCGGACCTCATTAGATCACGCAGTAATTGGTAAAAATTCAGTCTTTGACTCTGATTTGACTTCCACTTTGTTACTCAACCCTCTAACATCTTCATGTAAGCATTTTGTTGAGCATTTTTCCTAAAACATAACAAATTGATCATTGGAGACAAATATAACAATAAAGTATAATAAAGCATTAAGGAAGGAATATAAAGTCATAATGTAGACAATTAAGCATGAATTAGTCTAGTAAACTAAGACAAATTCCTGACTTATCAAGGGTTTCTCTTCTAATGGAGCTATTTCCTTAATAGACGACACTACCCACCTGTCGGGTTATACTCAAATTCGTCTTATAATAACCTGGATTCATATCCATGATCCACATACTCCACATAACAACTCATTTCACGTTTCAACGTACATACATCATAACATCGCAATAAGAATAGCAATACAACAATAACACATAACATAACGGGAACGGTTCTCTTTAGGAACCGACCCAAACATAGTTAGTTCACTTGTAGAGCTTAGAGAATGCTGCCAAACTCATGATAAGCTCGTTACATAACTTGTTACCGTCCTGTTAAATGAACGGATAACTTAATCCCAAGGTGCATCGGATATAGTAATCCAAGCACACCGAACAAACATAGTATGCCCCAGGGCCCGACGTGAGCCAGTAATAGCCTTGGTTAAGCTAAAGGGAAGGTTGAGAACCAAAAACGAAAACAACCATAACATACGGAGAGGATCGAACCTGATATGACAACGACCCCCATACTCACACGCGTGGTCGGAACGACCAGACTCCTCACTCCCCATTTAGCACCTGTTAGAAGTCCCATTATTGAAACTTAGTACATTAATTCATGGTTAGGTGTTAGGTCCAGTTAGACACACACACAAGGGTAGTAAACATCCATACACACACAAACAACACACAACTAACTCACGCATAGCCGTGGTTAGAACGTTCCCATGGTTTGGGTCGTTAAATCCGAATACCGATCTATTAGGTGATCCTAGAGTCGGTTAGTTAAGTTTAGCACATATTTAAAGCTTAACGGTATCGGAACTACGCACGCCACATAATTAAACAACTGTAAACTCATTACATGTTTTTATCTTATAAGGTGGCTAATTCGTTCAAAAAAAATCTTATAAGGTGGCAAACATTCAGAAAAACACATTGGCATACAAGCCGGTGTAATCCGGTGGGACACAAGTTGCAAGAGAACCATACCTGTCACCAAGGTCCACTCTATTGTGCCCTTTTAAGTTCCTCGAACAATTCTCAAACAACTGGTAACATTACATTTACTTTCATTAACATTGGGGTAACATGATTGTTTAAAGTCTAATGCTCATAATTTACCCCGTTAACTAGTTAAATAACTTCACATTTTTTTAACTTGTTTTACCTTTACATTTTACTACAACTTTTCACCCACTTAATTGTCTTTATAACTCACCTAACATGTCCTAAACAACCTTATAACATCATTACCTACCAATCCCCATCATTACATGTCATTTTCTAACCTTAAATAGCATTTCTAGAGTGGTCCGGGACTTGGTCCCTATCTTAGGTCCCGAACCAACACTTAAATGAACTCTCGGGTGAAAATTGGCATTGGTCCGGGTCTTTGTACCGACCCCAAGTCCCGGACCATGCTGTTTGTGCAACTCTCGGCCAATTTTAGTATGTGGTCCGGGACCTTTACCTGGAAGCAAGTCCCGGACCAAAGCTACACAATTCCATAATATGCATTTTCAAGCCTTGTTTCACCCATTGTTTACCCAAACTTCATACATGTACTTAGGCATATTCAAATACCAAAATATCACTTTGAACCTCCTTAAAACATTGCCCAAACTTGTTGCTCAATTTCCTTGCAACATCTCTTAAAACTTGTAACATTTTTCCTTAGGTTTTCTAAGTGGTAGTTTCATGCATATTACTCCACTAACCAAAATGTTACCTTACCTCCATTACCACTACTCCAAAGGCATTATTTCTCACATGCACTTCCCATACACAAACTCCTTCCATTTTCCACTAGTTCACAATTAGATATTCACAAGGCATTATCTTTCCTTTGTTTACCAAAACTTGAACAAGACTTAACACTTCACATATCATAACTTTGGTGTGTATAAAGCACTCATTTAATTTCTAAATCCTCCAAGACTATGCCCAAGGCATCTTAACACTTAAGAACACCTTAATTCACCTTCTTTCTCCATCTTTACACTTAACCATTCCTAGCACCTTCTAGGTCATAAAATCTCATTACAATACACAAACTCCTTTGTTTATCAACTAAATTTTGCCATTGTTTCTCTTGTATCACCTTACACCAAAACACACAGTTTTCCACTTCTTACACTCCAAGAACACTCAATCCCATAATACACATTTCTTACACACAAACATATTGTTTTTCATCCTTTAACCACCAAAGATATTCATCTTTATAAGAGATGTTCTTTACACACAACTAAACCTTTAAACAACACTACATCACAATATAGTGCTTAAACTTAAATTTCTTGGCACTTAGGCCCTTAAATTGCATAAACCTTAAGCATTGAATTTCCCACATTTAAATGCCTTCAACTTGCAAATACACACAACAATGCTCCCATGTCCTTTTAGTCCACCTTGTGGATAGATTTCTATCCCATTTCCCATTGGCTCTTTAAGTTAATTATTAAGCAAATATAGCTCAATTTCCTAGTACATAAAACTACATTAAGAGAGATCATTTACCTCTTTGTTTTTCAAGCTTTCTCACTTGTTTTCTCTTGTTCTTTCTTGATTGAAAATCGGCAAGGAGCTTTTATCACTTGTCAATCTTCTAGCCAATACACATATAAGGGTAATGTGCATTAAGTTTAATACTTAAACTCATAATTAAACCCTAGATTTACATATGTGTCTTAAAACACTAAAATTGATGTTTACCTTTGGAATTTGAAAGAGAACTTGAATAAGTGGCAAGATAGGACTCCTCCTAGTCCTTTGAAGTTTGAAATAAGCTAAATGATGAGCAAGATAATGCACCATTAAGGGGTGAATTTTCGGTTATCCATGAAAATGATGGGAAACTTGGATTTTCTTTGATTTTCCTTACCTTGAAGTAAAGGAGAATGACAAGGCATGGAAAGATGAGCTCAAGCTCCTTCAATGGAGATTCTTCATGGCACCAAAATGGAATTCTTGAAGATTTGAAAAGAGGGAAATGAAAAGCTCACTCTAACTGAGACAAAGGTAGTCTTGAAATTGATTTTGGAGCATGGAATCATAAGTTACAAGTAAAAGAAGATGAAGAATGAGTTGGTACTGTTGGAGAACGGTTTTGGCTTGGGAGGATGAAGTTAAGTGATGGTGGGAGCAAGGAAGAATGAAGGAAAAGTGAGGAGAGAGGTAAGATTTGGAGATATTTATGTTATAAAGCAAAAGTAACCTTTTACTTACTTTTCTTTCTTTCTTTTAATTAACTAGCACATGGTGGTGAGTCACCACCTAGAAAACCGTCCCCCCTCCTTTAATTAATATACATATGGCCTTGTTTGACCAATTAAACAACTTATGTTGACTTATTACGTAAACTAGCACTATTTGAGCACTATTCACAAATTAAGGCACATAATTGTGAAATTTTTGATTTCCCATTGATCTAGACTTCCTAATGTGATACTAAGTAGTACACATGTTGATTAAAGAGTAATGATGGACATTTAGCCACTCAAAACTCATTTCCAAGACAATTTTTCAAAAATGCGCTTTAAAGCTCCTTAAAACACATTTTGTGTTTTAACTTGTTTTCAAGCTTGGTTTGCTTTAGTAATTGATTTAAAATGTTCACTAGCATGTTAATAAGGTCTAGGAATGACCTTTAGGTCTTATACAAGGTTACACCAAGTCTAGAGCAAGTATTTGCTTAAATTGACTTTAAGGTGTTTTCTTGTGTTTTGTTTGGTTTAATTGTCTACCAAAGTTTCCTAAGGACTTAATTAGCCTTATCAAATCATAATTGAGTATTATTAAGTCTTGGTAGGCTCTTTGAGTCCTAACCAAGTTCACTCCAAGCTTAGAGCATGTTTTTGCTCAAACTGTGTTTATGGTACTTTATTATTTTTACTATGGTTTAAATTGTTCACTAATGTTTCTAAGGCACTTTTTAGCCTTAATATACCATATTTTAATGTTTAACCAACATATCAAGGTTTGGGGTATTTCAATCTACCCCCCCTAAAAGAACTTCGTCCTCGAAGTTCACATTTCCCACGCATCATTTGGATTAGAACACGGGGATTACTTGCAAAATAAAACTTCCATAACCAAACATACTTTACATTACAACCTCGGACTTAACGGTCCGGGTATCATATCCACATCCATACATAACATACTTACATGATAACCTCGGACTTAACAGTTTGGTTACCTTAACAACGTTTGTACATACATAACAACCCTTAGACTCTCAGGTCTGGGTAACATAACAACTTTGGGAACTCAACCACATTAGGACTCAAGGTCAAAATAATATTTATTACCCATACCACACAACATGTCTTAGCATGTATAACAACCAAAAATGTCTTTTATATACACTGTGATCCCACAGATTCCTTTGGGAGATCAAAACAATCACTTAATCTTTAACGTATATTCTTCCCATGTCGCCGGTCCGAAGACAAAGTCTCATACGTCCTCAGCTCGTGAGCAAGTACTACCAAAAATATTGTTTGTAAGGTTAAGTTGGAGAACTTTCGTTATTTATAGTATCTATCGAAGGTTTTGAAAATACCAATTGAAAATCCTTTTTGAAAACGCATACAACTCCAAGTCCAACTTATGCTCTTTACATCTTTTCTTAGCGTGGTTATTTGTGACCACTTATAGGGAGCTTCAAGAATCATCCAACCCTAATGTGATCAGCATCAGTGTTGAACTATCCTTCCACCCCAATTTGTGTTTGGCTTAGCTTGATCACATGCAAATCAAGTTCCACCTCCCACTTCATTTTCAAGCATCAAATAATACACTCATTTCCAATTTTCTATCTTTTTTTTGTCACAATAGTCATAATCATTACATCTCCAAGGGATAGAACTCCGTCTATCAGTTATCTCCATTCATTTTTAATCAAGTTACCTAGGGAATTTAATTCTTAGTAGGTTCTATATTGGTTTCTTACCTCTCCATATCTCACAATACTATATATATGTATATATATATTTTTATCAAAATACCATACAAGGTGTTACATTTAGTATTATGTGAACACTTACTGTCAGGGTTTTAGTTCCCCGGGGGTTTCTCTACTCCCAAACGCTTGTACTAACACACTACAGTTAACAAGGTAGGCACACTTAAACCATGAATGAATGCGTATGTTTATGTAACACACACACACCAATCATCCAAACAAATTATTTTGTGCTATGCACAACATAGTTCACGTACACTTGTACGGTAAAACATACTAAGCGGTTTTGCGCTCCACCCCCCTTAAAAGGGATTACGCCCACGTAATCAATCACTAAACATTGGCTTAAAATGTTCTGCCGTCGTGAAGTACATTAACTTCCACGTGGTCTGTTGTACAATGCATTCCGGTTAGAGAATCTTAACCATATTGGCGGTTTAGTCCCTAAACCGAGAATTCTCATTGGAGTTTATTTAACTCATTACCGGTTTCGGTACTGGCCTGTGAGGCTTCTAGGCGTTAATTACCCATTCACTCATGTTCACTATGCACATTCAAAACTTGAATCACTGGCTCACTAGTTTCTGCTGCACAACTCTGATGACTTTAGAGCTTAGTTTGCCCCGTTCATTATTCTTACTGTATTGTACATCTCCCATTTAACCTTTATCTTGGTAATAATGGTTTCTCAACCGACGCGTGGTATCTCTTACCGTGAGCGAATTCGGTGAGTTACAAACTTTCTATCCACTTCCATGATAATTTACTGTGAATACTGCTACGTATTTCACAATGATTGACTTGCTTCCTTCTGACTTACTATCGGTTGAGGTTGAGCTACTACCTAATGTGTAGTGCACTCTCGGTTATTTCAAACACTTGAGATATATTCCATACCGATATTTGGTATCCCGTGTCACTTATTGCTAATCACACATCCACATTTGGTTCTGTACAATTATTCTTTCATTGGTACGACCTTGCATTTCCTATGCCTCGGTCATTATAGCGTTATAAGTCTCTTTCTACTTCCACCATAATTAACATTTCCCTAAATCCTAGCTATCCCACTCGATCATTACTGCTCAAGTGCAATACCAAAACACTAAGTCATACAGAGTGCAGAGGCGTAAACTCTTGACAGTAAATCTCTTATGCGATTCGTAATGGAATTCATACTGTGTTTCACCGAGATTCTTATCTCGTAATACTGGCTTCTGGCTTACTGCTTGGTTCAGCTGCTATCACTTACCGTTGTATCTCCACTGAGTTTAACTCATAACTCTGCTTATCTACCATATTATCATCTAACAACACTTATACAACGGTCGCTTATTGCGCACTGTATCCGTACTCTTTATACTACATCAACTTACACTGCATCCGCTATTATATTAGCTTCCGCCATCACACACCTATGGTGGTTGCTATTAAACTTATTACTCTTCCAGTCTCCACAACTGGTACAAACACTTCCTTTCGTATTATTCTTATTCAAATCACTCTGGGGTAATAACATCATGGTCAATCCTTATCGTATTTCTTGAGCTTGGTTCACATAACTACCGCTCCCGCGGTCTCACAATATCGAGAGGTGTCCCCACTCTTAATGCAGTGGTTCGTTCTCCACTCTATTTACTTATACCACATAATTCTGCAATCAATTAAATTTACATAACACATTTTGTTTGTGGCTTATAAGCCTTACTGCCTTGAGCTCGGCTCATTGTAGGCTATTCACACACATTTACATCTCTGTACAACATTTCATGGTTTGGATATTATATTGGATTCCATGACAAGGTCGTTGCATCACACTTCCTTTCATGGGATGCCCCTAAGAATGTCAGTCTGCCTCCTGACGACTTATGTTCAAACTGAGTGTTAGTTTCAACTCTTGTGTTTCGATCACTACATTTCATTCCACAATTGTTGATCCAAACACCCCTCAAGGATTGCTCCTGGGTATTGCTAAGTTATGCCATCATATCTCGCTTGTACTTGTGGGTACATTTAGTTAACTACTCCGTTTTGCGTTCTTAGCTGGATATTCGTTCCAGCTATCATGTTTTATCCCTGAGGATTCTTAAGACATATGCGATGTCTTTACATAACAGTCAGTGCACTTTGCACTTCTTGACTGTTAAACATTTCCTTGAACCGAATTCACTAATTTCTTTAGTCTCTTTAACCATTCTTGGTAATCCTTCGCTTTTGCTTGACTTTTACTACAGACCGTAGTATGGAGTCGACTACTTCCCGTGTTCCGGGCTCTACTCGTATACATATGAGGGGTACAATACTGATACATTGCTACTTACCCGACTAACCCATAAATAGGTCTGTCAGGCCCACAAGCTCCTATCGGAGTGCGGTCGTCCCACATTATGGTTGGTACACTCGTAGTGTCCGTCACACGCCTAGGTGAAGTATTCTATTGTCAAATCCCCTATATCATCCTACGATAATATGCATTCCGTGCTTCCCGAACATAATCAAGGGAAAGTCTATCCGCTGTTGTATCATTATGAACTCTATTCATTCCCTCGGGTTGCTACCCTTGGGTTTACCGGTTTCCTTTCCGGTTATTTAAAAGTAACCTGGGTATGAGTTACCTACCGTATGGCACTGAGGCCGGTGTAGGTCCACTAGTTTGGTTTTAAAAGAAGGTTAGAAATAAGTATGGGTTCGAAGGAAAATTTGGTTTTAAAAGAAAAGAGTTTGAAATAAATCTGAGTTTGAAAGAAAAATTCTCGTGGTTTCACAATGTCTTCTTGTCTCAACCAAGTCTAGCTTCTTGCTGACTGGTGTATTTCCAACTACAAATGTTAGGTTGTTAAGCCCTTCCACAGTTATGATGATATCACTTGACTTCATGGTAGTTTACTAAGCACTTGTAGTTGTTAAAAATTTCCCGAACTGTCCTATTATAGCAGCACTAGCCATGGCAAGTGCGCCATGTTAACTGGTTATCGGTTCAACACACACACTGGTTGCGGAATTGTTTTCACCCGCACTGTCATTAGTGGCCTTATTGGCCCTTACTTGATCTTATAGTCTTGCCTATTAATCCTCTGGGTGACTTCTCACTGTATTTGCATGATAATCATTAACTAGGGTGTTTCCCATTCTGGGAGACCCCTTTTGAAACACCCCTAAACATTTAAACGCATAAAACCATAACGCGTTTTATAATCCGGACATAAAATAACGTACGAACAATTAAATTTAGTATATATACATGTCCGAATGCGTGACGACGTTATATATTAATATAGTCACATACTTGTACGAAAACACATGTACGTAATGTTACGATATTGTAACATTATAAATTTGTAAATAAGTAACAATAACGTCGCATAACTTCGTTACAAAAAAATATAACAACACGATATAACATATAGTCGTATATATAAAAAAAATGAACATGTGTATAGCTTATAAAAAAAGGGGGAGCAGAAACGCTCCCGCTGAGGTTCGAACCCCGTACCTCTCGTATGCCTAGTGAATGTCTTATCCGGTTGAGTTGTGCTCGAATTCGGTAACTAGAAACAACAAATTAAAACTAATATCAAATCAACTAGGGTAAATGAAAAACAAACAGAATCTGACACGCACTCCCTGTAGCACCGATTCCTTCTTCTTCCTTGATGAAGAACCAGATCGAACAAATAAAACAGAAGCCAGAGAATCCAACTTTCAGGCGACAGAAGTATCTTATTTAGTCAAATGCCCATGACTGCTCTTGTAACTTGCGCATCCTAGTGGCTCCCAAATTCCCTTCCGGACATACAGTAGCAATCGCTCAATATCATGCTGAAATACCCCAAACTTAAATATATGGATTAAAATTAATCTAATGCGTATTTAAGGGCCTAATGACGCCTAAGTAATATTGGTAAGGAAAAATAAATCCAAGAGAAATGAAGAAATGCTTAAAAAACGAAAAACGCTAAATAAGCGTTAAATAACCATAGGAGGTATGAGAGCTCGGTTAGTGTATTATATGGATTCTAAGGGCTTAATAAGACCTAAATAATATTAGGGAACAAATCCCGAAGGAAACGGATCCTTAAAATGGATTAAAAACACAAACGAATCATAAAGCGCGTTTTTGAGGAAACTGGGAAAACGTGACTTTAAGCGGGTTAAATAGACTCGTAACAATTTTGGTCAACCAAATAGTCATTAATAAACATTAATGAAGGTCTAGAACCAATAAAATCAATTAAATGAGAAAATAGTAAAAACTGTAAAAATCAAGAAGTTGTGGGGTGAGAGTGTAAATAAAGCAAACTAGTGTGTCCAATATTGTAAATAGAATTTTAAAACCCATGTGGGCTGTGTATGTCAGCCGATTTATTTCCCCCTCACACACACTCTTTATTCTCTTTTCATTTGAAAAAGACAAATATAATCTAAAAAGCAAAAAGTAACATATCCCACTTTACTACCTCACATTCTCTCTCCTATCCTCTCATTCTCTTCTCACGTACAGACCCACTCCTCCCCTCTCTTGCTCCTTCTTCTTCTTCCCAAGCGACAACCATGGAGGAAATGAGAAACCACACACAAACTCCACTTCTCTCATCTTGTTAGGTGTCTAAACCCACTCCAAAAATTACAAAAACTACACCAATGTCTTCCTCTCATCAAGGGGGACATTTCCCTCTTTTCAAAATTCGAAAACAAGAACTTTCATTTCCATGGGTACTCTTGCTTTGGAGCTTCAAGACCACCATTTGAAGGCCCTCCTTCTTCTCTTTGGTTTAAGGTAAAAAGAAATCTAAAAACACTTCCTTTCTTGCTCTCATTTGCAAAATAAAGATTTCAAGTTTTGAACTCCTTGCTCCTTTTGTACCCAGCCGATTTTGGCCTCTTTGAAGGAGTAGAAATATTGTTCTTGAGCTCCTCTAAGCTTCATCCACTCCCTTGGAAGGTAATATATTCCTAAACCCTAGAAATTACCTCAAAGCATTAATGTAATCTAAGGGTTAGTTCTTGGTATTTAAATGGTGGTGTGTATGTATGGGTTGAAGTGTTAGGGAATTGGGTTTACAACCGGTGGAAAGGAAAAAGAAAGAAAGGAGAAAGAAGAAAGAAGGAAAGAAAGGCTAGAGGAGAACAAGGTAAATTACACTCACCTTGTGTAACTCTAGTATGTGTATTGTAACAGATTTTTAGTAGTTGGAAATGTGTAAAGTATATGGTGATGAGTAGTGAGTATATTATAGTATAATGAGGAAGAGAATGTAACAGTTTTTGGAAGTCTAAAAGAGGTTTAAAGACTTGGGAAAACATTGGGTAATGTATGTGTATGTGCAGGAAAAATATTGTGGTATATTGTGTAGAATGATGTGTAACTTGATATGGGCATTTGAATGAATGTGTGAGCTGAGAATGTGTGTGGGAAATGTTAAAAATATAGGGGAACCTCTGCCCAAATTTTTATAGAAATTGAAGGACTTAGATGTGGAAGGAGAAAGGGTAACCTAGGTGGTGACTAGGTGTATTTGAGAAGCTTATATGAGCAGTTTTAGTAGTTTGAAAACAGATTGAGAAAGGTTTAAGTAAAGGGAGGAACTTGAGTGGTAAGATAAGGTAATTAGAATGCTAGGAGGAGCATTAGTAGAGGGAGTATTGAATGGTAAAGAGGAAAGGAAAAATCTGTAACAATTGTAGAAGAAAGAAAGCTGTAACAGTGGAGAAAAATGTAACAGTGGAGTGTGTTTTGTATCAGATTTTGGTAGAGTGGATTAGGCTAGTATAAAGTGCTTAATCAATGCTAAAATATGCTAGATTATATGTAGGAATAATGGGGAAGAGATGGGTAGAAGTTTGGAATTTAAACAAGTTGAAAAACTTATATAAATCACAATACTGTAACTAGTTCGGGTTTGCAAACCAGAACACAAACCCGGACTAGCCTTAAAATCCGACAGAAAGTTTTACAATGGGATGGTCCGGGTTTACAAACCAAGATGCTAACCCGGACCACCCCAAAAATACACCCGTAAGTTACTAAAACAAATTGTCCGGGTTTGCAAAGTAGCACACAAACCCGGACGATGTCAAAAACTCACTCGTAGCATTTCCAAACAGATGGTCCGGGTTTGTAAACCAGGGTGTAAACCCGGACCATGCCTTAATTTAACCCGTATGTTGTTCCAATGAGTTGGTCCGGGTTTGTAAACCCGGACACCAACCCGGACCAACACTAAATTCCACCAGAATGTATTTTAAAGCTCAAGTAAGGATGGGTAAGGATGGGTAATGATATTATAAGATGATTAAGACATAATTAATGATGTTTAAAGGTCATTAAGGCTATAAACAAGCTTAGAAAATAATTGTAAGTAAGTAACTTAAGTAAATGTATTTAAGTAACAAAGAGTTAGTAAGTATGAACTAGGAAACCTTTGGAAAGTAATAAGTAAGGTTAGTTATGGATAATTAACCACCCAATTGTATGTATGTCATAGGATTCGACTAGTTGAACACCGAAGGGAGTCGGTAAGTCCAAAGTCAACGGTGAAAGGTATGATTTCTTCATGCCCTATATCCTAATCTGGTTACCCCGATTTGTGTGCTTATTTGCCCACCTAAATAAGATAAATGCATGAATCAGACTATATTGCACTTACCTGTGCTTGATATTTATTGTCTTGAGCACTAGTTTGTATAATTCATGAAATATATGAATGATGATGAATGGTATTCGAACCTCGTATTGTACTTGTGTAATGTACTGTACCTCGTATGTATGTGTATATGGGTATTGTATTATTGTGGCTTGAATGTTGACTTCTGCTAATTCCTAACTACCTAACTCCTAAATTAAATGAGCAAATTGGAATGAGTAGAAGTCCGATATAGTTTCGGCCACGCGTGAGGATGAGGAGACACAAGACGTTGGATCCGATTCCTGGTTCGTAAGCTGGTCCACGGCCCAAATCCCTTAAGTGGGTAGCATCCTGGATTAGTGAACCAAGTAAAGCCTGGTGGTGGGATGGTGTAGTCCCTGCCCAGAGGCCATACCGGCTTAACATGAGTAAGAGTAAGTAAGTAAGTATGTATGAGTACGAGTATGAGTATGAGTATGTATGCGTATGTATGGAGTAACGAGTAAAAGAGTAATCTCCACCCGATTAACCCGGGTGGACCAATGAAGCTAACAAGTATTGCATATTGTGTATGTAATGTGTATGTGTAATCGGAAGAAGGTAAGTATGTATTGGAGGTTGTATTGTATTCCTTGTATGAAATGAAGTGTATGTATGTATGCTTGCGTAAGTATTATTGTACTGTGTATAAGAGTATGTATGCATGTATGTTTGAATGAAAATGAACTGCATGTATTCGACCAAGTGGTCGGCGTACCCTCACTAGTACGTGGGGTATGCGGTTATCATGCTCAGCGAAAGCTGACCCCCTCGGGGGAACGTTTTTAGTGTGCAGGTACCCGAAGAGGATATGGTCAAGGCACGAGACCGGTGACTACATTTGGATAGTAGCAGTAGAATGTAGAGGTGTACTAATTAGCACACCCCTTGTACTTAGAAAGTAAGTAGTTGTGAGGAATGGGTAGTGGTTAGACTCTTAATGAGTACATATGAACTTGGAAGAAGCATTGCATCTGTATTGGGAACCTAGTAAACTCGGTTATGTATTTTGTATTGTACGATTTATGAAGGAGTAAAGTGTTGAATGGAACATTGTAGTATTCGATTGATAAATGGAGTATGTATTGTAGAGGTGTAGTACTCGGGATTCCGGTCCATCAGACCGATGTGTATGTAGTAGTAGTAGCCTTGTTAGTCACGTGGGTGACTAACGGCAGTGTATCACCCACCGTTGAGTATGTAAGTATCCGCTGCGTGAATCTGAATTGTATAAGGAGATTGGACGGTAATGACGGTATTAGCGGTAGGGGTGTTACAAAAAGTGGTATCAGAGCGAAGCATCACTCTGATGACTGGAAATACCGAGTTTAGGAATACCGAGTTAGGAATTAGAAGCTTAGGGCTAAGGGCTGAGTGTTAGCATTAGAGATATGCTAGTTAGGAACTACCGGTGAGTACCGGAAACCTACAATACCAGACCCGCCCTCCACTTGCCCCATTGTATAACTTGGGAAAGGACGCCAGAGAGAAGAAAAGCCTTCTCATACTCGGGGAAAACCCGATCTGGCAGTTGTGAAACAGTCACACAGTAAACAAGAACCGACCCATGGTAGATTCCAGGAATTGGGAGTCCCGGGTATGGATCCCGGTTGAACAACAATACCCACACTTAATAGCGATAGGATGAGCACTCCAATCACCAGGAGGCGGCAACTTACAACAACATGGTGTGACATGCTCAGCAGTCGCGAAACATAGCTAACCAACCAACAGCGGGAAGGAAGCACTAACCGTGCAACGAAATGGAAAAAGGAGTAGTAATGGAACCCGCGACACAAGTCTGCGGAACAGCAGTAGCTAAATGGTACCACCAACGGTATACTAACTGACTAAGAACATAGTCAGAAGCGATTAACTCCAAATTACAACGCCAAAAGGTTGCAATACCTGGCCAATATAGCTCAGACAACTACAAGAACAACCATGAGATATAACCCAATAGGACTACAAGAGTAGTGCCTAAACAGGGAAGGCTCAGTAACCACCACAGATGTGTGGGAACGAGCCACAAGGAACGACACTAAACCATAGAGTGGGAATCTCCAAGGATTGGAGAAGTACCCAGATCTACGACAGCCATGTCTAGACCACCAAGAAGCTACCTAAGGGATCGAGTATACCGATTATAGATCAATAAGATCCAGGGAAGAGTCAACAAGACTATTAAATACAAGCAGAAACCATACCAAGATTGGTATAGGATTATCCAAAAACCACCGATACCACGCACTTGCCAAGGCAAGTGCAGTAAAGACAGAGATTTGTAAAGGAACACTAACACGTCACAAGTACATAGTAATGTACGGTGACCGTAATGAAACAACCACAGGATCACACATCCTAACAACCAGACGTATGGAACCTTGGAAAGGCCTAACGGCCCGACCACAGTATTTAGAACATACCAGTCAGTGAGAAGCTAGACTTGGTCAAGACCTCAAGCATGGCTATGCCATGAGAGACTTATTTTAACACTGAACCACAATTTTAAAACTCAAAATTTTTCTTTCAAACCACAACCTCTCTTTTAAAAACCTTGGATTTTAAAACTAAACCAACGGAATTCGGTGAGTGTCAAAGAATGATACAAGAGGAGTTGACAATAGAATACTTCACCTAGGCGTGTGACGAACACTATGAGTGTACCCAATTACGGGATGTGGGACAACCGCACTCCGAAGGAGCTTGTGGGCCTGACATATAGTTGGGTAAGTGGTAACGTATCAACAAGGTACCCCACGTATGTATACATGTAGTGTGCGACACACGGGAAGTAGTCAACTCTGTTCTACGGACCATGAGTAAATGCAAAGCAGAACAGCTGGACACCTCAGGCGATCAAGGAGAAGGAACTCCGCTAAGTAACAAGTATCAAGAACTCAAAGAATCCATCTGAAGATAAGGAATGAGGATTAAGAAGCGCAAAGAGCGCCGACTAGTAAGCATAGACATTGGATATGTCTGAAAGACATCTAGTAAATACACGACAGCTTGAAAGCATGCCCAGCCTAAACACAGTAAGGCAAAAGCCTAACGTGAACACCACAACGATCAACAAATGGGACAGAGTTCCCAAGAACAACTACAAAACTACCAAAGAACATAATCGATTATTGAAGAGGATATTAAACCTAGTCTAAAACACTAGGAGGAGTATAAACAGCCTACCCTATGACGGGAGACGCTATAACCCACAAGGGGATAACTCGAAATACAATACCACAAGGCGGTATGGTAGACATGACATGTTATAAACATGAGCCGGATGTAACGGCGTAACCTAACAACACCCAAGGAGCAAACCTTGAAGGGTGTCTGAATTAACAACAATCAAACGAAACGTCATAATAAGACCACGAAAGCTACAACGAACACTCGGTTAAGCCACCGAAGGGATTTCACTTAACAGGAAATACCCTAGACTACAAAAGGCACTGATTAACACCAGAATACCTAAAGGACCTCCTATGAACGGAAGCGTGATGTTACGACTTACCATGGAGCCAGTAATACCTCCAACCTATGGAGTATAGAAGGAGTGGAAACATGTATAAGCAGCTTGCAAAGAGCATAGCTTGCAGCAATAAGGCTTAAGACCCATACCATTTGATAACAAGACTTGCAGGAGATATTGTCTCATACGACAAGAAATCAACAACTGGACCATGAATTCAAACCCAACATCCTGAGTGGCTTGGATTAATGGCCAACTCAGTGTCGCTGTCACTAGAGCATCAGTCTAGAATACAGTTGACAAGCTTTTAATTACCTTCATGCCTTCTGTAGGAATGGTAGCACAGAGGCATAAGAATCGTGATAATGCCAACAATGGCCTAGTCCATACTTGGACACTACGAGAGACTTGAGGAAAGATACCCTTGTAACCAAAGACCACCAACGTGGTGAAGATGTGAACCCTTATAAAGGCTTCCATCTGGTATAACAGTAAAGCCTACGCATATAGATGTTGCCAAGAGGCAATCGAACAAGGAAAAGACATTCCAAACCATTACGACTTAAAGGAGTAAGTAACTTCACATGCACCCAAGCATGTGGTGAACCATTGTATAAATACTAACGTAGCAAACCTTGTCATTAGACCTATGAGTGGAGACAAACCCCTCAACAAGAACTTCATTTACCAATTACAGAGTACTCTTCAATTGGAGAACGGGACCAGAAAACCCTTGAAGTTTCATGGGATGTCCCGGTGATGTACATGCAAGTAGAACTACACAGCTAGAGCCTATAACCAATGCTCAGCACTGAAAGACAATAATTGTCAAAACAATCAACGGGAATGCACATTGCACACCATGAATGACCAGCGCTCAAGAGAGCTTGTAACCCCATAAATTACTTCATCCATTATCAACCAAGATACTTGGTAAATTATATCATAAATGATGATAGAATGTGAGGTAAGCTAACCTACACATAAAACGTAAGTTGATAAAACATCTCCACATTGGGAAATAATCACATCACGGTATGCTACGACAACCGTCATACACACGAACAGGGGAAACCCTCAGGGTACATACCATAAGGAAATGGTGCCAATGACAATGGCAATAAGTAAAGTGGAACTATCACAGTAACAGAAACAGTAAAAACAATGTTGTACAATGAGTAAGAATACGGTGCGCAATAAGCGACCGCCATGAGGAAGTAGTAGATAATGACATGGAGAATAAGTATAACATGACAGGCAGAAATATTCTTTCCTATCACATAAGTGACTTACTGTCAAGCGTTTACGCCTCTGCACTCTGTATGACTGAGTGTTTTGGCATTGCACTTGTTCAGCTAAGGATCTAATGAGATGGCTAGGGATATGGAGGATGTAAACCGTAGTAAATCTTTCCTTTCACCACGAACATGGAACTAGCCAATTGAGCAAGCTTAGCAACAAACCGTGCGGCCTAAGGCCAAAGAAGCACGATGAGTGTACAACACACTAACCAATCACAAGATGTGAATTCCATTGGAGTAAAAGGTGAAAGGAGACATATCAAAGTCACTAGGGCCGATGCATAGAAATGCAAGGTCATACAAGTAAAGAACACTTGTACTGAACCAGAAGAACTGGTATGATTTAGAAGCTAGTGACAACAGAGGAAGCACAACAGTTAAGTGGTGACTTAACCTCGCCTGACAATAAGTCAGAGGAACTTAACGAATAATCGTAGAAGCACGAATAGCATGTGCAGAAGATTACCAGAGAACTGGTTATAAATCTTAAACTCATTGAGTCCAAACACGGTGAAAGAATACCGCATTTGTTTAATAAACCTTATTCCCATAGTAGACGGATAAAAGGTGATGTATAACACGTCAAGGATAACAAGAAGGGTGGATAACCCAAGTTATCAGGGTCGCGCAGCAGAAGCTAGTGGGCTCTAGCTAGGAGATTAATGTACCTGGTGAGTATAATAGAATGGCCATTAATGCCTTGAAGCTGGTTAGGCTAGAACCGAATTAATTATGAGTTAAATAAACTCATATAGGAATTCTTGGTGCAAAGACTAAACCATTGGTATGGTTAAGACCCTTTGACCATAGCATATTATATAGTATACCGTAGTGAAGCTAAACGCTTCAGATTGCCTGAATTAAATAACCAATGTTTAACATTAACATATTGGAGATTACGTGGGCGTAATCCCTTTTAAGGGGGGTAGAGCGAAAACCGCTTAATGTAAGTTTTGTGAATAAAACACATAAACCGTAATATGCATAGCAAAAATGAGAATCAAATTGATGATTGATATTATGTTAAATAAACATAAGTATTCATTCATATTGTAATTATGGTAACTAGGAATTAGACATGCAAATACCATAGGATGAATATACCCATCTGGTAACACCAGTGTAAGAGTATTGGTAAAGAAGAGTAATGAGTAGTGGACGGAGCTCCACAAGTATTGTAGCCTTTGAAGAAGTAGTACGAAATGTATGAGAGTAGTAGATGAATGAAGTCTAGGAGTAGTGTATACCAAGGCAAATTATTGGAAGTGAATTGAGGACAACTAAATTTTACAAGTATGGTAATCCTTAGTTAGAATAATTGAAATGATGGAGAGTAATGGATGAAGTAGTGAAAGGTAATGGAATGAGCACTTCGGTATTGAATCTCAGAGTAAAGTATTTGGGAAGTAGAGTGAGGATGACAGATGGACTAAATTCCATCCTTTGGAGATGTATGAAGTTGTAATCATGACTAGGAAGAGTAAAAAGATAGAAAATGGAAACAATTAAATTATTTGGTTGGTTGAAACTGATGTGGGAAGTCGAACTTGATCCTGATCATATCAGGGGAAACCGAACACAAATTGGGGTGGAAAGATAGTTCAACACTAATGCAGATCACATCAGGGTCGAATGATTCTTGAAGCTCCCCTCAAGTGGTCACAAGAATCACAATAGGATAAAGTAATGAATATAAATTGGAATCTGGAGTTGTATGTTTTTAGAAAAATTTCTAATTAGTAGTTGTAAAAGAATTTTCCTTAGACTGGAGAGTAAGTAATTTTGGAAGCTTAGATACCGGAGAATGACAGTAGGTAGCATGTTGTATTATTCCAAGGGCAACAGCACATAGAGGAGTCCTGTGTCTAGATGACCGGAGTGCCTGCGGGATTGTAATGTGTATCGCATTGCTTTGGGGATAGCTTTGCACTGTGTATGTATAAAATTTGTAATGAGGAACCGGATGTTGATAGTAATATGAATAGGAGTAATTATTGTACATTGGTATGGTATGGAAAGGAGAAACCTTGAGTAGCGAATTTGAGAACTGTAAGGAGGAGGAATGTATGGCTTCGGTATTAGGCAAGTATAAATGAGTAAGTATAGTAATCCCATAACCTCGAACAACTTTGAGGACAAAGTTCTTAAGGGGGGTAGATTGAAATACCCCGAACTTAAATATATGGATTAAAATTAATCTAATGCGTATTTAAGGGCCTAATGACGCCTAAGTAATATTGGTAAGGAAAAATAAATCCAAGAGAAATGAAGAAATGCTTAAAAAGCGAAAAACGCTAAATAAGCATTAAATAACCATATGAGGTATGAGACATCGGTTAGTGTATTATATGGATTCTAAGGGCTTAATAAGACCTAAATAATATTAGGGAACAAATCCCGAAGGAAACAGATCCTTAAAATGGATTAAAAACACAAACGAATCATAAAGCGCGTTTTTCGAGGAAACCGGGAAAACGCGACTTTAAGCGGGTTAAATAGACTCGTAACAATTTTGGTCAACCAAATAGTCATTAATAAACATTAATGAAGGTCTAGAACCAATAAAATCAATTAAACGAGAAAATAGTAAAAACTGTAAAAATCAAGAAGTTGTGGGGTGAGAGTGTAAATAAAGCAAACTAGTGTGTCCAATATTGTAAATAGAATTTTAAAACCCATGTGGGCTGTGTATGTCAGCCGATTTATTTCCCCCTCACACACACTCTTTATTCTCTTTTCATTTGCAAAAGACAAATATAATCTAAAAAGCAAAAAGTAACATATCCCACTTTACTACCTCACATTCTCTCTCCTATCCTCTCATTCTCTTCTCACGTACAGACCCACTCCTCCCCTCTCTTGCTCCTTCTTCTTCTTCCAAGCAACAGCCATGGAGGAAATGAGAAACCACACACAAACTCCACTTCTCTCATCTTGTTAGGTGGTTAAACCCACTCCAAAATTACAAAAACTACACCATTGTCTTCCTCTCATCAAGGGGAACATTCCCTCTTTTCAAATTCGAAAACAAGAACTTTCAGTTCCATGGGTACCTTGCTTTGGAGCTTCAAGACCACCATTAGAAGGCCCTCCTTCTTCTCTTTGGTTTAAGGTAAAAAGAAATCCAAAAAACACTTCCTTTCTTGCTCTCATTTGCAAAATAAAGATTTCAAGTTTTGAACTCCTTGCTCCTTTTGTACCCCAGCCGATTTTGGCCTCTTTGAAGGAGTAGAAATATTGTTCTTGAGCTCCTCTAAGCTTCATCCACTCCCTTGGAAGGTAATATATTCCTAAACCCTAGAAATTACCTCAAAGCATTAATGTAATCTAAGGGTTAGTTCTTGGTATTTAAATGGTGGTGTGTATGTATGGGTTGAAGTGTTAGGGAATTGGGTTTTCAACCGGTGGAAAGGAAAAAGAAAGAAAGGAGAAAGAAGAAAGAAGGAAAGAAAGGCTAGAGGAGAACAAGGTAGAACAAGGTAAATTACACTCACCTTGTGTAACTCTAGTATGTGTATTGTAGCAGATTTTTAGTAGTTAGAAATGTGTAAAGTATATGGTGATGAGTAGTGAGTATGTTGTAGTATAATGAGGAAGAGAATGTAACAGTTTTGGAAGTCTAAAAGAGGTTTAAAGACTTGGGAAAACATTGGGTAATGTATATGTATGTGCAGGAAAAATATTGTGGTATATTGTGTAGAATGATGTGTAACTTGATATGGGCATTTGAATGAATGTGTGAGCTAAGAATGTGTGTGGAAATGTTAAAAATATAGGGGAACCTCTGCCCAAATTTGTTATAGAAATTGAAGGACTTAGATGTGGAAGGAGAAAGGGTAACCTAGGTGGTGACTAGGTGTATTTGAGAAGCTTATATGAGCAGTTTTAGTAGTTTGAAAACAGATTGAGAAAGGTTTAAGTAAAGGGAGGGAACTAGAGTGGTAAGATAAGGTAATTAGAATGCTAGGAGGAGCATTAGAGAGTAGGAGTATTGAATGGTAAAGAGGAAGGAAAAATCTGTAACAATTGTAGAAGAAGAGAAAGCTGTAACAGTGGAGAAAAATGTAACAGTGGAGTGTGTTTGTAACAGATTTTGGTAGAGTGGATAGGCTAGTATAAAGTGCTTAATCAATGCTAAAATATGCTAGATTATATGTAGGAATAATGGGGAAGAGATGGGTAGAAGTATGGAATTTAAACAAGTTGAAAAAACTTATATAAATCACAATACTGTAACTAGTCCGGGTTTGCAAACCAGAACACAAACCCGGACTAGCCTTAAAATCCGACCGAAAGTTTTACAATGGGATGGTCCGGTTTACAAACCAAGATGCTAACCCGGACACCCCAAAAATACACCCGTAAGTTACTAAAACAATTGTCCGGGTTTGCAAAGTAGCACACAAACCCGGACGATGTCAAAAAACTCACCCGTAGCATTTCCAAACAGATGGTCCGGGTTTGTAAACCAGGGTGTAAACCGGACCATGCCTTAATTTAACCCGTATGTTGTTCCAATGAGTTGGTCCGGGTTGTAAACCCGGACACCAACCCGACCAACACTAAATTCCACCAGAATGTATTTTAAAGCTCAAGTAAGGATGGGTAATGATATTATAAGATGATAAGACATAATTAATGATGTTTAAAGGTATTAAGGCTATAAACAAGCTTAGAAAATATTTGTAAGTAAGTAACCTAAGTAAATGTATTTAAGTAACAAAGAGTTAGTAAGTATGAACTAGGAAACCTTTGGAAAGTAATAAGTAAGGTTAGTTATGGATAATTAACCACCCAATTGTATGTATGTCATAGGATTCGACTAGTTGAACACCGAAGGGAGTCGGTGAGTCCAAAGTCAACGGTGAAAGGTATGATTTCTTCATGCCCTTTATCCTAATCTGGTTACCCCGATTTGTGTGCTTATTTGACCACCTAAATAAGATAAATGCATGAATCGGACTATATTGCACTTACCTGTGCTTGACTTATGTTGTGCTTAATATTTATTGTCTTGAGCACTAGTTTGTATAATTCATGAAATATATGAATGATGATGAATGGTATTCGAACCTCGTATTGTACTTGTGTAATGTACTGTACCTCGTATGTATGTGTATATGGGTATTGTATTATTGTGGCTTGAATGTTGACTTCTGCTAATTCCTAACTACCTAACTCCTAACTTAAGTGAGCCAATTGGAATGAGTAGAACTCCGATATAGTTTCGGCCACGCGTGAGGATGAGGAGACACAAGAGGTTGGATCTGATTCCTGGTTCGTAAGCTGGTCCACGGCCCAAATCCCTTAAGTGGGTAGCATCCTGGATTAGTGAACCAAGTAAAGCCTGGTGGTGGGACGGTGTAGTCCCTGCCCAAAGGCCATACCGGCTTAACATGAGTAAGAGTAAGTAAGTAAGTATGTATGAGTACGAGTATGAGTATGAGTATGTATGCGTATGTATGGAGTAACGAGTAAAAGAGTAATCTCCACCCGATTAACCCGGGTGGACCAATGAAGCTAACAAGTATTGCATATTGTGTATGTAATGTGTATGTGTAAATCGGAAGAAGGTAAGTATGTATTGGATGGTTGTATTGTATTCCTTGTATGAAATGAAGTGTATATATGTATGCTTACGTAAGTATTATTGTACTGTGTATAAGTGTATGTATGCATGTATGTTTGAATGAAAATGAACTGCATGTATTCGACCAAGTGGTCGGCGTACCCTCACTAGTACGCGGGGTATGCGGTTATCATGCTCAGCGAAAGCTGACCCCCTCGGGGGAACGTTTTTAGTGTGCAGGTACCCGAAGAGGATATGGTCAAGGCACGAGACCGGTGACTACATTTGGATAGTAGCAGTAGAATGTAGAGGTGTACTAATTAGCACACCCCTTGTACTTAGAAAGTAAGTAGTTGTGAGGAATGGGTAGTGGTTAGACTCTTAATGAGTACATATGAACTTGGAAGAAGCATTGTATCTGTATTGGGAACCTAGTAAACTCGGTTATGTATTTTGTATTGTACGATTTATGAAGGAGTAAAGTGTTGAATGGAACATTGTAGTATTCAATTGATAAATGGAGTATGTATTGTAGAGTAGTAGTACTCGGGATTCCGGTCCATCAGACCGATGCTGTATGTAGTAGTAGTAGCCTTGTTAGTCATGTGGGTGACTAACGACAGTGTATCACCCACCGTTGAGTATGTAAGTATCCGCTGCGTGAATCTGAATTGTATAAGGAGATTGGACGGTAATGACGGTATTAGCGGTAGGGGTGTTACACATGACCTCTCAGCCTCTCTGTCATGCGTTTGAATCAGAACAAAAAAATTAATGGCGACAAACATTTCCTCCGCGACAGTTCCTTGTAACCCGAGACCAAGACTCCATTATCTAGCATTTATCTCCATACTTTACCTTCTCTGTAGCATCGTGAACAAGGAGGACCATTACAACAGACCACAAGCACCATCTTGCTCCCAGTCAAAAGACAAAGCCTGCCTTTTCAAAATTTTGCACCAGAGCTTGTTTTACAAACTCTCACGCATCAGGCCTGCTCTGACTCAAACTCTCACAAGAATTCCCATGGTAACTTACCACCACTAGTGACTGAGTTAGCCCTGTTGGTCTCCTGTGTTTTTGCCATCTAATACATAAACTCATAGACCACTCCTTCACTCCTCGAGTGCGCATTTTTCTGCATGGGCAGGAACTCTATTCACTCTCTCTGGTTCCCTTCGCACAAAGGTAAGTGCTACTGACCGGTGTTGTTTTCCTTCCTTGTTCCCACTCCCATTCTTCCTGATCTCCTTTTTCCCTGATCCAAACTGTAACTCATGCAGCAAAGCCAAGCCCGTTACAAGTGGCTGCGGCTTCATTCCAACAAGGAGAGAAATACTGATTTGGGACCAGTGCCCTGGTTCAAACATCTGCCTCAGGTAAACACCAGCTTCGCTTTGCCTTTATATTCTTCTGTCGTGAATGACAGTGGAAACCTACTTAACCCATTTCTTTCTGATTCCGGTTATGCAACAACCCCACCCGCAACCTTCCAAGCCTTACCGGGACTAAACTGGAGTATAGCTGCTAAATCTCTCACCTGAAGCAGTAACCTGAAGGTAAAAACTTGCAAAGAAATTTTGGTTTTGCACCAACCTTTAATCTGTGTCGTGTCTGTGTGCCAAGAATAACACCTGAGGAAACCTTTTCAGTGGAGTCGCGAATTCAAGAACCCAAGAGTCTGCATTGTGCCAAGAAGATTTCCAGGAGAAACCAACTCCAAAACAAAGAAGTAACTCGAGGTAACAGGCCACATAAACACTCTATACAGAATTGAAAACTATTTATATTCCTGCATAACAAAAATTTCCAGAGTACTTATAAGGACTTATTCGGTAATGCCGAGTCTACTATATTACCACCCCATAAACCACCTGTGAAACAAGCGGGGGAAAAGACTAGAAGATGGGTTAGACAGTAGAGAGAAACTATATAACCGAAACAAAGTAAAACAGATTAGCCGATATGAGAATTTATTTCAGTTTCTGAAATAATGTGTTTTTCTGTATAATAACTTCTCAGGAGTATACCCTTGTTGCTGTGGTTTTGTCTTGGAGTTTAAAACACTGATTAAGACACCTAAATAATCAGAAAAACCATTCAGGAAAGAAATGAAAAGTCAGAAGAGTGAACTAGAAATGTGATGGAAGTGCAGATATCAGTTTCGGCTGTTACAGTTTGTTAGTCTTTTCTGAAATTTTTGTTTCTGTATAACTGAGTCCCAGTGCAGTTATTAGAGCCTTATTGACTTACTGATACATCTAATAACCTACTAATGCACCTAGCTAAGTCCTAGCCACGTTGGAAAAAGGTTTAAACAAATCTGTAAGCAAGCAAAGAGGGTATAACAGTGGGTTTGGTTTCTGTTGCAACTTCAGTGGCTAAACCATGTGTGTTCTGTCTATTGCATACCCAGAAGTAGTATGGAGTTGGATTGACTTGTTAATGAGCTTAGAACTTAGCTAATATATTTATTCAGGGGAGTAGGCACAGAGGAAGAAATGAAAACCAGCTAGTACACGCAAGTAGAGAAATAAATAACAGTTTTCAGATTTCTGATGTTTAGGTGTCTGCCTGAAAACTCATGCCCCTGTATAATCTGGTTACAGTCAACTTAAGGGTGTTGAGTTGGTTAAATGATAGAGCCAAGTCAGTACTGATGCATTGTTTAGTTGGTATACCCCCTTGAAATACTAGAGGACAGTTTAGCAACTAAAAGAAAGAATGAAAAGGAAAACAGTAAGAGAGGAAATGAAGCAGTTCAGTTTATTTCTATTAGTTTCAGTTTCTGTGTGAAACCTTTTTCTCAGAGGCATTGCCCTTATGTTCCTGATGTATTGAGGGTTTAAAACAGCTAGTAAAACACTAACTAAGTAAGTACAATGACAGAGTCGAGATAAAAAAAACAGAAGAAAAACATGCATTAGATTTCTAGCTTCAGGTTTCAGTTTTCTTCAAACTCATGCCTCTGTATAACCAGTTTTCAGAAGGGCAACAAGGGTTGTATTAACTTATTAGTAAACCTACTACATTGCTGTCACCTAGGTCTACAGTAAACAAATAGAAGAAACTGGAAAGAAACAAGTTAGATGACAGAAAAGGAATATGCATCAGGTTATTAGCCTACAGATCTGTGACTAGTCTTGGTTCTGTACAGAGAACTAAGTGAGGATTGTTGGAGTAGTTTTGAGTTTAAATGGAGATAAAACCCTTAACAGAGTAAGGAGCACATTGGGGGAAGATTGAGAGACAGTTAGGTGAACGATAGAATGGGGTAACAGAAAACATAAACAGGATTTAGTGTTTCAGTTTTATGCCATGTTCTGAAAAATTTCTTTTTGTGTAACCTAATTACAGGGAGCTTTCAAGGGTGGTATGGAATGGTGAATGAACCTAGAAAAAATCTAACACACGTAGGTGAGTTATAAACCTCATGGGGAAGGGTATGAAGTCAATGTGAGCAATTAAGAAATAAGGGAAGAAGAGATTTCATAAACGGTTGTTTCAGTTTCTCCCATCATCTGTTCTCTGTAAAATGAACTTCTGAAATTGTTATCAGTGCTGTTCTGGATTAATCTTGAGTTTCAGACTTGGCTAACCCATAAGCCTAAGTGTCTATAAGTTGGGGAGTACGAGAGAAATCATTTAACACCTCACAAAGAATATAACAGTAGGAGAATGCAGTAACCCGATTTCTTGTTTTCAATTCACCTCAGTTTTATAATTTTCGTTGACGACGTTTCTGTATAACTATCACAGTAGATGTGGGTGGTTGGTAGTGGTTGATGATCAATTTAAAACCTAGCTGATACACTTAAACAAGGTTATAAACAATTAGGACATGATGGAATTCAAACTAATCAGAGAAGAAGGGAGAGATCAAGAGGAAATATTTGGATTGTGCTTCAGTTTCACTAATATGATAGCTTCTGTATACTGTGTTACAGGGGTACTATAAGCGTAATTCTAGTTTAATAATGAACTCAAATACTAGCTAATAAACATAGCAAGGATATCAAAGGATTTGGAGTATGTTACACATCGATTACTACATTAAAAGTGAAGTTAAATAAGGTATTACAAGGGAATTGTGTTTCAGATTTTGAAACTTTTGGGCTTCTGTATAAATAGGTTTTGGGGGTATTCTATGGTCCATATTATAACTATATAAGGGTTAAAACATTTCTCACCTAGTTAGCTAGGAGAGAATACTCTATAGACAAGTTATATCTATTTTATATAAACTTGTTACATAATTAGCGCGTAAAACACTTTAAAACTTTAACTAAGGAAAGAGGGCTTAGTTAACGTGTAAAACAAGATGTGAATGCCCAAGGATTAAGATAAGCCTAGAATTAATACTTGGGAAGTTCTAAGGGTTAATATTAAGTAAGCACTTAACAACTCACCTAGGAATAACACCCGTTATAAAGTGTTGTTACATGAAATCATGAACTGACATGTTACTTTTAATCACATTAGGGCTGTAACGAACGCTACTTCGGACCTCGTGTGTGAGATGACACGTGCTTCTGAAAAAGGTATGACATGTGTGGTTCGTATGTTGCCGTGTTACACGGCTTGTGTGCTGTGTGCTCTGTGTGAAAAAGACCATAAGATTAAAGCATGAAATTGGATTGCTTGCTTACCGTGTTGTATGATTGCTATATCATTGTTGTATACTATTTGCGCACACACAGTAGTTTAGTCCCTTCTTGTTTATGGAATTCGAGATGAAACACTGTGAACTATGAAAACAATGAAAAATCCTATAAAGGGGAACTCCTCTCTAACCATGGAGGACGTACCATGACACCCACTATGGTGTCTATTCATTAACGATAATGAAGGGCAAATCTCAACTACTGGAACACGAGAATAACCCGGGAAGACAACATCTCGAGCCGCGCGGTATGGAATCCTCAGGAGTTGGTATCTGCATCAGATCCTTCGTCCTTCTATGTGGAGCACATCCTGGAGTCTAGAGTTGACTCCGCTTTCTCGACCCTGGGCGTCGGGAATGGGGGAGTGACAAATTGATGGAGCTTATCCTGGAGTCTAGAGGCGACTCCGCTTTCTCGGCATACGACGTCGGAATAGGGGACTAGCTATGGAGGAGACGTCCTCCAACGTGCGGTGATAAGAGAACTCACAATTAATCCATAAAGAAGCAAGAAGAGATGGGCGCCTATACTATATGGTCATGGGAACTAATCTACATCCCCATACCTGGTGCAAGAAAGAGAAAGAGAAGTACACATGATGGAAACAAAGAAAAAGAGATGAAAACACTCAACGTTGAATGATCCCACTGTGAGGATCATCATTATTCAAACTTTTTGTGAGCTCTACTTGTTTTACATGCTTGAGGTGTTTGATATTATCTCTATGCCCAACATGTTGTGAGTTGCTATGTTGTTGTTGTATGCTGTGTGTTACTGTTTTATTATAGCATGCAAATTGGACTTAATCATATTCGACCAAGTAGTCGTGTAGCCCGGTAACATACGGGCTACATACCTTCATACTCAGCATAGTTTTGCTGAGTCCACTAGTAGAAAAAGACGCTGCCGCAGCGGTTGTTTGGTACCTATGGTAGCGGTTGAAAATCGCTGCGATGGGTGCCGCTGTGGTAGGTACTCTAACGCAGCGGTTCTTTTAACAACCGCTGCGGTAGGTACTCTACCGCAGCGGTTGTTAAATTAACCGCTGCGTTAGACCTTTTTTTTTTAAAAAAAAAACAACCTATCGCAGCGGTTGTTGAAGGAACCGCTGCGATAAAGTCTCTTCAAAAATATTGACAGGGCCTATTGCAGCGGTTCTTACTAAGAACCGCTGCAATAGGTTGTTTTTTTTTTGTTTTTTCCATTCCACCCTACATTTCTACCACACACACCCAAAATCAATCAAACCTGTTAAGATATAGCAATTAACAATGCCACCACATTGGGGCATGAGATCAACCATTTCACATCACCATTCAATAGCCACCAAACCTATCTACGGGCAATAATCCACTTACATTTACAATTTTGAGCAAATAAATCAAACATCAACAAAAACTTTACAGAAACCACAATTGTTTCATGAGAATTTCAAAATCATCCTACTCAATCCTACCAAACCCTAAAAGAAACCTACATTAACGCTCATGAATTCTGCCCATTCTTCGAGCACCTCGGTTATATGTCCTTCGTTGTAACCATCTACCAACTCTTCAAAAGCCTTGAAATTAACACAAAAAGAAATATGATTAGTTGCTAATAATACTTTGAGTTTAAGAATCAATGTTTAAAATTATCTACAAAACCAAAATATTTCGAGAATGCTACTTACCTTGTCTAGAGACTTCTCTGGCAAGAGTCTCGGTCCCACTATCAAGTCACTCATACACCGAATGACATAGTAGCCACATTCCGAACCTCCCGGCTACTATGGACACTGCACATGTATATGTACATATTCAAAATCGATTTAACACATAAATTATAATATTGTTCCTATTTTAAACACTAATGAACATATTACAAAATTTGAATAAGGACTACAAAAATACCTTGACTACATTCCACGGAATCTTTTTATTCTCTCTCCCCGGCTATGCATTAGTACAGATACAAAGACACTAGAATTCATACGCACAGATAAAGTAAAAGTTATCAACCGGATGATTAAGAAATAACTAAAATTGATAACTAATAAAGTTAAGTAAATTCATCACCTCATCAACATGTTATATATAAGTGGCCTCTTGGGATGCCGAGATGCTGAGTCAAGCTGCAGGACTCTTGGGCTTTTTAGACATAGAACGAGCAAAGACCAGTGCCGGATGTTCATAGATTACAATACAAGCAGAACTTAATTCAATCAATTACATAATGCAAATATCATAATTTTTAAACTAACTTAACATTAGATAAAATTCTTACCCTTGATGAAGAGGCGCATTATGTAAGATTTATCAGCAACTGCACACGCATGTATCACATTCGAGAAGTACTGGACCAAAGCTTGGGGGTCAGATCCCATATTAGCTTCAGAACAGTAGTCAGGGCATAAGAACCCGAAACTACTATTCTCATGTACTTGCACCGCCTTGTCATCAACAAACCTGCACAATATAAAGAAACCAATATTATGAATTTAATTTTCAAATATACAGAGTAAAATGTGTACAAGGTATGCTAATTACTCACTTGCAAGCCGATTTGAGAATCGACGCACTCAACCAATCCTTCCTGAACAACTCCACAAAATCAGTAAGATAGATTTCAAAACTCTGAGCGCCTGCATAGTAAAAAAGATCCGGTCTTGGTTCCATTGTAACTAAATCTCTTTGCTGGCGGCGTCATCAACAGTGTGGAGTGCAACAGTTTCAGCTTGGGGGGTAAGACATTCAGAACCGCCGGTTGTAGCAAATTCGATCTCATCACAACTCTAGTCGCGGATGACATCGAAGGATTAGCTGGTGCAACAACAACTCTCTTTCCTTTTGCCTTATCATAATTTGATTGAATGTGTTCCTAATATATTAATTTAATAAGTATATGTTTCTACTCTAGGATATGTTAAAGAATAAGTTTTTGCATGGGGTTACCTGCTGCTCCCCAAGCTTAATCAATCTACAGGGCCACTGTACTGTCATGGATTCAGCTTGATGAAGGGTGGATATGTCTGCACTGGGCACTGGTATCTGACAATCCGCGTAAGCAGGCGCGTAACGTTCAACAAGCACCCGGGCATGGTACTCTCGGAGCGCTGCATTCCTCACGGTGTCTCCAGCAGAAGACTTGGAAAGTTTTCCCCACCCTACTTCAAACTTCGTCAACGCCAATCACTTGGAACAATGTGCAGTCAATGGGTTGCTAAATTTTGAAAATTAAAGATTTTAGATGCACATAAACAAGTGTATACTACTGGGAGTGAACACTACTACTGGGAGGCACTGCTGCGGGATTTGATGCTTGTGCCTGATCTAGCGGTCTAGAAACCTCCTGACTCAACCTCTCAGATCGCATCATCTCCATAGCTTGAGCGATTGACTGCTGAAATTCATTTCGTAGTCGCTGCTCGAGCTCCGCATTCTGGCGTAAGTGCTTCTCATATGTAATGCTCCCTCCAGCACTGTGTCTGGACCCAGGATTACCGAAGGCTTAGCGTATACTGACATGACCACCAAATCCTACTGCACGACCCGGATGATCCTTCTTGCCGAGAGCACGGCAAAATGGATCATCCTGCCTAACGGGCTGCCAAGTGCCCTGGGTGATCTGGGAGCTTAACTCTTCCTGTTATGGAGTTTAATAAGTCAATAAGGATACTTCAGTTTATTTAACTGCTATTGTTAATCTATAATACAATAAACATTTTAAAACTAAAAATCACTTACCATTTGGTTGATGACTTCTCTCGTGGCGTCATTATACTCATCAGGTGCTGCCGGATTTGAACGTTTCTTCCGTCGACTTAAGTCCCAAACCTTCATCCTTCATTCGCTGACATTCGAGCCAGCTGGCAACAACCCCTCTTTCTCCCCACTGCGGCACACGCTGAGCAATACTACTGTACTCCCCATGTGATGGGGGTAATGATTTTTTTTTTGCATTTTGTTGTTGTTTCTCACGTATAGCCTACATATATGTATGAAAAGATAAATTATGCAAATAATATATGAAAAAGACGAATCAACCAAATGAACTCTAAGGACACTTTAAACATTTATCATACAAAAGAATAACTACTAGTGTGAAACTCACCTTGAACTCAGGGGTCAAACGCTTCGCAACAAACTCATTCCACTGCTCTTCAGTAATACCATCATATTTTTGCCATGGTGGTCTACGATCATCCACATCTTCACCTCTCACCTTCTGCCTCCTCTATCTCCGCGGGCTCCTCACAGTAAATGTACTGCCTCGTGAGCAGAGATCTGAAGTCTTTAAACTGTGTGGCAATCCCCTTCATCACATCATCCTTCATAGAAGGATCTATACTGAATCGGTCCAATATGAAAAAAAATGGATTAGTGTAAAATAATAACTATATAAATCTTAAAACAAACTATTAAGTGTAACAAATACCTTGAGGCGTTCAAATATTTGCTCCTTCAACGCTTGAGGCACTTGCTTCCAATGGTGGTTTATATTGAAATATGTACTCACTAAATGCCTAGCTAGAGCAGTGAAATAATTTTTCCAAGTACCTGTGGGCTGATTAAACTCATTGAACTCCAAAGCCTTCGCCGGGGGCCTTTAGTTGTGAATCCGCTGCTTAGACTTATCGTGCTCTTGTTTGGTTATTCGCATCTCCATCCGGGTGTCACAAACACCAACCACCCACGTGGTTGACACAACAACAATATCAATACTAAGTTGCGGTCTGAATGACTAGAATTAAAACCATAACCGAATCCAAGTACAAACGGGAAATACAAACCAAGTACCGAGTGTCTACATCATAAGTTCTTACTTAAATTACACAAACCGAAACATACAACCAGGGGTTTAGTGTTACATAGTCGCAACCCATACATTAAAACATACTACATAAAAGTCTTGCCCATATGGACCACCCCTATGGTAGTCACCCTGCCTACTCTTCGACTGCTTCCAGTTTCATACCTGTAAAAATAAAGGACTCAGCAAAACTTTGCTGAGTATGAACGTGTGTAGCCCGCATGTTACCGGGCTACACGACTACTTGGTCGAATATGATTAAGTCTAATTTGCATGCTATAATAAAAAAGTAACACACACATACATACAACAACATAGCAACTCACAACATGTTGGGCATAGAGATAACATCAAACACCTCAAGCATGTAAAACAAGTAGAGCTCACAAAGAGTTTGAATAATGATGATCCTCACAGTGGGATCATTCAACGTTGAGTGTTTTCATCTTTTTTCTTTGTTTCCATCATGTGTACTTCTCTTTCTCTGTCTTGCACCTGGTCTAGGGATGTAGATCAGTTCCTGTGACCATATAGTATAGGTGCCCATCTTTTCTTGCTTCTTTATCGATTAATTGTGAGTTCTCTTATCACCGCACGTTGGAGGACGTCTCCTCCATAGCTAGTCCCCCATTCCTGACGTCGTATGCCGAGAAAGCGGAGTCACCTCAAGATTCTAGGATAGCTCCATCAATTTGTCACTCCCCCATTCCCGACACCCAGGGTCGAGAAAGCGGAGTCAACTCTAGACTCCAGGATGTGCTCCACATAGATGGGCGAAGGATCTGATGCAGATACCAACTCCCGAGTATTCCTTACCGCGCGGCCCGAGATGTTGTCTTCCCGGTTATTCTCGTGTTCCAGCAGTTCAGATTTGCTCTTCACTATCGTTAATGAATAGACACCATAGTGGGTGTCATGGTACGTCCTCCATGGTTAGAGAGGAGTTACCCTTTATAGGATTTTTCTTGTTTTCATAGTTCACAGTGTTTCATCTCGAATTCCATAAACGAGAAGGGACTATACTACTGTGTGTGCAAATAGTATACAACAATGATATAGCAATCATACAACACGATAAGCAAGCAATCCAATTTCATGCTTTAATCTTATGGTCTTTTTCACACAGAGCACACAACACACAAGCCATGTAACACGGCAACATACAACCACACATGTCCATACCTTTTTCAGAAGCATGTGTCGTCTCACACACAGGGTCCGAAGTAGCGTTCGTTACTGCCCTAATGTAGATTAAAAGTAACGTGTCAGTTTATGATTTCATGTGACAACACTTTATAACGGGTGTTATTCCTAGGTGTGTTGTTAAGTGCTTAGTTTATATTAACCCTTAGAACTTCCCAAGTATTAATTCTAGGCTTATCTTACTCCCAGGAAATTCACATCTTGTTTTACACGTTAACTAAGCCCTCTTTCCTTAGTTAATGTTTTAAAGTGTTTTACGTGCTAATTATGTAACAAGTTTATATAAAATAGATATAACTTGTCTATAGTGTATTCTCCCCGAGCTAACTAGGTGAGCAATGTTTTAACCCTTATATAGTGATAATATGGACCATAGAATACCCACAAAACCTATTTATACAAAAGCCCAAAAGTTTCAAAATCTGAAACACAATTCCCTTGTAATACCTTATTTAACTTCACTTTTAATGTAGTAATCGATGTGTAACCTACTCCACATCCTTCGCTATCCTAGCTATGTTTATTAGCTAGTATTTGAGTTCATTATTAAACTAGAATTACGCTTACAGTACCCCTGTAACACAGTATACAGAAGCTATCATATTAGTGAAAATGAAGCACAATCCAAATATTTCCTCTTGATCTCTCCCTTCTTCTTTGATTAGTTCGAATTACATCCTGTCCTAATTGTTTATAACCTTGTTTAAGTGTATCAGCTAGGTTTTAAATTGATCATCAACCACTACCAACCACCCACATCTACTGTGACAGTTATACAGAAACGTCATCAACGAAAACTATAAATTGAAGTGAATTGAAAACAGGAAATCGGGTTACTGCATTCTCCTACTGTTATATTCTTTCTGAGGTGTTTAATGATTTCTCTAGTACTCTCCAACTTATAGACACATAGGCTTATGGGTTAGCCAAGTTTGAAACTCAAGATTAATCCAAAACAACACTGATAACAATTTCAGAAGTTCATTTTACAAAGAACAGATGATGGGAGAAACTGAAACAACCGTTTATGAAATCTCTTCTTCCCTTATTTCTTAATTGGTCACAGTGACTTCTAACCCTTCCCCATGAGGTTTATAACTCACCTACGTGTGTTAGATTTGTTCTAGGTTCATTCACCATTCCATACCACCCTTGAAAGCTCTCTGCAATTGGGTTACACAAAAAGAAATTTTTCAGAACAAGGCATAAAACTGGAACACTAAATCCTGTTATGTTTTCTGTTACCCCCTTCTATCGTTCACCTAACTGTCTCTCAATTTTCCCCCAATGTGCTCCTTACTCAGTTAAGGGTTTTATCTCCATTTAAACTCAAAACTACTCCAACAATCCTCACTTAGTTCTCTATACAGAACCAGGACTAGTCACAGATCTGTAGACTGATAACCTGATGCATATTCCTTTTCTGTCGTCTAACTTGTTTCTTTCCAGTTTCTTCTATTTACTTACAGGTAGACCTAGGTGACAGCAATGTAGCAGGTTTACTAATAAGTTAATACAGCCCTTGTTGCCCTTCTGTAAACTGGTTATACAGAGGCATGAGTTTGAAGAAAACTGAAACCTGAAGCTAGAAATCTAATGCATGTTTTTCTTCTGTTTTTTTTATCTCTACTATGTCATTGTACTTACTTAGTTAGTGTTTACTAGCTGGTTTAAACCCTCAATATGTCAGGAACATAAGGGCAATGCCTCTGAGAAAAAGGTTTCACACTGAAACTGAAACTAATAGAAACAAACTGAACTGCTTCATTTCCTCTCTTACTGTTTTCCTTTTCATTCTTTCTTTTAGTTGCTAAACTGTCCTCTAGTCTTTCAGGGGGTATACCAACTTAAACAATGCATCAGTACTGACTTGGCTCTATCATTTAACCAACTCTACACCCTTAAGCCGACTGTAACCAGATTATACAGGGGCATGAGTTTTCAGGCAGACACTTAAACATCAGAAATCTGAAAACTGTTATTTATTTCTCTACTTGCATGTACTAGCTGGTTTTCATTTCTTCCTGTGTGCCTACTCCCCTGAATAAATATATTAGCTAAGTTCTAAGCTCAATAACATGTCAATCCAACTCCATACTACTTCTGGGTATGCAATAGACAAACACACATGGTTTAACTACTGAAGTTGCAACAGAAACCAAACCTACTGCTATACCCTCTTTGCTTGCTTACAGATTTGTTTAACCCTTTTTCCAAAGTGGCTAGGACTTAGCTAGGTGCATTAGTAGGTTATTAGATGCATCATTAAGTCAATAAGGCTCTGATAACTGCACTGGGACTCAGTTATACAGAAACAAAAATTTTAGAAAAGACTAACAAACTGTAACAGCCAAAACTGATATCTGCACTTCCATCACATTTCTAGTTCACTCTTCTGACTTTTCATTCTTTCTTGAATGGTTTTCCTGATTATTTAGGTGTCTTAATCAGTGTTTTAAACTCCAAGACAAAACCACATCAACAAGGCTATACTCCTGAGAAGTATTATACAGAAAAACACATTATTTCAGAAACTGAAATAAATTCTCATATCGGCTAATCTGTTTTACTTTGTTTCGGTTATATAGTTTTCTCTCTACTGTAACCGTCTACCCATCTTCTAGTCTTTTCCCCCTTGTTTCACACAGGTGGTTTATGGGGTGGTAATATAGTAGACTCAGCATTTGCGAATAAGTCCTTATAACTTCTCTGGAAATTTTGTTTATGTAGGAATATAAATAGTTTTCAGTTCTGTACAGAGTGTTTATGTGGCCTATTACCTCGAGTTACTTCATTGTTTTGGAGTTGGTTTCTCTTGGAAATCTTCTTGGCACAATGCAGACTCTTGGGTTCTTGAATTCACGACTCCTCTGAATAGGTTTCCTCAGGTGTTATTCTTGGCACACAGACACGACACAGATTAAAGGTTGGTGCAAAACCAAAATTTCATTGCAAGTTTTTACCTTCAGGTTACTGCTTCAGGTGAGGGATTTAGCAGCTATACTCTAGTTTAGTCCCGGTAAGGCTTGGAAGGCTACGGGTGGGGTTGTTGCATAACCGGAATCAGAAAGAAATGGGTTAAGAAGGTTTCCACTGTCATTCACGACAGAAGAATATAAAGGCAAAATAGAAGCTGGTGTTTACCTGAGGCAGATGTTTGAACCAGGGCACTGGTCCCAAATCAGTATTTATCTCCTTGTTGGAATGAAGCCGTAGCCACTTGTAACGGGCTTGGCTTTGCTGTATGAGTTACAGTTTGGATCAGGGAAAAGGAGATCAGGAAGAATGGGAGTGGGAACAAGGAAGGAAAACAACACCGTCAGTAGCACTTACCTTTGTGCGACGAAGGGAACCATAGAGAGTGAATAGAGTTCCTGCCCATGCAGAAACAATGCGCACTCGAGGAGTGAAGGTAGTCTATGAGTTTATGTATTAGATGGCACAAAACACAGGAGACCACACAGGGCTGACTCAGTCTAGTATGGTAAATTACCATGGGAATTCCTTGTGAGTTTTGAGTCAGAGCAGGCCTAATGTGAGAGTTTGTAAAACAAGCTCTGGTGCATATAATTTTGAATAGAGGCAGGCTTTGTCTTTGACTGGGAGCAAGATGTGCTTGTGGTCTGTTGTAACGGTCCTCCTTGTTCACGATGCTACAGAGAAGGTAAAGTATGGAGATGAATGCTAGATAATAGAGTGTTGGTCTCGGGTTATAAGGAACTGTCACAGAGAAATGTTTGTCGCCATTAATTTTTTTTGTTCTGATTCAAACGCATGACAGAGAGGATGAGAGGGTATGATATTGAGCGATTGCTACTGTATGTCCAGAAGGAATTTGGTCAGCCACTAGGATGCACAGTTACAAGAGCAGTCATGGGCATTTGATTAAATAAGAATACTTATGTCGCCTGAAAGTTGGATTCTCTGGCTTCTGTTTATATTTTTCGATCTGGTTCTTCATCAAGAAAGAAGAAGAAATCGGTGCTACAGGGAGTGCGTGTCTGATTCTGTTTTTTTTTCATTTACCCTAGTTGATTTGATACTAGTTTTTATTTGTTGTTTCTAGTTACCGAATTCGAGCACAGCTCAACCGTTTAAGACATTCACAAGGCATACGAGAGGTACGGGGTTCGAACCTCAGCGGGAGCGTATCTGCTCCCCTTTTTTTATAAGCTATACACATGTTCATTTTTAATATATATACGACTATATGTTATATCGTGTTATTATATTTTTTTGTAACGAAGTTATGCGACGTTATTGTTACTTATTTACAAATTTACAACGTTACAATATCGTAACATTACGTACATGTGTTTTCGTACAAGTATGTGACTATATTAATATATAACGTTGTCACGCGTTCGGACATGTATCTACTAAATTTAATTCTTCATACATTATTTTATGTCCAAATGATAAAACGCGTTATGGTTTTATGCGTTTAAATGTTCAGGGGTTTTTCAACTTACCCCCCTTAAAAGAGACTTCGTCCCGAAAGACAGTGACACACGCAAAACATCCAAAGCAAAACGCGCTTACCCCCTTAAAAGAGGGGTATGCCCTCGTACCCTACACTAAACCGACCGAATCAGTGAAAAGATGGGGATGCATATCTCTCATTTTATCCTCCAGCTCCCATGTGGCTTCCTCCATATCCTGGTTCGACCATAACACTTTCACTAGTCTAATTGACTTGTTCTGGGTCTCCCCGGGTCTTAGTGTCTAGAATTCTTTGAGGGGTCTCCACTGGTCTCAATGTGGGCTCTAGGACTAGCCTCTAGGGTTGTAGTACATGTGAGGGATCAGGCATGTATTTCTTGAGCTGAGAGACGTGGAAAATATCATGAACTCTTCCCACTCCGAAGGTAGATCAAGTCGATAAGCAACTGGGCCCACACGCTCCCCAATACTGTAGGGGCCTACGAATTTCGGGCTCAACTTCCCTTTTTGCCCAAATCTGAAAATTCCCTTCATCAGCGACACTCGCAAGAACACTTGGTCGCCCACGGCAAACTCCAGGTCCCGACGTCTATTATCTACGTATGCTTTCTATCTATCCTGTGCAGCCTTTATGTTCTTTGTGATCTGCTGAACCTCAGCCTGAACCTGCTGCAAATAGTCTGGGCTTATGATAAAAGCTTCACTGGACTTGTCCCAACATAACGGTGTACGACAAGGTCTACCATATAACGCCTGAAAAGGTGGCATCTTGATGGAGGCGTGATAACTGTTATTTTATGCAAACTCAATGAGGTGCAATTTTATCTGACCAACTGCCCTGGAAATCTAGGGCACATGCTCTAAGCATGTTCTCTAGGGTTTGAATGGTTCTCTTTGTCTGACCATCGGTCTGCGGGTGAAAAGCAGTGCTGAGCTTCAGCTCGGTGCCGAGCGCTTCTCGTGAAGCTCTCCAGTATCTCAAAAGGAATCTCGTGTCCCTATCTGACACTATGGTCTTTGGCACCCATGGTGTCTTAAAATCTTCTTATCAAAAAGCTCGGCTAGTTTCGACACTTTCCATGTGTCCTTCATTGGAATGAATCTTGCTACCTTGGTAAGGCGATCAACAATTACCCATATCATATTCAATCCTCCTCGGGTCGGTGCCAGTCCAACTACAAAATCCATTGATAGATCATAGAATTTCCACTCTGGGATAGGCATTGGCTGCACTGTGCCTTCCGGTTTTCGGTGTTCAAATTTTATTTTCTGACAGGTGAGGCATCTGATAACGAAGTTCAAGACGTCGTTCTTCATGCCAACCCACCAAAAATATCACTTCATGTCCTTGTACATTTTTGAAGCTCCAGGGTGAATAGAAGTAGTAGAAGAATGAGACTCTCCCATGATGCGTTCCTTGAGCTCTGCGCTCTCGCGGGGAATACATAATCTGCCATTCACACGAATCAGGCCATCCTCATGAAGCTGGTAGTCATATTTCTTTTTATCTAGCGAGCCATTGGTTAACTTCCGTCTAATATCCGCCATTGTTCTGTCATTCTGCTGAGCATTACGCACTTCTTCAACTAGGCTGGTGCCTGCTATGAGTGTATGCAACGTGTGAGCTTTGCGGCTAAGTGCATCGACAACTACATTGGCCTTGCCTTCCTTATATTGAAGGTTAATCATAGTCTTTGAGGAGCTTCATCCATCTGCGCTGTCTCATATTAAGTTCTTTTTGGGTGAACACATACTTTAAGCTTTTGTTGTCGGAGTAGATGGTGATCTGTGATCCATAGAGATAATGGCGCCAAATTTTGAGTGCAAACACGACTGCTCCAAGCTCAAGATCATGTGTGGGGTAGTGCTCTTCGTGCTTCTTCAGTTGACGGGAGGCATAGGCGACAACTTTCCCGTGCTGCATGAGGACACATCCCATACCCATACCGGATGCATCATAGTAGACTTCATATCCATCAGTACCTTCGGGATCATGAGGATGGGGGATGAGGTCAATGCGTCTTTCAACTTCTGCAATGCTGCCTCACAGTCTCCTGTCCATGTGAAAGGGGTATCTTTCTTGATGAGGTTTGTCATTGGTTTTGCGATGCGGGAGAAGTCCTTAACAAAACGTCGGTAGTGGCCTGCTAGACCAAGGAAACTTCTTATATCTGTCACAGAATTCGGTCTCGGCCATGTGCGTACTGCCTCCACTTTAGCCGGATAAACTACTATCCCGGTAACAGAAATGATATGTCCAAGAAATGCTACCTGATCTAACCAGAATTCACACTTAGAAAATTTGGCGTACAACTGGTTGGTTCTAAGAATCTCGAGTACCTGCCTGAGATGGTGGTGATGCTCTTCCTTGGTTCTCGAATAAACAAGTATATCATCAATAAATACCACGACTGTCTTGTCCAACTGATCTCTGAAAACTCGGTGCATCAAGTCCGTAAACTTTGCTGGAGCATTTGTCAGACCAAACGGCATAACTATGAATTCGTAGTGGCCGTATCGGGTCCTAAATACGGTATTTTCGATGTCGCTCTCCTTCACTGGGATCTGATGGTATCCTGATCTGAGGCCGATCTTCGAAAATACTGTCGCTCCTCTGAGCTGGTCGAACAGATCATCTATGCGTGGTAAAGGGTAGCGGTTCTTCACTATCACTGCATTCAGCTCTCGATAATCAATGCATAACCAGAGGCTGCCGTCTTTCTTCTTCTTGACAAATATACGGGTGTGCCCCAAGGGGATACGCACGGGCGTATGAATCCCTATCTAACAACTCCTTCAATTGCTCCTTTAACTCGGCCATCTCTGCCAGGGCTATTCTGTACGGGCTTTGGAAATGGGTCTTGTCCCGGGTACTAGATCAATAGTAAACTCGACCTCTCGGGGTGGTGGCATGCCAGGAAGCTCCTTAGGGAAGAGGTCTAGAAACTCCCCAACCACAGGTACATCTGGATTAAACTCTGGGTCCTGCTGAGTATCCTGTACATAACAAAGGTACACCTCCTACTGCTTTTGAATCTCTTTGGCCATGGTCATGGCTGATATGACTTTCACAGACGGCTGTCGGGTTTTCGGCGGTAAGACACTGTAACCCCGGGTGGGCTCTTTAGCAGTAGTCTATGTTCGGCACATAAAATACGACCCCAGTGTTTCTCTAACCAATTCATGCCCACAATGACGTCGAAACCCAGGCCTCTGAACCCTATCAGGTCCAACGGAAAATCCTCCTCTCGGATTCTGATGGTGGCTCCTCGGAAATTCCGAGTACAACAAACTCTTTCTTTTGAAGGTAATGTCACACGAAAGTCTTCTAACTCTACGGGCTCGAGGTGCAACTGCTCGGCTAACGTTGGGGATACATATGAGTGTGAGGCTCCAGAGTCAAATAATACTGAGGCTGAGACTCCATTCACCGGGAAGGTGCCAATGATAATGTGGCCGCTGTCACCAGCCTGAGCCTATGTGAGAATGCCCAGGGTACCCTCTCTCCAGGGTTCAACACCTATTCCCAAAAATAACGATTATAAGCATAATTAGTGATGGTACGAGAAGAGTCGTAGATAATAAGCCTTTTTTATTCATCTTTCCAACATTACATGTTCGTTTCCATTACACAACTTAATACAAAAGGTACATGGCTTAATATTTCCTAAAGGTTATGTTTAGTCGTCCAGGCTTCATATGGGTAGCGTTTATCATGGTTGAGGGTGCTGTGTTCGGCTTGATTCTCTTAATCCACGTGGTATAGCATTCTCAATTGTCCGCCCATGATTAACACGTCACCGGATTTTAGCCAGATCTTCATAGCTCGGTCAATCCTCTTTTCTTCACCATAGAGGAAAGAACTCAGCACATCACCGAGGGACCAGACACACCTACAGCTGCAGGTAAACTTTGAAACCAAAATGTTTGGAAAGCATGCCTAATTCTTGTATGCCAAGCTGTATGACTATGTGCTTCCCAATAAATCCAAACCTCGAACCCGATGAGTACAGCCTTGAGAATCCTACTACCCAAGCGAAAAGTGCCAAGTTATCCAGCCCGGGATGATTCTACTACCAGGATACCTAACACCTGAAGCTCAGGCGGGTTCGAGTAGGACCAGGCGGGTTCTACACACCGACATACCCCGAGGAAAGATGTTGAAACTAAGAATGATGTGCCTCCACTCACAAGGGATACCATGCATGCAGTGGTTTGACAAGAAGGAAAATCATCCCCAGTGTTTCGGATAACATCAGAGAGTATAGTGGCATTTAGAACAGGCAAAATCCCCGGTTGTTGTTTCTTACCTTTGAGCGATTAAGGAGAGAGCTTCTATTCGAAGACTTCCGAAGCTCATGCTAGTAGGTTTGCATGCATGGAAGGAATTACAGATGAAGCAACAAACTTACTATGGCATGTGAATCTGTCTAGGTGCATATTATACTGAGGGGAGCCAAGAAACTATCAAGGAAAAACGGCTTCAAAACCCTCAATGGTATAAACCCAAACTCATACACTAAAACTATTCTTGAACTGCGTAAAATTATGTTCGAGATTACTTGTTAATCTGTTAACAATGCGCTGGAAAAAAATCTGGTGCTGAGTAGTTAATTTATTGGTGAGCTGGTGGTCTGTATAACTAGTTTTAAGCGGTTAAAAATGTGCATGAGGGTTACTGAAACATGTGAGGAGGTCCATGGGTATTGAAACTAGTAATTACTAAGCTAAACCTGAGTATATTTCACTTGGTAAATTAGCGGAGGGGATGTTTTGTGAACTAATTACTGAGTGGTAATTCTGCTTCTATTGCCGCAAAGTGTGGTACTGTTCTGGAAAAAAAAAATTTCCGTGTGAAGTTGCCAAAGGAAATAATGCTAGGCAACTTAGTAAATCCTGTCACAAATGACTTGAAAAAAAAAATCTGTTGAAGTAACTAATTAACGGGATGGAATCATATCAGAATAGACCGAGGAGTATGGTCTAGGCCCGGGAAAACTTGAGTGTGTATAACATAGGATTAATGTTAAGAGAATTGTATGATAATACCACTGATAACCTAGGGAAACTACCTAGTCAAACCGAATAAATGCCCAAAGTGTTAATGCTGGACACTAGATTAAACTAATGCTGGGAACTCGGTTAAAGTGAAGCGGAAAAATGTTTTGTGCTACCTGTATAATTTGGACAGAAGCTAGGCTTGGAGGGAAAGTAAAATTTGCCACGTGTAGTGTTTAGGGGTGCGCTTGAATAATATCTAAGGTTAAGAACTAATAATTAGTTAACCGCCGTATGAGTGCCTTAAGAGTTGGTGAGATTAATAAGGACAAGGGCGTGAGTCTGAGTAGTGTGGTTGGGTAACATCTTAAGGAGGCAAGTAAGGTTGGTGTCCTAGGATACCTAAGGGTTGAGATTTAAGAACGCGTACTAATTGGAGGAAGATAGGAGAAATTAACGTCAACTAACAGATTAGTGTTATGTCTAGGTTAATGGGTTAAGTTAGTGAAGAAAAGTGATTTAGACCATAGAATATTTGCGCAAGCTTAAAGATTTATAAGTATTATCAAATGCAAAGGTTAATCTCGGATATAACAAGGGGTTTACTAAGCCGAGGCTAGGTTGACAACCGCGATATCAAAGGAAACCAAAACTAGTAAAGGTTGAAGGTGTTAGGGTAAGATGATGGGCTAAGGGTGGGCTACTAGGGCTAATAGGAGCCATCTGAAAGAGTTTAGGCCTTAATTGCCAACTTGTAACGTTAGAGTTTACTATAAATTAACAACATAAGGTCTGGATTATACTTGATTAATAATCGAAATGTTGCACACCTATAGGTACTCAAGAGGTAAGTAGTGCGAATGAGGAGGACAACAAGTTGAGAGTAATCGACAGTAGGACAATTAACTATGACTGGTAAAAGAATTAGAATATCCCGGAGTGAAATGATGACCTAGGAAATTACTAAGCTTTAATACCGAAGCTTAGAGTGTTATGTAATGCCCAAACCATAGGGTTATTAGAGGTAAGGTAAGTGATATGGAGTCTACGTTTATGCTAGGAAGCAAAGTGGGAGTTTAAAGTAGTAAGCAAGTAAAATGGGTGTAAGCGCGGGTAAGGTGGACAAAGACGGAGATATAAGGAAAGCAAAGTGCCTGAAGGGTAGTTGACAAAGTGAGCGACGTGAGAAGAGTTTAGTGGAAGTTGGAGAGATTAGAAGAACTGTAAGGTCGTATGGGAATCAAAGAAATGATGTGAACCTAAAATAGTGAGGAACCAAACCGAATGGTAAACACTTGTAAAGATTCGGGAGTTAGTAAGTTAAAAGAGAAATAACAAGTTATAGTTAGTTGAAATGTAATAAACTATGGAAGGGTGAAAGGAATCTAGAACGGTCCAAGTTTCCTTGAAACTAAGGTGGGTAAGTTTTAAATGACTAAACAGGGAACTACTTGGCCTAAAGTGGTGAGTCTGAATCAAACTAATGTAGTAGGGCTAACAATGCCAGTTATAACACTTAAGTCTAAGTCACCGTCATAGGTAGTTTCTATGAACATTAGTGCATGATCGAACGGTCTAACCCGCTCGCATAACAATTAAAGGAGTGAATCATACCAGCAGCGGGGAACCTTAGTGCAAGTACCTGTGATGACTATTATGAGGTATGGACATGTGTGGTTCGTATGTTGTCGTGTTACACGGCTTATTTTCTGTGTGCCTTGTGTGAAAATGACCATAAGATTAAAGCATGAAATTTGGATTGTTGCTTATTTTGCTTAATGATTGCTATATCTTTGTTGCATAATATTTGCGCGCACACAGTAGTATAGTCCCTTTCTCGTTTATGAAGCTTGAGATGGAACTAGACGAACTACAAAACAAAACAAAAGAACGATACGAAGAGAAAACTCCTCTCTAACTATAGAGGACCGCTAATGACACCCACTATGGTGTCGAGATTATAATGATAATGAAACGAAAAGTCAACTGGTGAAACGCGAGAATACCCGGGAAGACAACAGCTCGGGCCGCACGGTATGGATGATCGAGAGTTGGTATCTACATCAGATCCTTCGACCGTCTATGGTGGAACATATTTTGGGGGTCCTTGGGTGACCCCGCTTTCTCAGCACATCCTGAAGTCTAGAGGTGACTCCTCTTTCTCGACTCTTGGCGTCGGGAATGAAGGATTGGCATTTGGTGGAGCATTTATCCTGGAGTCTAGAGACGACTCCGCTTTCTCGACGGATGACGCCGGAATGGAGGAATTTGCTATGGAGGAGACCCTCCTCTAACGTGCAGTGATAAAAGAATTCACAATTAATCCTTAAAGAAACAAGGAAAGATTGACACCTACATGATATGGTCACGGGATCTAACTATATCCCCAGACCTGGTGCAAGGAAAGAGAAAGTAATACACATTATGAGAATAAGAGAAAAGAAATAAAATCACACAACACTCGAATGATCCCATAGTGAGGATCAGGAGTATAACGTACCTATGCACACGTATTATTACGTACATGATTGTTGTTGTGATACTAGGAGCTTGTTGAGCTTGGTTGTGTGTTTGATGTGGCTATGACGCCAGTATGTTATGCTTGGTTGCTTGTTGTTAACGTTTTGCTACCCTTGAGTGTGTATGGAACCATGATGTATTGTAGCCTGCTTTACTACTTTATTATAGCATGTAAATTGACTTAATAATGTTCGACCAAGTAGTCGTGTGGCCCGACAACATACGGGCTACACACGTTCATACTCAGCGTAGTTTGCACACCCAAATTTTTCAGGTATTGTGCCGGATGATAACGGAGCGTATGCGGGATGGCTACCATGGGGGTAGTCCATAAGGGCATAAGTTTTGAATTGTGATAGTATGGTTAGTGTATAGGTTGTTACTTAACCCGAGATGTAATTTCCAGTTTATGATTTGGTAATATTGTTGTAGACACTCGGTATTCGGAATTGTATCTTGTATTGCATATGAGTTTTGGTTGAGGGCTGTTTCCAGTCATTCAGACCGCAGCTTAGTATTGATAGTGTTGTTGTGTCAACCACGTGGGTAGTTGGCGTCTGTGACACCTGGATGGAGTTGCAAATCCGCTGCTTAGACTTATTGTGCTCTCGTTTGGTTATTTGGGGTGTTACAGAAAGCCGACATTTGCATCATCAACTTCTACGAGAGGGAAGGCCGACTTGGATTACACCAAGACAAGGACGAGACGCAGGAGTCCCTAGACCAAGGGATACCCATAGTGTCTGTGTCCATCGGAGATGATGCTGAGTTCCTCTATGGTGAAGAAAAGAGGATTGACCGAGCTATGAAGATCTGGCTAAAATCCGGTGACATGTTGATCATGGGCGGACCATCGAGAATGCTATACCACGGGATTAAGAGAATCAAGCCGAACATAGCACCCTCAACCGTGATAAACGCTACCCATATGAAGCCTTGACGACTAAACCTAACCTTTAGGAAATATTAAGCCATGTACCTTTTGTATTAAGTTGTGTAAAGGAAACGAACATGTAATGTTGGAAAGACGATATAAGGCTTATTACTTATCTACGACTTTTCTCGTACCATCACTAATTATGCTTATAATCGTTATTTTTTGGGAATAGGTGTTGAACCCTGAAGAGAGGCTCAGGCTGGTGACAGCGGCCACATTATCACGGTTGAGGGTGCTGTGTTCGGCTTGATGTCGGCTTCACACTGGCTCAGGCTGTGTGATAGCGGCCACATTATCACTGGCACCTTCCCGGTGAATGGAGTCTCAGCCTCAGTATTATTTGACTCTGGAGCCTCCACACTCATTTGTATCCCCGACGTTAGCGGAGCAGTTGCACCTCGAGCGCGTAGAGTTAGAAGACTTCCGTGTGACATTACCTTCAAAAGAAAGAGTTCGTTGTACTCGGCATTTCCATGGAGCCACCATCAGAATCTGAGAGGAGGATTTTCCGTTGGACCTGATAGAGTTCAGAGGCCTGGGTTTCGACGTCATTGTGGGCATGAATTGGTTAGAGAAACCTGGGTCGTATTTTGTGTGCCGAACATAGACAACTGCTAAAGAGCCCGTTCGGCGTTATAGTGTCTTACCGCCAGAACCCCCGACAGCCGTCTGTGAAAGTCATATCAGCCATGACCATGGCCAAAGAGATTCAAAAGCAGCAGGAGGTGTACCTCTGTTATGTACAGACACTCAGCAAGACCTAGAGTTTAATCCAGATGTACCTGTGGTTGGGGAGTTTCCAGACCTCTTCCCTAAGGAGCTTCCCGCATGCCACCACCCCGAGAGGTCGAGTTCACTATTGACCTAGTACCTAGACACGACCCATTGCCAAAGCCCCGTACATAATGGCCCCGGCAGAGATGACCGAGTTAAAGGAGCAATTGAAGGAGTTGTTAGATAAGGGATTCATACGACTGAGCGTATCCCCTTGGGGCACACCCGTATTATTTGTCAAGAAGAAAGACGGCAGCCTCCGGTTATGCATTGATTATCGAGAGCTAAATGCAGTGACAGTGAAGAACCGCTACCCTTTACCACGCATAGATGATCTATTCGACTAGCTCAGAGGAGCGACAGTTTTTTGAAGATCGACCTCAGATCAGGATACCATCAGATCCCCGTGAAGGAGAGCGACATCGAAAAGACCGCATTTAGGACCCGATACGGCCACTACCAATTCACAGTTATGCCGTTTGGACTGACAAATGCTCCAACAAAGTTTATGGACTTGATGCATCGAGTTTTCAGAGATCAGTTGGACAAGACAGTCATGGTAATTATTGATGATATACCAGTTTATTCGAGAACCAAGGAAGTGCATCACCACCATCTCAGGCAGGTACTCGAGATTCTTAGAACCAACCAGTTGTACGCCAAATTTTCTAAGTGTGAATTCTGGGTAGATCAGGTAGCATTTCTAGGACATATCATTTCTGTTGCTGGGATAGCAGTTGATCCGGCTAAAGTGGAGGCAATACGCACATGGCCGAGACCGAAGTCTGTGATAGATATAAGAAGTTTCCTTGGTCTAGCAGGCTACTAACAATGTTTTGTTAAGGACTTTTCCCGCATTGCAAAACCAATGACAAACCTCATCAAGAAAGATACCCCTTTCACATGGACAGGAGACTGTGAGGCAGCATTGTAGAAGTTGAAAGACGCATTGACCTCAGCCCCCATCCTCACGATTCCCGAAGGTACTGATGGATATGAAGTCTACTGTGATGCATCTGGTATGGGTATGCGATGTGTCCTCATGTAGAACGGGAAAGTTGTCGCCTATGCCTCCCGTCAGCTGAAGAAGCACGAAGAGCACTACCCCACACATGATCTTGAGCTTGGAGCAGTCATGTTTGCACTCAAAATTTGGCGCCATTATCTCTATGGATCACAGATCACCATCTACTCCGACCACAAATGCTTAAAGTATGTGTTCACCCAAAAAGAACTGAATATGAGACAGCACAGATGGATGGAGTTCCTCAAAGACTATGATATTAACCTTCAGTATAAGGAAGGCAAGCCAATGTAGTTGCCGATGCACTTAGCCGCAGAGCTCACACGTTGCATACACTCATAGTAGACCAGCCTAGTTGAAGAAGTGTGTAATGCTCAGCAGAATGACAGAACAATGGCAGATATTAGACGGAAGTTAACCGATGGCACGCTAGATAAAAGAAATATGACTACCAGCTTCATGAGATGGCCTGATTGGTGTGAATGGTAGATTATGTATTCCCCACGAGAGCGCAGAGCTCAAGGAACGCATCATGGAGAGTCTCATTCTTCTACTACTTCTATTCACCCTGGAGCTTCAAAAATGTACAAGGACATGAAGCGATATTTTTGGTGGGTTGGCATGAGGAACGTTGTCTTGAACTTCGTTATCAGATGCCTCACCTATCAGAAAATAAAATTTGAACACCGAAAACCTGGAGGCATAGTGCAGCCAATGCCTATCCTAGAGTGGAAATTCTATGATCTATCGATGGATTTTGTAGTTGGACTGCCACCGACCCGAGGAGGATTGAATATGATATCGGTAATTTGTTGATCACCTTACCAAGGTAGCAAGATTCATTCCAATGAAGGACACATGGAAGGTGTTGAAACTAGCCGAGCTTTTTGATAAGGAGATTTTAAGACAACATGGAGTACCAAAGACCATAGTGTCAGATAGGGACATGAGATTCCTTTCGAGATACTGGAGAGCTTCACGAGAAGCGCTAGGCACCGAGCTGAAGCCCAACCTTGCTTTTCACCCGCAGACCGATGGTCAGACGAAGAGAACCATTCAAACCCTAGAGGACATGCTTAGAGCATGTGCCCTAGATTTCCAGGGTAATTGGTCAGATAAATTGCACCTCATTGAGTTTGCATATAACAACAGTTATCATGCCTCAATGAAGATGCCACCTTTTCAGGAGTTATATGGTAGACCTTTCTGTACACCGTTGTGCTGGGACGAGTCCAGTGAAGCTTTTACCACAGCCACAATTTGCAGCAGTTCAGCTGAGGTTCAACAATCAGAAAGAACATAAAGGCCGCACAGGATAGACAGAAAGCATACGCAGATAACAGACGTCAAGACCTGGAGTTCGCCGTGGGGACCAGGTGTTCTTGCGAGTGTCGCCGATGAAAGGAATTTTCAGATTTGGGCAAAAAGGGAAGTTGAGCCTGAAATTCATAGCCCCTACAGTATTAGGGAGTGTGTGGGCCCAGTTGCTTATCGACTTGATCTACCTTCGGAGTTGGGAAGAGTTCATGATATTTTCCACGTCTCTCAGCTCAAGAAATACATGCCTGATCCCTCACATGTACTACAGCCCGAGAGGCTAGTCCTAGAGCCCACATTGAGATAAGTGGAGACCCCTCAAAGAATTCTAGACACTAAGACCCGGGAGACCCGGAACAAGTCAATTAGACTAGTGAAAGTGTTATGGTCGAACCAGGATATGGAGGAAGCCACATGGGAGCTGGAGGATAAAATGAGAGATATGTATCCCCATCTTTTCACCGATGCTTCGGTTTAGTGTAGGGTACGAAGGCGTACTCCTCTTTTAAGGAGGGTAAGCGTGTTTTGTTTTGGATGTTTTACGTGTGTCACTGTGTTGTAATCCTACCACCGACACGTTGATGGTTTGTAGACTTGAGTGTGAAAATGTTATGTACGTATATGTACGCCCTGTATGAATAAATGTTGTGTGCCATGGTTTGCACTTTAGCATGTTATATGCTCTAAATGAATGAATGTTGTGTGCCTTGGCTTGCACTTTAGCATGTTATACGCATTGCTAGTTTTTGGGTCTACTATGAGAACTTGTCTGAAGCCACTGATGTGGCATGGTGCTTAGAAGCACTGAGCATTATAATTATGGACTTAATCCTTGGAGTATCGCGAATGAATGCAGGACTGAATCCCTAAGATTACCAGGATTGGAAAATATAAGTTAAGGAAGTAAGACTTCGGGATGAAGTCCCTTTTAAGGGGGGTAAGTTGAAACACCCCTAAACATTTAAACGCATAAAACCATAACATGTTTTATAATCCTGACATAAAATAACGTACGAACAATTAAATTTAGTATATATACATGTCTGAACCCGTGACAACGTTATATGTTAATATAGTCACGTACTTGTACGAAAACACATGTACGTAATGTTACGATATTGTAACGTTGTAAATTTGTAAATAAGTAACAATAACGTCGCATAACTTCGTTACAAAAAAATATAATAACACGATATAACATATAGTCGTATATATATAAAAATGAACATGTGTATAGCTTATAAAAAAAGGGGAGCAGATACGCTCCTGTTGAGGTTCGAACCCCGTACATCTCGTATGCCTAGTGAACATCTTAACCGGTTGAGCTGTGCTCAAATTTGGTAACTAGAAACAACAAATTAAAACTAGTATCAAATCAACTAGGGTAAATGAAAAACAAATAGAATTAGACACGCACTCCCCGTAGCACCGATTCCTTCTTCTTCCTTGATGAAGAACCTGTTCGAACAAATAAAACAGAAGCCAGAGAATCCAACTTTCATGCGACAGAAGTATCTTATTTAATCAAATGCCCATGACTGCTCTTGTAACTTGCGCATCCTAGTGGCTCCCAAATTCCCTTCCAAACATATAGTAGCAATCGCTCAATATCATGCCCTCTCAGCCTCTCTGTCATGCGTTTGAATCAGAACAAAAAAATTAATGGCGACAAACATTTCCTCCGCGACAGTTCCTTTTAACCCGAGACCAAGACTCCATTATCTATCATTTATCTCCATACTTTACCTTCTTTGTAGCATCGTGAACAAGGAGGACCATTACAATAGACTACAAGCACCATCTTGCTCCCAGTCAAAAGACAAAGCCTGCCTCTGTTCAAAATTTTAGGCACCAGAGCTTGTTTTACAACTCTCACGCATCAGACCTGCTCTGACTCAAACTCTCACAAGAATTCCCATGGTAACTTACCACCACTAGTGACTGAGTCAGCCCTGTGTTGGTCTCCTATGTTTTGTGCCTTCTAATACATAAACTCATAGACCACTCCTTCACTCCTCGAGTGCGCATTGTTTCTGCAAGGGCAGGAACTCTATTCACTCTCTCTGGTTCCCTTCGCACAAAGGTAAGTGCTACTGACCGGTGTTGTTTTCCTTCCTTGTTCCCACTCCCATTCTTCCTGATCTCCTTTTTCCCTGATCCAAACTGTAACTCATGCAGCAAAGCCAAGCCCGTTACAAGTGGCTATGGCTTCATTCCAACAAGGAGAGAAATACTGATTTGGGACCAGTGCCCTGGTTTAAACATCTGCCTCAGGTAAACACCAGCTTCTGCTTTGCCTTTATATTCTTCTGTCGTGAATGATAGTGGAAACCTTCTTAACCCATTTCTTTCTGATTCCGGTTACGCAACAACCCCCCCCGCAGCCTTCCAAGCCTTACCGGGACTAAACTGGAGTATAGCTGCTAAATCCCTCACCTGAAGCAGTAACCTGAAGGTAAAAACTTGCAAGAAATTTTGGTTTTGCACCAACCTTTAATCTGTGTCGTGTCTGTGTGCCAAGAATAACACCTGAGAAAACCTTTTCAGTGGAGTCGTGAATTCAAGAACCCAAGAGTCTGCATTGTGCCAATAAGATTTCCATTAGAAACCAACTCCAAAACCAAGAAGTAACTCGAGGTAATAGGCCACATAAACACTCTGTACATAACTGAAAACTATTTATATTCCTGCATAACAAAATTTCCAGAGTAGTTATAAGGACTTATTCGGTAATGCTGAGTCTACTATATTACCACCCCATAAACCACCTGTGAAACAAGCTGGGGAAAAGACTAGAAGATGGGTTAGACAGTAGAGAGAAACTATATAACCGAAACAAAGTAAAACAGATTAGCCGATATGAGAATTTATTTCAATTTCTAAAATAATGTGTTTTTCTGTATAATAACTTCTCAGGAGTATAGCCTTGTTGCTGTGGTTTTGTCTTGGAGTTTAAAACACTGATTAAGACACCTAAATAATCGGGAAAACCATTCAGGAAAGAAATGAAAAGTCAGAAGAGTGAACTAGAAATGTGATGGAAGTGCAGATATCAGTTTCGGTTGTTACAGTTTGTTAGTCTTTTCTGAAATTTTTGTTTCTGTATAACTGAGTCCTAGTGCAGTTATCAGAGCCTTATTGACTTAATGATGCATCTAATAACCTACTAATGCACCTAGCTAAGTCCTAGCCACGTTGGAAAAAGGTTTAAACAAATCTGTAAGCAAGCAAAGAGGGTAGGCAGTAGGTTTGGTTTCTGTTGCAACTTCAGTGGTTAAACCATGTGTGTTCTGTCCATTGCGTACCCAGAAGTAGTATGGAGTTGGATTGACTTGTTAATGAGCTTAGAACTTAGCTAATATATTTATTCAGGGGAGTAGGCACACAGGAAGAAATGTAAACCAGCTAGCACACGCAAGTAGAGAAATAAATAACAGTTTTCAGATTTCTGATGTTTAGGTGTCTGCCTGAAAACTCATTGTAACACCCCATCCAACAACAAACACATAACAACAATCTACAGCGGAATACACACCTCATCAAATAACTTAACTCGTTGGTGTTACACGCCGTTAACCACCCACGTGGCTAACAAGGCTATTACATACACATTGTACAGGTATGATGGACTAGATTCCCGAGCAACTGTACATTACTATACCTTTCATTAACAACAATCAACATACATAAGCCTTCCAACTGTAGCGAGTATTTACAAATTAATGCCGATGACAATTTCGGTCTTACTACACCTACTGTATATATACAACTTAAATGATTACCCATGTACAACGACTACCCCGTCCTACTCTCGAACGGCTTCCAGCTACTTGTACCTGAAACAGGAAAAGAAGAGAAAGGGTGGCCCCCAAGGGGCTCAACACCTTTGCTGGTATGTAATCCCGCAGGCCACATGCTACCGGGCCACGCACAACTAATTGTCGTCTTAGCATGTGGTTGATTATATTTAAATCATGCATGCAACTGTAAACCACAACACATAATCATTTCGCCTCAATGGGCTCAACAAACGGATAATATATCCTTACTGGATAAGTCACTCATGGTATTCATTATCCCTAGAGTGTTCCTCCTCTAATGGAGCTACTTCCTTAATAGACGACACTTACCCTTAAATCGGGTTATCCTTAGACGCCTCTTATCACGAACTGGGATTCATTTCCATGATCCACACACTCCATATCTTACAACATATAACATTCCTCACATAACAAAACATAACAACACTTTTCACGTTTCGACGTGCACATGATAACATCGCAATAGGAATTGCATTACAACAACATCACATAACATAACGGGAACGGTCCTCTTAGGAACCGACCCAAACATAGTTAATTCACTGGTGAGCCTAGAGAATGGTGTCACCCTCATGGTAAGCTCGTTATACACAACAACAACACTCATTACCGTCCTAATAGTCGGACGAGTAACTTAAGTTAAGATGGTTCGGGTTTGGAGGCCCGAACACACCACACAAACACATGTTCCCCCTAAACCGATCTTAAGTCAGAATAGCTAAGCTTTGGAATAAGCTAATGGGAGATCATAACCCGTGAGGGAAACAACCATAACAGAGAGAAGGGTAAGGCTAAGAAGGATACCCACTCCCAAACAACGCGCGACCGGCCAAACCGGATTCCTCACCACTGTTAGTACATACTTACTTTTAGATATTAGTTAGAAGCCCACTATGGAGTCTATCACATTCACACATTATACAACATTACTACTGGGTTAAACACACAAGGGAGATCCCTACATTCACATACACATATCACACAATTAACACACGCATAGCCGTGGTTAGAACGTCCCATGGTTCGGGTCGTTTACTCCGAATACCGAACTCTCTTGTGATCCTAGACTCAGTTAACTAAGGTTAACACTTCCGAGGTTAGATGGTATCGGAGTTGAACACGCCACATATATGAATTACTGTAAACTCATTTCATGTTTTATCTTACAACGTGGCAAACATACAGAAAAACACATTGGCATACAAGCCGGTGTAATCCGGTAGGACACAGGTTGCAAGAAAACCATACCTCTTGTCACCGGAGTCCACTTTATCATGTCCACTTATGTTCCTCGAGGAGATTCTCGAACAACTGATAACATTACATGTACTTTTTATAACATCGGGGTAACATGTTTGTTTTAAAGTCTAATGTTTATAACTTATCCCTGTTAATTTAGTTATATAACTTCACATTATAACTTGTTTTACTTTTACATGTTTTATACAATTTTTCTCCACTTAATTGAAAATATAATAATCCCTCAACATGAAACATGTCTAAACAACCTTATAACATCATCACTAATCAATCCCCATCATTACATATCATCTTCTAACCTTAAACAATGTTTTGGTCCGACCGACCTTAACCGACCGACCTTGCACAAGGTCGGTTCCATTCCAGAACACATTACCGTCAAAATTTCTACTCCGACCGACCTTGTAAGTTTGGTCGCATGTTTCGGTCCATTCCCAGAGTTTCTTCCCTTTGAAAATTCAGGCCCGACCGAACTTGCCAAGTCCGGTCCCATGTTCGGTCGATTCCAGAAACTTAATCCGTCATTACACAAAACAAACAACCGACCCGACCGACCTTGCAAGTCCGGTCCCCAAGGTCGGTCCATCCATCAAGGAGAGGTCCACGAAACAATTCTCGCAGGGTAAACTGGGCTCGACCGACCTTGACAAGTTCGGTCGCAAGGTCGGTCTGCCCTAGACCTTTATTTTCCATTGCCCATTTAACTTCACCTCATATATCCTAATATGTCCTAACCTCATTTGGGCACTTCAAACACATCTTTAGCCATGTACTAAACTCTTTAAATCACACACCAAAACCATCTTATCATTCACAAATTTCTTACAAAATCCTTAGCACTTGGAATGTTTCCTCCTTAAGATTTCTAAGTGGTATTTCACCAATAATGACCACTATACCAAGGTGTTTCCTCTACACCTTAACATCATCTCTCAAACTTCTTTTCTTACTAACTAAATCTCCTTTTTCACATCTTAACTAAACATCACTTCTTCCTTGTACATCAACATTCCTAAACCTTAAACAAACTTCTCCAAGACTTAAATACATTCTCAAAAACACACATTGAATTCCTAGAACTTCCAAGATAATACCTAAATCCTTGCATAACTCTAAATCACCTTAACACATGTTTTTTCCCAAGTAAAACATTTGTTCACTTTAACACTTCCTGGTTCACCAAAACTTACTTAAAACACTTAGAACTTCTTACACATTTTCCAAATTTGGCCATAGCTTCTCTTGTATATATTCTATTCAAACACTTAGGTTTTTACCTTATTTCATCCAAGAACACCTAAAATCCATAAAACACATTTTATATACACAAATTTCACACATTCAGCACTACATCACAATATAGTGCATAAGCTTAAATTGCTTGGCACTTAGGCCCTTAATAACATGGCTCTTAGGCCCTTAAATACATTAAACTTAAACACTGAATCTCCCACATAAATAATGCCTTTGACCTGCAAATACACCCAACAATACATATGCCCTTAATAACTCCTTGAGAGCATTTTACTAGCTCATTTGCCATTGGCTCCTTAGGTATTTTATTAAGCAAATCAAGCTCATTTCTCTAAGGCATTTAAACTACATTGAGATAGTTTTTTTACCTCTTTTTCCCTCACAAACTTCTTTCTTGTTTCCTTGTAAAACCGGTAGGATGTTTCGTTGTTTGTCAACTTCTAAACAATATACACATAATAGAATGAGTATTCAAGCATTATGCTTCCTCTCATTCTAAACCCTAGTTACATATTGTTTTAACACATTAAGGTAATTGTTTTACCTTGGAATTGGAAGAGAGCTTGAATAAGTATCAAGAGGGGACTCCTCCTAGCCCTTGGAAGATTCAAATCAAGCTAAAACAAGCAAGGTAAAGACACCATGGTGAGGTGAATTTCGGACAACACAAAACATGGAGGAAACATCATTTTTCTTTGAGTTTCCTTACCTTGAAGCAAAGGAGGGCAATAATATGTGAAAATATTAGCTCAAGCTCCTTCAATGGTGAATCTCCATGGCACCAAAATTGAGTTCTTGAAGATTTGAAAAGATAGAAGTGTAGAGCTTGGTCTAACTAAGACAAATATGGTCTTAGAATTTGATTTGGAGCATGGAGTTGGATTTGGCAAAGAAATGAAGATGGAGAAGAGAGGTTGCTATAGCAAATCGTAAATGGAGCTTGGGAGAAGATGAAGAAACCATGTGAAATGAAAGGAAAAAAGAGAATGAGGTGAGAGAGAGTTCACTTGTTAAGATATTTATGTATAAAGCAAAATAGTACTTTACTTTATAAGCTTTACTTTACTTATTTACTTATCAACTAACAAGGTGGTGACTCACCTTGATAAAACCGGCCCCCATTAATAAGAAGGGTATAATAGTCTTTGTTGACCAATTTAATTACTTATAACAACATATGTTACAAACTAGCTTATAAAAGTTACTATTCATGAAAACAAGGCACATAGAATTGAAATTTTTGATTTCCCATTGATATAGACTTCCAAATGTGATACTATATAGTACACATGTTAATTATAGAGTAATGATGGACATCTAGCCATTCAAAACTCATTTACAAGACAATTTTTCAAAAACGTGCTTTAAGACTCCTTAAAGCACATTTTGTGTTTTAACTTGTCTTCAAGCTTAGTTTTCTTTGTTAATTGATTTAATATGTTCATTAACATATCTATAAGGTATAGGTATGACCTTTAGGTCTTATACAAATTTATCCCAAGCTTAGAGCACATTTTGCTCTTATTGACTTTAAGGTATTTTCTTGTGTTTAATTTGGTTTAACTGTCTACCAAAGTTTCCTAAGGACTTAATTTGCCTTGATAAATCATAATTGACTATTATTTAGTCTTGGTAGGTTCTTTGGGTCCTAACCAAGTTCACTCCAAGCTTAAAGCATGTTTTTGCTCAAACTGTATCTTAGTGCTTTATTGCATTTTACTATGGTTTAAATTGTTCCCTGACGTTTCTAAGGCACTTTTTAGCCTTTACATACCATAGTTTGATATCTAAACCACATATCAAGGTTTGGGGTATTTCAATCTACCCCCCTTAAAAGAACTTCGTCCTCGAAGTTTACACTTCCTACACATCTTGGATTAGAATATGGGGATTACTTATAGAAATAAAACTTCCATAACCAAACACACTTTACATCACGGCCTCGGACTTAATGGTCCGGGTAACACATTCACATCCATACATAACATAACATATTCACATGATAACCTCGGACTCAATGGTCCGGGTATCTTAACAACATTTACACATACATAACAACCCTTAGACTCTCTGGTCTTGGGTAACATAACAACATTTAGACACATAGGTCTGATAACATAACACATTTAGACTCATAGGTCTTAATAGCATACACTTTAGGAAATCCAAGTCAAAATAACATTTATTACACATACCACACAACATGTCATAGCATGTATAGCAATAAAAAATATCTTTGATTTACACTGTGATCCCACAGAACCCGGTCGCGATGGACACCTTCCGTCCCCGTGCCTTTGGGAGATCAAAACAATCACTTAATTTGAAATTTTTCCTTATGAGGTTAAGTAAGAAAACTTTAATTATGTAGAGTATCTATCGACGTTTTATAAATACCAATTGAAAATCCTTTTGAAAACACACACAACTCCAAGTCCAACTTAAGTTCTTTACTTCCTTCTTAGCGTGATTATTTGTGACCACGTATAGGGAGCTTCAAGAATCATCCAACCCTGATGTGATCAGCATCAGTGTCGAACTATCCTTCCACCCCATTTGTGTTCGGCTTCCCTTGATCGCATGCAAATCAAGTTCCTTCCCACTTCATTTTCAAGCATCAAATAAATCACTCATTTCCAATTTTCTAACTTTTAAATCATTCTAGTCATGATCATAACATCTCCAAGGGATAGAACTCCGTCTATCAGTTATTTTCATTTGCTTTAATGTTGTTACCTAGGGAATCTTATTCTCACTAGGTTCTATGTCGGTTCCATAACCTTTCATGAGTCACTATATAATATATATACACATATATTTTATCAAAATACAACACACCGTTTCACATTTATACACTGTCGGGGTTTGTTCCCCCCGTGAGTTTCTCTACTCCCACACTTGTACTATCACACACAATTGTTAACAAATACACACACTTATCACAATGGTATTCGCATCTTCTGTGCGCAATTACCACAATTAACCATGAATGAATGCGTATGTTTACATAACACACACACCAATCATCAAAACAAATTATTTTGTGCTATGCACAACATAAATCACGTACACTTGTACGGTAATACACACTAAGTGGTTTTGCGCTCTACCCCCCTTAAAAGGGATTACACCCACGTAATCAATCACTAAACATTGGCTTAAAATGTTCTGCCGTCGTGAAGTGTTTTAACTTCCACGCGATTTATTACACAATGGATTCTGATTAGAGGATCTTAACCATATTGGAGGTTTAGTTCCTAAACCAAGAATTCTCATTGGAGTTTGTTTAAACTCTTAATTGGTTTCGATTCTGGCCTATTAGGCTTCTAGGCGTTAATAATTAGCCATTCACTCATGTTCACCATATACATTCAACACTTGAATCACTGGCTCACTAGTTTCTGCTGCGAAACTCTAGTAACTGTAGAGCTTAATTGCCCCATTTGTTATTCTTACAGTATTGTACATCCCCAATATCACCTTTATCTTGGTAATAATGGTTTCTCAACCGATGCGTGGTATTTCTGACCGTGCGCGAATTCGGTGAGTTATAAACTTTCTATCCACTTCCATAACAATTTACTGTGTATACAGCTATGTATTTCACAATGATTGACTTGTTCCCTTCCGATTTACTGTCGGTTGAGATTGAGCTACTACCTAGTGTGTAGTGCTCTCTCAGGTATTTACAACATTTGGGGTATATTTCATACCGATATTTGTCAGTTAGTGCTACTGTAGTCACTTACTGTTAATCGTGTCTCCACATTTGGTTTTGTACAAGTACTCTTTTATTGGTGTGGCCTTGCATTTCCTATGCATCGGCCATTATAACATTATTCCTCCACAATTAACATGTTTCCAATTCCTAGCTATCCCACTCGATCATTACTGCACAAGTGCAATACCAAAACACTCAGTCATACAGAGTGCAGAGGCGTAAACTCTTGATAGTAAATCTCTTATGCGACTCGCCATGGGATTTACACTGAGTTCCTCATCATATAGTACCTACCACTGGCTTATTGCCCAGTCTGTTTAACATCACTTACCTTGTATCTCCTCTCAGTTTAATTCATAACTGGTCTCATCTGCCACATTATTATTCAACAATACTTATGCAACGGTTGCTTGGTGCGAACCGTGCTGTTACTCACTGCATAACACTAACTTACATGGTATTTACTGTCACATTAACTTCCACACATATACTTACATTATTCACATTATGGTTTGTCATTCTTTTGGATGACTACTGAATACTCTTTGAGCGTTGATCACTCGAGTCACAAACCGACGTTATTTAGCTTGGTGCTTCTCTTTATACACACATACTACTAAGCTAACTTCTCTCTTTCGATAATAATATCGTCCATCCTTAACATATTTCTTGCACTTGATTCACATAACCACCGCTCCTGCGGTATCACAGTATATTGAGAGGTATCCCCCCGCTTAATGCAGTGATTCGTTTACCACTCTATTCACTTATACCACATAAACTTCTACGATCAATCTAATTTACATAACACATTTTATTTGTGGCTTATAAGCCCTACTGCCTTGAGCTGCGCTCATTGTAGGCTATTCACACACATGTACTTCTCTGTACAACATTACATGGTTGGATATTATATTGAGCTCCATGACAAGGTCGTTACATTCTGTTTCCTTTCATGGGATGCCCCTTAGGTTTGTCAGTCCGTCTCCTGACAAATTATGTCTAAACTGGGTGTTAGTTCCAACCCTTGTGCTTCTGTCATGCCATTGGTGCAACAATTATTGATGCGAACACCCTTTAAGGATTGCTCCTGGGTGTTGCTAAGTCATGCCATTACATCTGGTTCGCACTTATTGGTATATTCAGTTAGCCACGCCGTTTGCGTTCTTAACTGGCTTATTATCCTTTTCTGTGAAGATCAACATTTCCTGGTAGTGTAGGTACTCATTCTGGGAGTTTCATCCCGTTCTTTGCACATTAATGTGTCCACATTAGGCATCTGCTTAGCCATGGACAGGCTGGGTCACCGTTCCAGCTATCATGTTTATCCCTGAGGATCCTTAAGACATATGCTATGTCTTTACTTAACAGTTTGTGCACTTCGCACTTCCTAACTCATAAACATCTCCTTGAAAGGAATTCACTAATCCTTTAGTCTCGTTAACTTAACTGAGTTCCTTTACTTCAACCATTCATGGTAATCCTCAGCTCTTGTTTGTCTTATACTGCTAACCGTAGTACGGAGTCGACTACTTCCCGTGTTCCGGACTCTACTTGTATACATATGTGGGGTACCATGCTGATACATTGCTACTTACCCAACTAACCCATAAGTAGGTGTGTCAGGCCCACAAGCTCCTATCGGAGTGCGGTCGTCCCACATTACAGTTGGTACACTCGTAGTGTCCGTCACACGCCTAGGTGAAGTATTCTGTTGTCAACTCCCTTATATTGTCCCGTGACAATATTCATTCCATGCTTCCCGAACTTAATCGAGGGGAAGTTTATCCATTGTTGCATTCTTATCAACTGCCCTTGGTTTTACTGGTTTGGTTCTTAAAAGAAGGTAGAAAGAAGTGTTGGTTTGAGAGAAAATTTTGGTTTTGAAAAGAAAAGAGTTTGAATAAATCTGGGTTTGGAAGAAAATTTTCATGGTTTCACAACATCTTCTTACCTTAGCCAAGTCTAGCTTCTTGCTGACTGGTGTACTTACAAATACAGAGGTTAGGCTAACAGGCCCTTCCTCTGTTATGACGATCACATTTAACTTTATGGTACTTTACTAAGTACTTTGTAGTGGTTATAAATTTCCCGAACAGCCCTGTTATAGCAGCACTTGCTATAGCAAGTGCGCCATGCTAACTGGCTATCGGTTAAGCACACATACTGGTTGCGGTATTGTTCTTACTCGCACTATTATCAGTGGCCTTGTTGGCCCTCACTCGACCTTACCGTTTTGACAATAACCCTCTGGGTAACCTCTCACTGTATTCACATGATAATTATCAACGGGGGTGTCTCCCATTCTTGGAGTCCCCTTTCTTTTTGTATTGTTTACTCTTCGTAGTCCGTTCCACGTATTTGTCGTGGTTACTGAGACTTGTCTCTTGTTTGGGCACTACGTCGTAGTTCCATTGTCGGTTGGTATACCGTTGGTGTATCACTTAACAATTGTGGTTCCGTAGACACTCGTCTCGGGTTTCACTAATCCACTTCCTCCCTGTTGCACGGTTGGTGCGTTGCAAACTGGTTATTCTCGACTACTCGGCATGTCGACCCAGGTTGCCGGAAATTCTATTCTTCTATACACTGATTCTTCACTCTTCGCTATGAAATGCGGTTAACACTGTTTAGATGGGAACCGTCTCCAGGATTCCCTATTTTTCGGGATCTACCGTATGACCGGTTCTCCGTACCTTAAAAGGTATTTAATAACAGCCAGATCGGGTATTCCCGAGTAAGAGTGGACTTTCATCTCTCTGGCATTGTTTCCCAAGTTATATAACAGGGAATGTGGAGGGTGGGATGGATATGTAGGTTTCCAGTACACACTGGTAATTCCTATCTTGAAACACCCTAAATTGCTAGGAATTAATATAGTGATATAGATCACTGTATAGTTGTAGCTCACTGGGAATTACTTACTGAGAATTAAGTGTTAGTGTGTCGTCTCCTTATTCCAATATCTTTAGGTGTTGATCCAATGATATATCCTATGAAGTATATCATTTTCATTAGACCATTCATGGCCATAAAATAGACAGCAAGGTCTAGCCAATTTATTCTTATACAACAGTCCATTTCTTTCGGTTATCTTTGGACTCGGTTAGCTAATTATTATCATGTTGCCACTTCCTATTCCTATGTCTTAATGTTGTCAACCAAACTAGACATTCCATACACTTTATTGAGCTTTATTTCATGGCCCAAAATCAAGCCAAACAAGGCTCCAAATCATCCTATACTTGCCGCCCAAACTTGTGATATTCAAACATGTAACAATTGTTACATGTTACTTCTTGTCACATAAACTATCACATTGCCTTATATAATCCTAAGTATTATAATATCAAGTGAGACATCAGTATGTGGCCAATTTTTACATGCTGTAACACTTCCATATCAGCCATTAAATAACAAGTATAATTCAGCCACTTATATTATAATGTAACATTACTACACTCTTGTCCCCTCACCATTTAAGTAATAATATTGACATCTATGGTCTGATTAAACAAGTTCCATGGCTGGAGACAAGCTTTTGAGGTGTCAACACAATGTCTTCTTGAATTACAATGAGGGTTATGTGTCAATATTCCAGCCAAAGACTCTTAAGACTTCATTAAACAAACTTGCTGAAATGGAAAAACAATTCCTCTTGTTTTGCATGTTGGGATCGGCTGGATGGGGCTTCACTCATGCCTAGATCCTTGTCTTCTCATCCTTCCCAAACGCTCATAAACATTCCACAAATACCAATTAAAGAATACAGCAAAGAATTAACATGGAGAGTAGATCCAAGTGAGAGCACATGTTGCTGAAATGTCATGCCAAGTGCAGATTTTGTTCCTCTCTTTTGCATGCTCTCGGTTTTAACCCTCCCCATACCCTCATGTTTCCACTTCAACATTACTCCTCACTTCCCTAATATCCCTAGCTGAGTTAGAAGTCAGAAGTTGAGAGAAAACTGAAAGAAAATAGAAGGAAAAGCGTGGAGAAGGGAGAGGAAAGAAAAGAGTGCTGAACCAGAAAATTCTGCTGCTGTATCCCTCCATTTCTGGTCCCATAATTCGTTTTTCATCCATTACCAAGGCCTGTTTCTTTCACCCAATCCCTTCCCCTGTGTGTCTAGAGGTTAGATCAAAAGAGAAACCAAGAAAAAGTCTTATAACAAGAGAGAAATAGAGCAAACCGTGAAGAGCTGCTGCTGCTGGAATTTTCTGCTGCTGTTGCTGTTTGGTGTGCATGCGCCAGCATAGGAAGGGGATTTAGAGTCCATTTGCTGGAAGTATTAAGAGGAGAAGGAGAGGTCTATTATCTGTAGGAATTCCCAACAAAAACTAACTAGTTATGGCTAGAGGAGCTCAGGTAACTTTCATGTACAACAATGTTCAAAAACTGAAAAATTCTTTTGTTGTTTTCGGTTTCTGTTTGGGTTCTGGTTGAGTGTGATGTTTCTGTAATTTTTGAGATGTGTTATGGTTGATTAGTAGAGGTTAAAACCCTCTACATTGCTTATGAATTTCGTGGCTCATGCAGGTGGTAAGTTAAGTAGGAAAGAACAAAGGAAAAGTGACATAAAAAGTGCTTTAAGGATTGCATGTGCAATCGGTTTTGTTGCTTCTGTATACTAAGTATTATGTGATGTTTTACAGCTTGAATTGATGAGGAAATGATGTTATTTTGTTGGTTATAAGTCCAGGTCGAAATGGTGTCAAATGGGATAGGTTTCCTAGACAAAAAAAAAAGACAAAGATAGTTATACATGTGAATGTACATTTGGACATAAGGTGTGTTTTAGTAACCGTTGTGGTGGAAGTTTAATGAGTTAATGATTTTCCTAAGATGGACAGAACCTTAGGTAATGAGATGAATAGGTTAAATATGAGGTTTGACACATGTTTAGTGATAAGTTTGATGAAACATGGCTAGTTAACTAGGTGAGTTAACTAGAGAAAAATCTACCATAAACTTATCGGTTTTGGCTATAAAAGTTCTTGTTGATTTGGTTTCTGGTGTTTTAATGAACATGGGGCCTTATACTGACCATATGATGTTATATGACCATTGGGTTCAAACAAAAGTTGTAATAACACTTAGACACACATAGGCGCACAATAAGTGTTACTAAGGGATTTTGATCACTGTTATTGTGTTAATTTCGGTATGGTTGGTTTTCTGTTTTTGTGTGTGACTATAATTTATGTGTGGTGAATATTGGTGTTAATACTGATTATATAATGTGGGATGACCACTTGGTGAAATTAAATTGGCGAAAATGCTTAAGCATACATAAACATACAAAACGGTTAATGTGGTGAGTATAATTGCTGTTTTGAGTTGCTTCTGCCCACTCATTGTTGTGGCTGCTTATACTGACTTTTCTTGGTGTATTAAATTGTGCAATATGGTTCTGGACATGAGGAATGTGTTGGTCAATGTTGGCAATGTTTATCCATGGATTACTCCTACCAATGTATTGGAGTTTTGTAATGCCCTACTAATGTATTGGGAATTATTTTACCGCTCCTACCAATGTATTGGAGCTAAGCTACTATGATCTACTCTAGGGGCTGATGACCTTTAGAGGGTGTGCACACTTAAGGACATAGAGTGAGGTGGTGAGATTTGTTCCAAGGGGTTTTCTCCCGAGGTCCAGTGGTTATGATTATTTGTTCAAGGGCTTGCCCGAGGTCCAGTGGTTGTGTGAGGTTGTTCGAAAGTATTTATTATGTGGTGGAATTGAATACCTACTGTGTTATCTACTGACTAACAATTGATTTTGTGGTGTATGGTGTATATTCATGTTCTGGTTGGTTAGCTATATGCTTTGGTCTAAAGAAAAGTGCAGGTGATGAAATACCGAATTGTTGTGCTGATATTATTTTGCTTGTGACAAGGGACTGCCCTTGCTATATGATTATGAGAAATTGTTATCATTACTGTTATGAGTATGTATATTGGAGTTTTGCAAAGACAAAATGAATTTTACAAGTTGTAGTGGGAGTTACTCAATTTGCTGATTTGCAACTGCAACCCCTTCCTTGTTTGTGTTTGGATTTATGGTTGCAGAGTGAGATGTACGCATGGTTGGTACCTTACCCAGAAGTGGAGCTGACCCATTGCCACTTCATTTATGTTTACTTAGTGAATAGCTTTTCTCTAAGGATGGGGGTGTACGTGTTTGGTTGTCAGGAAGCCCCTCTTTCCTGCTCTAAGTTACTATAAACTGCGTACCACAGCTAGGATGAGGGTGTTACCGGTAGTAGAAGAAGTGCGTGAAGGTTTAAGGGACTTAAAAGAGCCCGTGTGTAACTTGTAACTCCACTAAGTCACTAGGTTGGACTTTGGTTTGTCTCAGTTGGGAGTAGTAGTGTTTGTTTATGTTAGCTAAGTTGGAAGTTAAACAGTGTTGTAAGTTAATGTTGCTTTATGTTTTGTTGTTATGACTCTATGTTTAATCCAGACTATGTAAGGATAATGTAATGTTTTATCTATTAAGTTAAGGATATGTAGTATGTTTAAGAGTTGGAAGTTTAGCCTTAGCACCCACTAGGGAGTGGGTGTGGCGTTGTAGCACCCATTTGAGAGTTAATCGGGAAGTCTTCCGCTACGACTGTCCGGTGAGTGTTGTGTCCTTGCGAATGGGGGTGTTACAAAAGTTGGTATCAGAGCCCTAGTTTATAAATTAGGGGAGAGATAGGTAATTTGTTGCGTGAATGTTTGTGTGTGAATGCCTGATTGACTGCTTGATTGTTTGACTACTTATGATATATGACTGATAAATATATGTCTATGCGTAGAATGTTATTCGACCAACAGGGGAGGTCGATAGAGGCCAGCTTGAAACCCTTAGAAACCTAGCCCTTAGCATGGGTAGGATATTAGAAAGGCAAGAGGAAAGAGCTGGAGTACCCCAAGACTTCGCCCGGAAGATTGCTGCCATGAAACCGAGTACGTTTGTTGGAATTGAAGACCCTGTGATCCTGGAGGATTGGATCAGGGAGTTTGACAAAATTTTTGATGTTGTGGAATGTCCTGAAGACAAGAAGGTCAATGGGGCGGTCTACTACTTTCGTGGAGAAGCTGACTTATGGTGGTGCTCTGAGAAGGAAAGGTTGGGTGAGCAACCTAATCTAGGTTGGAATGCGCTGAAAGAAGCAATGAGAAGGAGGTTCTACCCGGAGCATGTCCGAATGCAAAAGTATCATGAATTCCTTGAGCTGAAACAATTGTCGGGGGATGTGAAGACTTACCACTCAAGATTTGTGGAATTAGCAAGGTTTGCAGCAAACCTAGTACCTGATGAAGCTGCCAAAGTACAACGATTTATCGGGGGACTGAATTGGGGGCTGCAGGAAGCTCTGAGTATCCTACCAGTGGCTACCCTGCAGGAAGCATATGAGAAGTCTGCTAATTTGTACCGAGTACAACAGAGGAGGAAGGAGGCACAAGGAAGCCTTAAGAGAAAGTTTGAACCAAACCAAGGAGGTGAGAACAGGGAGAAAGGAGAGCGAAATATGATGGGAACCAGAAGGGGATCAAGAGGCCTTGGATCAAGCCAAACTACCAGGGGCAAAGTAGTAACACAAATGACCCAAATAAGAGGGCCAGATATTTCTTCTGTAAGAGGTGTTCAAGGAACCACCCAGGGGTGGATTGTGAAGGGAAGCTAGTCAAATGCTACAACTATGGCACCTTGGGTCATAGAGCCTTTGAGTGCAGGAAGAAAAAGGAAGGTGGAGGTGGGAATGGAAATCACGGTGTGAGGCAACCTAACACCCAGAACAACAACAATGGTTATAATAACCAAGCTGGAGGCCAGAAGAATGGTTACAATGGCGCAAGAAACAACTTCAATGGCCAAGGGAGCAACCAAGGGAAACAACAGCAAGGGAATCGAGGAGGAACCCAAGGAGGAGGGTATGGCAACCGAGGTCACATAAATGTCATAAGCAAGACCGAGGCGGAGGAAGAAGGAAAAGTTATCACAGGTACTTTTCCTGTCAATGGCGTTCAAGCTAAAGTGTTATTCGATTCCGGTGCTTCATGTTCATTTATATCCTCTGAATTTATGAGGAAGGTTGGGATAGTACCAAATGCTAGTATTGACTTTAATGTTTCTACACCAACGGGGAAGATAGTTAGATGTGATAAAAAGGTTGAGGGAGTGAAGATAAATATTGGGAACAATGAGTTTGAAGTAGATGTAGTGGAATTCGGGTTAAAAGATCTTGATGTCATCCTAGGGATGGATTGGTTGAGTAGAAACAAAGGGCGAATAGATTGTGAGAAGAGAAAGGTGAGCTTGGTAGGAAAGAAAGGAAAAAGAGTATCACACGTAAGCGAGGGAGTTAAAAGTGAGGTTAAATTGGTAGCTGCCATGAAATTATGGAAAGACATTATCAAAGGAAACCAAGCATTCCTATGCTATGTACGGGAGGCAGGCGGGTATGCTACATCTGTTCAAGAGGCGAACTCAGAGATGGAGGATCTTCCAGTGGTGAAAGATTTTCATGACGTATTCCCAGAGGAGATACCAGGGATGCCACCAGATCGGGAGGTGGAGTTCACAATCGACTTAGTGCCGGGGACAGCACCAATCTCCAAGCATCCATACAGGATGGCTCCGAGTGAAATGCAAGAACTAAAGGAACAATTGGGAGAGCTACTTGACAAGGGCTTCATTCGACCAAGTGTGTCTCCATGGGGAGCTCCAGTGCTATTTGTCAGGAAGAAGGATGGAGGCATGCGCCTCTGTATTGATTACAGAGAGCTCAACAACGTCACGATTAAAAACAAATACCCGCTACCAAGAATCGACGACCTGTTTGATCAACTACAAGGAGCGAAAGTCTTCTCCAAAATCGACTTGAGATCAGGATATCACCAATTAAGGGTGGCTGATAAGGACATACCGAAGACAGCTTTTCGTACAAGGTATGGTCATTACGAGTTCACGGTCATGCCGTTCGGGCTAACTAATGCACCAGCAGTATTCATGGCGTTGATGAATCAAGTTTTCAGCACGTTTTTGGACAAGTTTGTGGTGGTCTTTATTGACGACATTTTGGTATACTCCAAGAGCAAAGCCGAGCATGAAGAACATTTGAGGCAAGTGTTACAGATCCTGAGGGAGAAGAAATTGTATGCTAAGTTGTCAAAGTGTGAATTTTGGCTGGAGCAAGTGTCATTCCTTGGTCACATCGTTACTAAGGAGGGAATCTCAGTAGACCCAGCTAAAATCCAAGCGGTTAGAGAATGGCCAAGACCTACCAATGTTAGAGAAGTCCGAGTTTTCTGGGACTAGCAGGCTACTACAGGAAATTTGTAAAAGATTTTGCAAAGGTTGCACGTCCACTTACGAACTTGATGAAGAAGATAGTACCGTTTCGATGGGAGGAAAAATGTGAGGAAGCTTTCCAACAACTGAAGGGGAGATTGACATCTGCACCAATCCTTGTACTACCTTGTGGCACAGAAGGGTTTGAAGTTTACAGTGACGCATCAAAATACGGGTTGGGATGTGTGTTAATGCAACATGGCAAGGTGATAGCCTATGCTTCCAGACAGTTGAAAGAATATGAGACGAGGTACCCCACTCATGATTTGGAGCTTGCTGCCATCATTTTCGCATTGAAGATTTGGAGACACTACTTGTTTGGTACTTCTTGTAAGATCTACACCGACCACAAAAGT